>CM041780.1:253572241-254059682 GCA_023374045.1 Limonium bicolor
ACAAACTGGTGGTCCGGGTTTGTAAAGGAGTACACAAACCCGGACCATACATAAAACATACCCGAGGGATTTTCCAAAGTGGTGGTCCTGGTTTGTAAACCCGAACAGTAACCCGGACCACCTCAATTTTTGTACAGAACCAATTTTAAAGCTATTCCAAGGTAGGGTAATGAAGGGTAACGATAGTATAAGACAATTAAGACATAATTAATGATGTTAAAGGTCATTAAGGCCATAAACAAGCTTAGAAAATAATTGTAAGTAAATAACCTATGTACATGTATTTGAATAACAATGAATTAGTATCTATGAACCAGGAAATGTTAGGAAAGCAAATAGTAAGGTTAAATATGGATAATTAACCACCCAATTGTATGTATGTGATAGGACTTGAATTGTGAACACCGAAGGAACGTCGGTTACAAGTACAACGGTGAACGGTATGAACTTCTCATGCCCCGTATGCTACCTTGGTTACTCTGATTTGTGTGTTGTGTGCTAGCTGATCACCAAATAAGATAAACGTACGAATCAGATACAATATGCTTACTTGTGATTATCATGAGATTGTTCCTTGTTTGGATATCTTCTTTAAATCATAGTTTGTATAATTCATGAAATGTATGGATGATAATGAATGCGTGTATGCTTGATGTATTGTATTGTGACCGAATGTAATTGTGATTGGACTTCTAACTGATTCCTAACAAGCTAACCAATCTAACTTAATAAATTGGAAATTAAATTGGAATGAGTAGAAGTCCGATATAGTTTCGGCCACGCGTGAGGAGGCGGAGTCACAAGGGGTTGGCTCCAATTCCTGGCTCTTAACTGGTCCACGGCCCAAACCCCTTAAATGGGTAGCATCCTGGATTGGTGAGTCAAGTAAAACCCGGTGGTGGGACGGTGTAGTCCCTGCCCGGAGTTCATACCGACTTAACATGAGTAAAAGTAAGTAAGTAAGAATGAGTAAACAAGTATGGTAAAGTAAGTAAGCAAAGTAAGAGAAAGTATTGTGTAATGAGTAAAAGAGTAATAAGCATCCGATTAACCCGGATGTGTAATTTGGCTAACTCTGGTGAAGGTAAGTATTGTGTGTGCATTTGTACTGCTTTTTTGTATTGTGTATAGTATTGTATATGAATGTATGTGTGTATGTAAAGCATGTATGCATGAAAATAATGAACCGCATGTACAGTCGACCTTAAATAGTCGGCGTACCCTAGTTAGCACGCGGTATATGCGAAGTTTATGCGCAGCTTTTGCTGAGCCCCTTGGGGCGATGTTTTTAATATAATGCAGGTCCTCGAGACAGGTGAAGACTACGAAGATTTTAAGTTGATTCTTTTGTCTGTAATTAATGAGTTGTGGAAGGTGTACTATGTTGTACACGGCTGAAGCTTTTTGTTAGCCGGTGTACCATGGGGTACACCCTTTTGGATAATGAAAGAATTATGAGATGGGCATAGATGAGTAGTTGTTTTAAACTCATTATTTTTGGAAGATTGAAAAGGAATGTAATTAACTATACTTGATACTCGGTAATCCAGCAATGTAAGTATGTGATCTTTTGTATTCGGTATGTAATGTAGTAGCTTGGTATATTTAGACATCAGACCGTGACTGTAAGTAGTGTAAGCCTAGCTAGCCGTATGGGCGGTTAGCGGTGTTGTATCACCCGCCGTAGTAGTAGTATTTCCGCTGCGACATAGTAGGATTATTAGGGCGATTAGACGGTAAGTAAAGGATTAGCGGTAGGGGTGTTACATGGAGTACCTAATCTCCAGGTTAGAGTATCTCATATAATGCTAGCCTTTGCCCTTCGTCTGTTGTAAACATACAATACGACTATGGGTTTTAACTTGGCATACGTTTTCCGTTTAACCCTAATTGGTGATAACGTACTAACGCTTTATGGCTTGAGCATGTGGTTATTATTATTCAATGCGACCTCATCGTCACGTCCTCAGCGCATAATATAACTCTTCCCTGTGCCCCATTTTTGGGTAGCATCTATAATATTACAAAGGTTTCTCTCCTACAACTTCCTAAGGTACCACACTTCATCTTCTCATTCATGGGTTCTCTTTGCCTTTACCATTAAATTGGCCTTGGCGTCCTCATTTACGAAGATCTCCAAAACTTGTGTTCTAACTTATCCACTATAGAGTTGTGACCTTTTGTCGTTTACTATCAAGCTATTCTTGATTTCCCCAACCTTGTTGGTCTGACTGAGATCTCTCACGTCAATTCGTGGTTTACCTAGTCAGGATTCCATTCATTGACTTAGACACAGAGTTGATTACCTCCTGGGTCCTTACACTACTCATTTACATACATGGGGTACCATACTGATACATTACTACTTACCTAACTAACTTAAAGTAAGTTTCGTCAGGCCTACAAGCTCCTAGGAGTGTGGTCGTCCCATGTCTCATTTAGTGCACTCGTAGTGTTCGTACCCGGTGGTTATCGCACTCTTAGTCCCGGTAATTTATGTTGGAGTAACTAGTCTGCCAATTCTTAACCTTTAGTGTTAGAATGCCCCTAGAGGGTTCTCTAGGTTCTATGGGTTCCTTTATTAATATGTATATTCATTACCTTCTCTAAGTTTTGTGTTTGCGACCTAGCGCCCTATTATTGGTTTTCACATGCTCGTTATCTAGTATCTATGAGTGGGGATTAGTATTTGTTTACAATCTTTTTCCCGTTCACTCCTAGGCTATTGACGCCGTTTAGATATGAGTTTTCAGTCCTCTAACTCCACCCAATTCATTGGGTTACACCCTTAGGTGTAGTCTGGACTCCACGATAGGGTTGACACATCGTGTTTTTCTTGTCTTATGGTAGTCCCTCTTTAGTCAGATATTAATCAGTGTTTGTGATTCATCACCTTCGCTCTCCTAGATTTTGGGTCATTATAGTGGTATTAAAGGTATCCTTCCGTAGGCCTATGCCATATGGTATTTAGGCTCAGTGCCTAATCGGATGGTTGAATGATTGTTGGTCTTTGTATATAATTTAATCCTAGTTGGTCCTAAAACTTTCTCTTAAGGTTTACAACTGGGCACCCACAAACTTAGTGTGTTCTGCCGATCATCGCTCTTCATTACGTCGTCCTAACTCTTATTCAACTCGTATCACCTCCATCCTCTTCGAGGTAACTGTATCTTCCGTCCTCAGGTGAATTCATTGTTCAGTTAATATCCACTGCCCTCTGTACGGGAGTCTAGCAGCTTAATGGATTCACAACACCCCCGGTGTGCGGTGCGGGCATAACTCCCAAATAGCTTGTCATAACGGCACTTGCCTGTTATTTTCATCCACTCAGTTGGATAGGTTTTAAATAAAGTCTTGGCTCGTATAGCTCACTTCTTACCCTCTAGCAATGTTCAATGGTAGTGGTTTAACCACAAGTGTCGCACACTCCTAAAGTATGGTTGTGCTGGTCCTGAAGACTCGACACTCCCCACCGGTATTACTTGACGTTAAATGTCCGTACCGGCATTGGGGTTAGGCTCTTAGGCACTAATTACCATTGTTCTCATTAACTCCCTTTTCACAATCTACTAAATGGTGTTATTTACAGGTTTAATGGTCAGACCGGCTAGGTCTTCCCGAGGTTTTATCGACCTCCAACCCAAGGGTTTCGTAACCCTGCCTTTAAAAAGGCTATGTCCTTGCTTCATTGCATTACAGACTCACCCGGAAGTTTAGTTTTTATTGGTAACCACCCGGACTACTCGGTCCTTCAGGGATAGTTTGCTGTCGGTGCACTTGTTGTAGCAAGTGCGCAAGGTAGGTTGAAATTTAGTACTTTGGTTAGTATAGCACTTGTTGTGGCAAGTGCGCCATGCAGACTGAGCCACCGGTACGGTGCGTGTCAGTTGTAGTGCCATTCCCTAATCGGGTTTCCACTCCTGTCGAGGAGGTCCTCATTACAACAATGCAGTCTCGTTCCCGTACCCATTTCCACAAGGTTACCATGGTAATTACACGTTTCTTCACTCCCAAGGTACTGCCTTGTAGCAACCTTGGCGAGTTCCCATCTAGTAAGCTCTTGTGACTGCTCTCCATGCACGTCGGCCATCTCGAACCTCTAGTGTTGCAAGGGCTCATAGTCAGTCGCTTCGGGTGAGACTTCGAAAAAGCGGTCATTTCCACACGTTACACATCTATAAATTAATCTTTACTCATCGTTTCCACTTTCTTTCCCCCAGGCGCACCTATCGGTGCTTTCCTGGATGTAGGACAGGGTCGCTTCGCTTATGCA
This sequence comes from Limonium bicolor, assembly GCA_023374045.1. Lineage (NCBI taxonomy): Eukaryota > Viridiplantae > Streptophyta > Magnoliopsida > Caryophyllales > Plumbaginaceae > Limonium > Limonium bicolor. The sequence continues at coordinate 253,576,515 of CM041780.1, forward strand.
AGCTGGCCCCGTTAGTCCTACGGAAATTATCTCCTCAACCTCGGTTTAATATTCATCTCATACTTGGTATGTATACATTACGTCATTACCAGGACCCCCCGGTCCTAAACAATTCATCACAACACAAAGTCTTATTTTCTACAATTAACATAATTCTCATAGCAACCACATCGGGTCTTCCCGATCAGGAGGATCATCTCTGTGGTGCTTCTCGTTTCATTGTCTCACTAGGCAGTACTCGAGGTACAGGCTGCGGCGGGTGGGGTACCATTGTGAACTCCCGGATGCTCTCCCATTCAAGTGCGAACGGTTCCTACCGTCTTCGCGTTACTTGGGTTGTTGGACCTTCACCACCTTCTGTTGCGCCTCGTCCTTTCTTAGTACTCTTACCTGGACCTCTCCCTGACGTATGTCAAGAGCACAGGTTAGACCTTTACTCGGTCTCATACAGTAGTTTCGGTCGTTTAATATTGAAGTGCCTCTATGGCTATTGTGTGCAAGCGTTAAGCATTGCATCTCGCAAGGTCATGTATCCTCATAATGTTTTCCCGTATTCCCATAACCTATGCTCACTATATAAATCCTACTATCTCTTGTTGTAACACCCCAGCTACAAATAACACACTTAACAATACTTAGCAGCGGAAAACATAACTCACACCCTCACTTAATCTTTGGTGTTACACGCCGTTAGCCACCCACGTGGCTAACAAGGCTAACATACATACATCGTACCGGTCTGATGGACTAAATTCCCGAGCAACTACACATAAATCCCGTTCCGTGTTCAACATCCATTATAACTTACATTACAACTGTACCTAGTAATTACCAACTAACGCCGATACATTTTCGGTCTTACTACACCTATAATACATCCACAATTCTCATGATTACCACATACAAACACTACCCCGTCCTACTCTCGAACGGCTTCCAGTTCCTTGTACCTGAAAAGTATGGGAGCCCCCAAAGGGGGTCAGCACCTTTGCTGGTATGGTAATCCCGCAGCCCGCATGCTACCGGGCCATGCACAACTATTTGTCGTCTTAGCATGCGGTTGATTTATTTCAAACATGCACAAACTCACACACATATCATGCTTATAAGCAAACATCCATTAATAGAATACAGACACAAGGTTAGCACACTCGACATAACAACATACTTCACTTTATAACATACACAACTTAATTTCACTCTTCTTAGAGTACATGAACTTCACTTAGGGAGTGCCGGGGCGATATAAGCCCGAGCACAACATACATACATTTCCTTTACTTGGGTGGCGGCCTCATATAGGACCGATCACAACATACGTAATTTCCCCTAGCTCCGATAGTGATGAGGTAGGTAAGCCTTGGTTAAGCTTGTGGGTGGTTGTAATTCAAGGAGGAAGAACAACCGTAACATAACAAAGAGGGAGTCGAAGCGAACTTAGGCACCGACACCCTACCAACATTATACATAATTTCCCTCCTAGCCCGATGTGGAGGTCGGGTAGGTAAGCTTTGGCTAAGCTAGTGGGAGGTCGAAATCCAATGAAGGAAAACAACCCTAACATAACAGGATGGGAGTTAATTCACATATACTTATTAACTCCCAAACAATACACGCGACCGGGACAACCGGATTCCTCTCCATACAACATATACTTATTGGTTAGAGATTCCCTTATGGAACTTATCACATACATACTTCACATAGTGTTACTAACTTGGTTAGACACTTAGGGGTAATCATATCCCATTTCAACAACACGGATAACAGTATCCAACAGCCACAACATATAAAACAAGTCACATACATCACACTTTAATCACAACATACACTAACGCACGGATAGCCGTAGTTAGAACGTTCCCGTGGGTTGGGACGTTTATTCCGAATACCGATCTCTTATGTGAACCTAAGGTCGGTTAACTATTATTTAACACATAATTAAGGTTAAGCGGTATCGGAATTAATTACGCCACAATAATGAATTACTATAAACTCATTTCATGATCTTGCAAGGTGGCAAACACAGAAAAACACATTGGCATACAAGCCGGTGTAATCCGGTAGGATACAGGTTGCAAGAAAACCATACCTGTCACCGAAGGTGCACTCTAGTGTACCACCACATGTTCCTTGAAAATCTTTGAACAACTGGTAACATTATAACTATCTTCATTAATACCGGGTATATAATTATTTAACGTCTAATGCGCCCATGGTTAACCCCATTCGGTAGTTTTATAACTTTACATTTTTATTACAACTTTTCACCACTCAATTACCATTATAACTCACTTTATTTATCCTTAACAACCTTATAACCTCATCACTTAACGATCCCCACCATTGGGTATCACTTCCTACCCTTAAACAAAATTTTGTTTTGTGTCCGAACTTGTGTCCGGACATCCAAGGTCGGACACAAGTCGAAGCAAATTCTGGGAAAATTTTCAAAGCGTCCGAACTTGTGTCCGGACATCTAAGGTCGGACACAAGTCGAAACAGAATTCTGAAAATTTTTCAACACGTCCGAACTTGTGTCCGGACATCTAAGGTCGGACACAAGTCGAGCAAAATCTGGAAAAATTTATTCACGCGTCCGAACTTGTGTCCGGACGTCGAAGGTCAGACACAAGTCGAAGTAAAATAGCCTGGGAAAATTTTTCGAGTGTCCGAACTTCCAAGTTCGGACGAATTTCGGACACCATTGAAACTCGGAAAAATTATAAAACGACGGGGCGTGTCCGAACTTCCAAGTCCGGACGGAAGTTCGGACGTACCCAAAAATCCAGCTAACAGAGGCAAATCTTCACCTATATTTGCACTTCCAAAAATCCATACCCACTCCTTGAAATCCCAAGTCATCTAGCACCATTTTGCTATCATTCTTGCACTCTCCTAACTCCATTATTTATCCACCATTACAAAACCAACCATCCACTCTACTCAACATTAAACACCCCATTTGAATACCTAAGTTCTCTCACCCATCAAACATCATCAAACACTCCTTTTCCATTGAAATTTTGCCATAACCTCATAACCTTACACATTCATCCTCATCAATTTACATCCTTCTCATCCCTAATCTAGCCACACCCTTTCAAGGGTCCTAACATCACATTACAAATCCTCAAATCTCATCAACAACAACATAATCACCAAAACTCCATAACCACAATATCAATCACAAACTCAAAACATTTGGCTCTTAAGGCTCTCATTCAACCATTAATTCACAACCTCTTCTAACATCAACTAAACACATTACAACATAGTTTTCAATCCATACATTTGGGTTCATTAATTCGTTTACCCATCCCAAACAACTTAAACAATTACAACAAGGTTTAAGGTAGTTTTCTTACCTTAATTTTACAAGTTTCCTCAATCCTCCTCTTGCTCCAAATCTTCTCCAAAAATCGGTTAAGAGGGTATGGAGTTTCCAAACTCCATCCCAACACCCAAGAACACAAAAACATGCTTCATTAATTATCTAAACCCTTGGAATATCTCAATTCACTAAAAGGGCTAGAACACAAAGTTTAGGGTTTACCTTTGTGAAGCTTTTAAGAGGGATTTTCACCCTTGAATCAAGAGGGGAAACTTCTCCACCATTGAAGGACCAATTTGGAGCTCAAGAACAAGGAGAAAAACAAGGTGTCAAAAATGGTGAAAATTGATTACACCAAGAGATGAGAGGGAATGACTTTTTTTCTTGGAAATCTTTACCTTAGAAGGTAGAGGGGACTCCAAGCTTCTCATTGGTGCCATTTTCTCTTCAAATGGGGAAAACCCATGGAGGTCAACTTCATCCTTTTGGAATTTCGAAAAGAGAGGATGATAGAGGAAGATGAGAGGAAGAAGAATATGTGATTTGTTTTTGATTTGGAGCTCAAATGGAGCTTGGGCATGGCATTGAAGTTGAAGAAGCCATGGAGAAAGGGGAGAAAAATCGGTGGCTTGGAGAGGAAGAGGGGCCGGCTGGGAAGAAAGAGAGGAAAGAGAGGAAGAGAGAGAGGGAAAAAAGAAAATAAAGGAGGAGAGAGATGTGTGAGGGGTATTTGTGCCCTTTGTTATTTTGGCTCTCTCTCTTGACTTAATTAACTAGTTAACTAGTCATGTGTGAGTGAGCTGTTTACATAATTAAAACTGGCCCACTAACGTATACATGCTGGAGCGTTTTTTCGTTTTTTAACAGAAAACGCTAGTTTATTTACCCGGTTTAGCACTATTCACTAACCGGGACCGTTTTCCAGAATTTTCTCATTCCTTTAATTTTAAGGGCTATTAAACTCCCATTAATGTTTAATTATAGTTACAAAATCGACTATGATTTATACGGGGCCATTTAACTGTTTAAGTCGAGTTTTCGGGTTTTCTCGAAAAACGCGTTTTAAGATTCCGTTAGCGTTTAACGCATTGTTTGGATCCGTTTCCTTCCAGAATTTTTCCCACATGTTCTTAATGTGTAATTAAGGTATAGAAATATTATAACCCTTACGAAGGTTATGTACCTCCTAAATAATTAAATACGTACTTTCACGTTTTGTGACTTTTACGCATTTCCTTTTTTCTTTTTGGTTTTCATTTCTTCACCAATGATCTTAAGGACTTAGTTAGCCTTAGAAAATTATAATTATCCATTTAATTGACACATTAAGGTTTGGGGTATTTCAATCTACCCCCCTTAAAAGAACTTCGTCCTCGAAGTTCACACTTCCCACGCATCATTGGTTAGAATACGGGGATTACTTATAACATAAACTTCCATAACAAACATGTTTTACATCACAACCTCGGACTTGATGGTCCGGGTAACACATCCACATATATATATAACATACTTACATAGTAATCTCGGACTTGCTGATCCGGCTACCTTAACAACATTTACACATACATAAAACCTTTGACTCTTGGTCTGGGTAACATAACAACATTTTGACTCTCGTGGTTGATAACATAACACCTTTAGACACATGGTCTAGGTAACATAACACTTCCGGAATTCAATCACATTAGGACTCAAGGTCCAAAATGATAATTATTACACATACCACACAACATGTCATAGCATGTATATCAACCAGAAATTCCTTTTCCATCTCTTCATGAGTTCGAGACCCATGTAGAGTACATATACACTGTGATCCCGCAGAACCGGTCGCGATGGACACTCTGGTCCCCGTTCCTTTGGGAGATCAAAACAATTGCATACATCTTTAAAATATACTTCTCATGTCACCGGTCCGAAGACAAAGGCTCATACGTCCTCAGCTCGTGAGCAAGTAATACGAAAATACTCTATATGAGGTTCAGTATAATGAAATCCTTTATTGGAAGGATACAAGTTGAAAATCCTCTACGAGGTCACATAAAGGTAGTCTTCCTTTGAAAATACCACTTAAGAATCTTAAAGTATTTATTGAAGTTTTGAAAATACCAATTGAAAATTTGAAACCACCAATTTAAAATTCTTTTGAAAACGCAATACAACTCCATGTTCAATTATCGTTAACTGCATCTATTCTTGATGTGGTTATTTATGACCACTTATAGGGAGTTTCAAGAATCATCCAACCCTGATGTGATCAGCATCAGTGTTGAACTATCTCTCCACCCCAATTTGTGTTCGGCTTCCCTTGATCTCATGATAATCAAGTTTCACCTCCCACTTCAATTTCAAACAACAGCTAATTCAAACACTCCCAATTTTCTATCTTTTAATCCTTCTAGTCATAATCATACATCTCCAAGGGTGGAACTATGTCCATCAATCATCTTCCAGATTTATTTTAAATCAAGCTACCTAGGGAATTTAATTCTTACTAGGTTTTATATCGGTTTCATACATCCTCATGAACCACAATACTGTATATATACACATCGATATATTTTTTTTATCAAAATATAATACACAATATTACATTTGGTATCATATAAACTATACTGTCGGGGTTTAGTTCCCCGGGAGTTTTTCTACTCCCTTATACTTATACTTTCTCACACATCCGTTGACACAATAAACACACTTATCACAATGGTACTCGCATCTTCTGTGCGCAGTTACCATAATTAAACCATGAATGTATGCGTATGTTTATGTAATACACACACCAATCATCAAAACCAATTATTTTGTGCTATGCACACTATTTCACGTACACTTGCACGGTAAAACACACTAAACGGTTTGCGCTCTACCCCCCCTTAAAAGGGATTACGCCCACGTAATCAATCAGTTAATCACTGGTTTAGAACATTCTACCCGTGAAGTGTTTATCTCCACGCGGTCTATTACAGAATGTGTTCTGGTTTGAGGATCTTAGCCATATTGGCGGTTTAGTCCTTAACCAAGAATTTTCACTAGAGCTTGTTTTAGCTCTTAACTGGTTTCGATTCTGGCCTGTGAGGCTATAGGCGTTAATAATTAGCCATCCACTCATGTTCACCACACACACATTTAACACCTGAATTGCTGGCTCACTACTTTCTGCTGTGCAACTCTTGATAACTTTAGAGCTTAGTTTGCCCATACATTATCCTTACTGTATTGTACATTCCCGATTATCACCTTTATCTTGGTAATAACGGTTTCTCAACCGACGCGTGGTATTTCTTACCGTGAGCGAATTCGGTGAGTTACAAAACTTACTATCCACTTCCATGATAATTTACTGTATTCCACAATGACTTACTTGATTTCCTCCGACTTACTGTCGGTTACGTTTGAGCTACTACCAGTTGTGTAGTACTCTGTCGGTTATTCCCAACACTTGAGGTATATTCCATACCGATATTTAATAATCGTGTTACTATAGTTGCTTATGCCGATCAGGTACCTTTTTATTGGTACGACCGTGCTTGTCTTATGCATCGGTTTTATCACACCATAAGTCTTGTTCTTCCATCACATTTAACATTTCCCAACTTCCTAGCTATCTCACTCGATCATTACTGCACAAGAGCAATACCAAAACACTCAGTCATACAGAGTGCAGAGGCGTAAACTCTTGACAGTAATCTCTTATGCGACTGCAGTAGGAATTTATACTGTTTTCCTTATCACATCGTATCAACCACTGGCCTATTGCCCAGTCTGTTTGCTATCACTTACTTGTATGTCCATTGAGTTTACTCATAATCGGTCTTATTCGCCACATTACTATTTAACAATACTTATACAACGGTCGCTTACTGCCACCGTGCTCTTACTCATTGTATAACATTAACTTGCACTGCATCTGCTATTACATTAGCTTCTGCCCTTACACTGTGTCTTGCCACTTGTTTGGCTAATTTCTGAATACTCTATCTTCGAGTCTTTATGCTCCTTGAGCGTTGTTCACTTCACATTTAGTATCCCACACCTCTGGTGGTTGCTATTAGACTTATTACTCATCCGGTCTCCACAACTGGTACAACACTTCTTTTCGATTTATTCCTACTCACATCATTCTTGGGTAATAACAACATGATCAACTCTTAACATTCCCTGAACTCTGCTCACATAACTACCGCTGTTGCGGTCTCACACATCGAGAGGTATCCCCACTCTTAAAGCAGTGGTTCGTTATACTTTATTTACTTATAACATAAACTTTGTAATCAATAGCATTTACTTAACACATGCCATTTATGGCTTATAAGCCTATTGCTTCGAGCTCTACTCACTGTAGGCTGTTCACACATTTACTTCTCCGTACAACATTACATGGTCTAGAGGTAGTATTGGGCTCCATGGCCAGGTCGTTGTTCCTTCAAGGATGTCAGACTTCTTCCTGACGACTTATGCTTAAACCGGGTGTTAGTTTCAACCCTTGGGTTTCTGTCACGTTATCCCGTTCAACCACTGATGACCCAAACACCCTTTTAAGGATAGTTCCTAGGTGTTACTAGGTTATGCCATACATCTGGCTTGTACTTATGAGTACGTTTGATTAACTACATCGCCTTGCGTTCTTGGCCGGTTACTTATCCTCTTTAGTGAGATTGATATCCCTTGTGATCATCTCGGGAGTTTCATCCCGATCATTGCACATTAACGTATCCATAGTAGGCATCTGCCTTACCATATGTAGGCTGGGTACTTACTCCAGCTATTGTGTCGTCCTTCAGGTTCCTTATGACATATCCATATCCTTACTTACTAATCAGTGCACTTCGCACTTGTTCACCCTTAAACATTTCCTTAAAATACACTTACTAATTCCTTTAGTCTTCCTTAACTTAACTGGGTTCCTTTATTTCAACGATTCGATGTAATCCATTGCTCTTGCTTGACTTTTACTTCGGACCGTAGTATGGAGTCGACTACTTCCCGTGTTCTAGACTCCACTCGTATACATACGTGGGGTATCCTACTGATACATTGCTACTTCCTGACTAACCCATACGTAGGTCTGTCAGGCCCACAAGCTCCTATCGGAGTGCGGTCGTCCCACATTACAGTTGGTATACTCGTAGTGTCCGTCACACGCCTAGGTGAAGTATTCTGTTGTCAACTCCTCTTATATTATCCTGTGATAATATGCATTCCATGCTTCCCGAACTTAATCAAGGGAAAGTTATTCACAGTTGTATTATCATGAACTCAATCCTTTTCTCGGGTTGCTACCCTTGGGTTTACCCTACCGTGTGGCACTGAGGCCGGTGTAGGTCTTCTGGTTTGGTTTAAAAGAAAAGAAGAATTGAAATAAAATGGGTTTGAAGGAAAATTTGGTTTTGAAAATGGTTTTGAAAATGAATTTAAGTTGAAAGAAAAATTCTCCTGGTTTCACAACGTTCAAGCCTTATCCAAGTCTAGCTTCTTGCTGACTGGTGTATTTCCAATTACAGAGGTCAGGCTGCTAAGCCCTCCCACAGTTATGATGATCTCACTTAACTTCATGGTACTTTACTAAGTACCGGTAGTGTTTTAAAATTTCCCGTACAACCTTGTTGTAGCAGCATTGCCATGGCTAGTGCGCCATGCTTACTGGTTTTCGGTTCAATACACACTGGTTGCGGCATTGTTTACTTCCGCACCAACATCAATGGCCTTGCTGGCCCTTACTTGATCTTACAGTCCTAACAACAATTCTCGGGGTACTTCTCACTGTCTTCACATGATAACCATTAACTAGGGTGTTTCCCGTTCTGGGAGACCCCTTTTTCTACTTGGTATTGTATCCTCCTCGTACTATATTGTGGTTCCTTAATCGGTTGGTATACCGTTGGTGTATTAGTTAACATCTGTAGTCCCGTAGACACTCGTCTCGGGTTTCATTATCTCGCTCCTTGCTTGTTGCACGCTTGGTGCGTTGCAGCTGGTTGTCCTCGACTGCTCCGCATGTCGACCCAGGGTGCTGGAAATTCCATTCTCTTGTGCATAAGATTCTTCACTTTTCGCTAACAAGAGCGGTTAATATTGTTAACATGGAGACCGTCTTCGGGATCACACCTTCGGGATCTACCGTATGACAGGTCCTCCGTACTTACAGGGGTAAATATCAACTGCCAGATTGGGTTTTTCCCGAGTAAGAGATGACTTCCATCTCTCTGGCGTTCTTCCCAAGTTATATAATAGGGTTTGTGGAGGGCGGGATGGAGATCGTAGGTATCCAGTACACACTGGTGTTCCCTATCTAGCGCACTTCTCACGCTATCACTCAACCCTTAACCCAAAGTACTAATCCCTCAACTCGGTACTTCCTAAGCTCGGTATTTCAGTCATCAGAGCGATACTTCGCTCTGATACCACTTTTTGTAACACCCCAGCTACAAATAACACACTTAACAATACTTAGCAGCGGAAAACATAACTCACACCCTCACTTAACTCTTTGGTGTTACACGCCGTTAGCCACCCACATCGCTAACAAGGCTAACATACATACATCGTACCGGTCTGATGGACTAAATTCCCGAGCAACTACACATAAATCCCGTTCCGTGTTCAACATCCATTATACACTTACATTACAACTGTACCTAGTAATTACCAACTAACGCCGATACATTTTCGGTCTTACTACACCTATAATCATCCACAATTCTCATGATTACCACATACAAACACTACCCCGTCCTACTCTCGAACGGCTTCCAGTTCCTTGTACCTGGAAAGTATGGGAGCCCCCAAAGGGGGTCAGCACATTTGCTGGTATGGTAATCCCGCAGCCCGCATGCTACCGGGCCACGCACAACTATTTGTCGTCTTAGCATGCGGTTGATTTATTTCAAAACATGCACAACTCACACACATATCATGCTTATAAGCAAACATCCATTAATAGAATACAGACACAAGGTTAGCACACTCGACGTAACAACATACTTCACTTATAACATACACAACTTAATTTCACTCTTCTTAGAGTACATGAACTTCACTTAGGGAGTGCCGGGGCGATATAAGCCCGAGCACAACATACATACATTTCCTTTACTTGGGTGGCGGCCTCATATAGGACCGATCACAACATACGTAATTTCCCCTAGCTCCGATAGTGATGAGGTAGGTAAGCCTTGGTTAAGCTTGTGGGTGGTTGTAATTCAAGGAGGAAGAACAACCGTAACATAACAAAGAGGGAGTCGAAGCGAACTTAGGCACCGACACCCTACCAACATTATACATAATTTCCCTCCTAGCCCGATGTGGAGGTCGGGTAGGTAAGCTTTGGCTAAGCTAGTGGGAGGTCGAAATCCAATGAAGGAAAACAACCCTAACATAACAGGATGGGAGTTAATTCACATATACTTATTAACTCCCAAACAATACGCGCGACCGGGACAACCGGATTCCTCTCCATACATAACATATACTTATTGGTTAGAGATTCCCTTATGGAACTTATCACATACATACTTCACATAGTGTTACTAACTTGGTTAGACACTTAGGGGTAATCATATCCCATTTCAACAACACGGATAACAGTATCCAACAGCCACAACATATAAAACAAGTCACATACATCACACTTTAATCAACATACACTAACGCACGGATAGCCGTAGTTAGAACGTTCCCGTGGGTTGGGACGTTTATTCCGAATACCGATCTCTTATGTGAACCTAAGGTCGGTTAACTATTATTTAACACATAATTAAGGTTAAGCGGTATCGGAATTAATTACGCCACAAAATGAATTACTATAAACTCATTTCATGCTTTATCTTGCAAGGTGGCAAACACAGAAAAACACATTGGCATACAAGCCGGTGTAATCCGGTAGGATACAGGTTGCAAGAAAGCCATACCTGTCACCTAAGGTGCACTCTAGTGTACCACCACATGTTCCTTGAAAATCTTTGAACAACTGGTAACATTATAACTATCTTCATTAATACCGGGGTAATATAATTATTTAACGTCTAATGCGCCCATGGTTAACCCCATTCGGTAGTTTTATAACTTTACATTTTTATTACAACTTTTCACCACTCAATTACCATTATAACTCACTTTATTTATCCTTAACAACCTTATAACCTCATCACTTAACGATCCCCACCATTGGGTATCACTTCCTACCCTTAAACAAAATTTTTGGTCAACATTACACTGTGTCCGAACTTGTGTCCGGACATCCAAGGTCAGACACAAGTCGAAGCAAATTCTGGGAAAATTTTCAAAGCGTCCGAACTTGTGTCCGGACATCTAAGGTCGGACACAAGTCGAAACAGAATTCTGAAAAATTTTTCAACACGTCCGAACTTGTGTCCGGACATCTAAGGTCGGACACAAGTCGAGCAAAATCTGGAAAAATTTATTCACGCGTCCGAACTTGTGTCCGGACGTCGAAGGTCAGACACAAGTCGAAGTAAAATAGCCTGGGAAAATTTTTCGAGTGTCCAACTTCCAAGTTCGGACGGAAGTTCGGACACCATTGAAACTCGGAAAAATTATAAAACGACGGGGCATGTCCGAACTTCCAAGTCCGGACGGAATCGGACGTACCCAAAAATCCAGCTAACAGAGGCGAATCTTCACCTATATTTGCACTTCCAAAAATCCATACCCACTCCTTGAAATCCCAAGTCATCTAGCACCATTTTGCTATCATTCTTGCACTCTCCTAACTCCATTATTTATCCACCATTACAAAACCAACCATCCACTCTACTCAACATTAAACACCCCATTTGAATACCTAAGTTCTCTCACCCATCAAACATCATCAAACACTCCTTTTCCATTGAAATTTTGCCATAACCTCCCCATACCTTACACATTCATCCTCATCAATTTACATCCTTCTCATCCCTAATCTAGCCACACCCTTTCAAGGGTCCTAACAGCACATTACAAATCCTCAAATCTCATCAACAACAACATAATCACCAAAACTCCATAACCACGATATCAATCACAAACTCAAAACATTGGCTCTTAAGGCTCTCCATTCAACCATTAATTCACAACCTCTTCTAACATCAACTAAACCATTACAACATAGTTTTCAATCCATACATTTGGGTTCATTAATTCGTTTACCCATCCCAAACAACTTAAACAATTACAACAAGGTTTAAGGTAGTTTTCATAACCTTAATTTTACAAGTTTTCCTCAATCCTCCTCTTGCTCCAAATCTTCTCCAAAAATCGGTTAAGAGGGTATGGAGTTTCCAAACTCCATCCCAACACCCAAGAACACAAAAACATGCTTCATTAATTATCTAAACCCTTGGAATATCTCAATTCACTAAAAGGGCTAGAACACAAAGTTAGGGTTTACCTTTGTGAAGCTTTTAAGAGGGATTTTCACCCTTGAATCAAGAGGGGAAACTTCTCCACCATTGAAGGACCAATTTGGAGCTCAAGAACAAGGAGAAAAACAAGGTGTCAAAAATGGTGAAAAATGGATTACACCAAGAGAGAAGAGGGAATGACTTTTTTTCTTGGAAATCTTTACCTTAGAGGTAGAGGGGACTCCAAGCTTCTCATTGGTGCCATTTTCCTCTTCAAATGGGGAAACCCATGAGGTCAACTTCATCCTTTTGGAATTTCGAAAAGAGAGGATGATAGAGGAAGAAGAATATGTGATTTGTTTTTATTTGGAGCTCAAATGGAGCTTGGGCATGGCATTGAAGTTGAAGAAGCCATGGGAGAGAAGGGGAGAAAAATCGGTGGCTTGGAGAGGAAGAGGGAGCCGGCTGGGAAGAAAGAGAGGAAAGAGAGGAAGAGAGAGAGGAAAAAAGAAAATAAAGGAGGAAGATGGGTGAGGGGTATTTGTGCCCTTTGTTATTTGGCTCTCTCTCTTGACGTAATAACTAGTTAACTAGTCATGTGTGAGTGAGCTGTTTACTAATTAAAACCGGCCCACTAAACGTATACATGCTGGAGCGTTTTTCGTTTTTTAACAGAAAACGCTAGTTTATTTACCCGGTTTAGCATATTCATAACCGGGACCGTTTCCAGAATTTTCTCATTCCTTAATTTTAAGGGCTATTAAACTCCCATTAATGTTTAATTATAGTTACAAATCGACTATGATTATACGGGGCCATTTAACTGTTTAAGTCGAGTTTTCGGGTTTTCTCGAAAAACGCGTTTTAAGATTCCGTTAGCGTTTTAACGCATTGTTTGGATCCGTTTCCTTCCGGAATTTTTCCCACATGTTCTAATGTGTAATTAAGATATAGAAATATATTTTAACCCTTACGAAGGTTATGTACCTCCTAAAATAAGAAATACGTACTTTCACATTTTGTGACTTTTACGCATTTCCTTTTCTTTTTGGTTTTCATTTCTTCACACAATGATCTTAAGGACTTAGTTAGCCTTAGAAAATTATAATTATCCATTTAATTGACACTTAAGGTTTTGGGGTATTTCACTTGTCATCAGAGCGGTACTCCGCTTGATACCACTTTTGTAACACCCCTACACTCTAATCGGCTCCTAATCGTCTTACTTAACATTGTAATCGCAGCGGTAATCTAAACAATTGAACTACTGGTGTCACCGTTCTCACTCGCCCATACGGGTAATAACGTGCTTACTGATACATTCATAATACGAAACAATTTCCCACAGTGACAACAAGAGATAGAATTAACAGTTTGTTCCAACATAAATACAACCCTAGTGAGCATTCTAAGTATCCCAGTCCTATACAAGTTTCTATGTTCGTATCGAAATACGACAGTAACAAACCTAACAAAGGTTACTACTTTACCCAGCGCGTCCCGCTCTCTGTCGACACCAGAAGCTGCATACCTGCAAAATATTGTTTTGTGGTATGGAATCAGCCACTGCTAAGTATGTTACTACATGACGGTCATGCCCCCTCAAACACCTGAATTAATTGGTCGAGAGCATGCAATTCATTTTAATGCATGTAGTTTATATAAAAATTGTAAAGCAATGAATATATTGCAGTAAACTCAAATAGCAAACAAGCCCCCAGCTTCATACATCACATCGCAATAAACCAACAGAAAGTGTTACAACGCTATATGAGTACGAAGACTCCACTCAACTAACACTTTATACTTCATATTCGAGTACGGCGACTCTGCTCAACCAATCAATCCACAATAATCCACACTGAGTACAGCGACTCGCTCAACCAATTCACAACATAGATATGAGTATAACGACTCAATTAAACCAAACTCACAACACACATATGAGTACAACGATCATTCAACAAATCCACAAACCTATCACATAACCACATTGCATAACCAATGAACAATAAGGCGAACAACAAAGGATTATAAACGAGTATAGATTCCCGTCTTGGCATACAGGCCAAAACAATGTTCGCCTACTGTATGAGCTAATATAGTTGCGTAATTGTTCAGTCATACCTAATGACGACGTCTCGTTAAAACGACGTGTCTTAAGTTACCCACTCATATGGGGGTCACCCACGGCAGTATCCAATCCATGCGTATAGAGTCTCCGACCGACGAACCATCTGTAGTTAGTTGGAAATTTATCTTGATACTTACGGATGCCACTCTGGCATCCTAGTATCGTTAATTGATCACAATTCTCACTAAGAGCACATCCTCTTGATTAACTTATTTATACATCACATTGTATTACAATTTCCTAACACAGCAGACTAAGGTCGTTTAGTCCAACCTTGAGTTTGTCGACTCGCGATCCAGTGTTAGATATGAGAGCATGTGCGTTAGAAAGGCCAAAGGCTCTGTAATAAGTCTCGGATAATATATATCTTATTATCCTAGTCTACAACGTTTTACTTACATTCTTATATTACACATATAAGAGAGCATCATTGCGCTAGTTCGTTTTATAATATGTTCATATATCGAACAGTACTGTAACGTACAAGTAATAATAATAAAGCAGCATTAACACACAACTCAAGCATATAATCAGACAAGCAGACATTCAATCTTAACACAGGTTTTCAACACAATGTCTGAACTGAGGAAATCCTCAGAGACAATCAAGCCACATAATAACATACAGTTGCAACTGTGGAGTATGAATCAGCTAGATCCGAAGCTCCCTGTGATGTCTCTAACAGTTCAATAATACATAACGCTTAAGATTAGCATCCCGTATAACAACATTACTCTACGGTACCCCCGTACCATCATCATCCCTCCCGGTTTCATTCCACGTTTTTACAACAATGTTGTCGGGTTTTCGGTTTTAACAGGGATTAGGAAAAAAAGCCATATTACAGTGTGGTTACGTCGTATATATTAATATACTTAACTTTAAACGTATGTTATCACATGTAATTTAATACACATTTGTATATTATATAGTTTATCACTATATTGCATGTATAATCTTAATCATATATTATACATCTCACCTTGGTATTTATTTTCCTAAGGTTAGTTTTTCCAAGTGTAATGTTGTATAATTCATATTTGAAAATACTTTGAAGTATATAACTCCTTATTATTTCATGTATAACATAACATTAGAATTTCCTTATCTAATGTTTATAATTCTTTTCTTCTTATCTTATATCATTTTAATTATGATATTATATGGTTATTAAACCATATTGTATTTCTCACTCCATAGCATATATTTATTTATATATATGTATTGTGGGACCATTTATTATATGGTAATTCTTTATAATATATTCATTCTCTTTTTATGAATATTTCTTACATTATAATTGTTATAACCTTTATAACATTGAAAACCATATTATAAATTTTTATTCTAAAATTCCCATTATTACCGAACAGCACTTGTATTCCTTAATATTTACAAAATCCACCACATAATTTATATAATGTTATATTATAGTTATATAACATATATTATGACATTTATGTCATTAAAACATTTATAACCTATAGTTATAAAATGTTACAAAATACCAAACAGACCATACTATTGTCGGTTTTTATTTAATTTCACAATACATCCAGAATTTTCAAATCAACCCCAAATTATAATTCATTGTTACACTTCTAATTTATACCTTATGCTGTAACCTTTAAACCTTAATATAATTATAACTTATGGTTATAAAACCCCAAAATATCCGAATAGACCCGAGGTCTATTCTAAATTAATTTCCAACCCATTAACTTTCCATATTCACCAAATAACCCCATTTTATAACATATAGTTTCTAATGTCATTAAAACTATATATTATACACATATCTTAATAAAACCTCATATATAATTCCAAAAATTACCAAACTATACCAAAAGGTTATAAACATCATTCCTAACCTTATACTTTCAGTATTTACGGTTTTTACCACATATGTTACCCATATGTAACAATGATGTAAAATATCATATACTATACTTATATAATCCATATTAACTCCAAATTTAACCAAATAAATTCCTGAAAATTCCTAATAAACCAATGTCTGTTCTAAACCCCATTTGGTACCCAGAATTTTTGAAATTACCAATCCACCCCAATATTTATATATCTTTTATAATTTAATACCTAGCTTATTATAAGCTAGTATTTAATTCAATAAATTCCTAAATTTGGTCAAAGTCTCCTATATAGTCAACCTTGAGTTCTAAATCCCATTTTGAGCCCAAACTCTCGGTAATTACAATATATACCCTAAACTTTCCTATAACTACAATTTTGACACAAAACTTAATAAAATGTTATAATTTTTATTTAAATTCATTTTAAACCCCATATTTCACCTTAAATAGCCCACGGCTTTATAATTTTCTAGTAATTACCGTTTGACCCCAAATTAAATGCTAAATGCATAAACTAAATTAAATAAGCTTTTAAACTTAAATTAAAACGGCCTAATGACATGGCCTTATTACAACTTTGCTTTATAACATAAAATTACACATAAATAGTTAGGAAATACTATAAACTCTCGGCCTACCACCAACTTCTCCAAAATTACCAATTCTTCCACATAATGTATTAATTTGACTATTATGTTAATTAAACCACTTAAATGACTAGCTTATATTAACTAAATCATTTCTGGTCACACTTAGGTTATAAGTAAACCTATAAAACTGTCCACTCTCGGCACATATAATATATATGCTTAGAAAACATTTTAACATAAGATAAAGACATGTATACCTTGAATTAAGGTGTATAAATGCTCTATATAGCCACGGTAGCTTGGAGGAAAAATTGGCATATCACTTTAACATGTTTTGTTACAGCAAAACAAGATATGATTACACTCCAAGCATGAGTTAATCATAAGAAACATTTTAATGTAAGATTTAAGGAAATTTTTACCTTAAAATGATAAGGGTAGAACAAGGAATTTTCAGCCTAATTTAAGAACATCAAAGGGTGTCAAAATCACCATAAAATCATGGGAATTAACAAGATGACAGCAAGGTTGAAATACCCCAAACCTTGATATATTGTTTAAATACTAAACTATGATATTTAAAGGCTAAAAAGTGCCTTAGAAATGTCAGTGTACAACTTAAACCATGGTAAAAACAATAAAGTACCATAAAGACAGTTTGAGCAAAAACATGCTTTAAGCTTGGAGTGAACTTGGTTAGGACCCAGAGAACCTACCAAGACTAAATAATAGTCAATTATGATTTAATAAGGCTAATTAAGTCCTTAGGAAACTTTGGTAGACAGTTAAGCCAAACAAAACACAAGAAAATACCTTAAAGTCAATAAGAGCAAAAATGTGCTCTAAGCTTGGGATAAATTTGTATAAGACCTAAAGGTCATACCTATACCTTATAAATATGTTAATGAACATATTAAATCAATTACCAAAGAAAACCAAGCTTGAAAACAAGTTAAAACACAAAATGTGCTTTAAGGAGTCTTAAAACACATTTTTGAAAAATTGTCTTGTAAATGAGTTTTGAATGGCTAAATGTCCATCATTACTCTTTAATTAACATGTGTACTACTTAGAATCACATTTGGAGGTCTAAATCAATGGGAAATCAAAAATTTCACAACTATGTGCCTTGTTTTTGTGAATAGTAACAAAAAAATGCTAGTTTATGACATAAGTCAATATAAGTAAGTTAATTGGTCAACAAAGACCATGACTTGGCCTAAAACACTAAGGGGGCCGGTTTTCCAAGTGTGACTCATCACACTTAACTAATGAATCAAATAAGAAAGGAAAAAGCAAGTAAATTCACTATTTACTTTACAACTTTAAATATCTACTAAAGTTACCTCTCACCTCACCTTTCTTCATTCCTTCTCATCCCCACCGATTTCTTCATCTTCTCCCAAGCTCCATTCTCGGTTTGCTACAGCACCACTCACACCACCATCTTCAATCTCTTATATCTTCTAGCTCCATATACCAAATCAAATTCTAAGACCATATTTGTCTTAGTTAGGCCAAGCTCTACACTTCTCTCTTTTCAAATCTTCAAGAACTCCATTTCGGTGCCATGAAGATTCACCATTGTTGGAGCTTGAGCTCACCTTTTCATGCCTTGTCATTCTCCTTTGCTTCAAGGTAAGGAAAGTCAAAGAAAATCAATGTTTCCTCTTGTTTTAGTGTGTGGCCGAAAATCACCACTTATGGTGCCTTCATCTTGCCTTGTTTTAGCTTCATTCCAACCATTCAAGGGCTTGGTGGAGACCTCTCTTGTTACATATTCAAGTTTTCTTTCAAATCCAAAGGTAAACATCATTTTAGTGTATTAAAACACTTATGTTAAACTAGGGTTTGTATATGAGTTTAAGTGTGAATTCTTAAGCTCATTACCCTATATGTATATTGAATAGAAAGTTGACAAGTGATCAAACTCCTTGCTGATTTTTGGTACAAGGAAACAAGAAAGAAGTTTGAGAGGAAAAGAGGTAAACAAACTATCTCAATGTAGTTTAAATGCCTTAGAAAAAAAATAAACTTGATTTGCTTGATAAAATACCTAAGGAGCCAATGGTGAATGACCTAGTAAAATGCTCTCAAGGAACTATTAAAGGGCATATGTGTTGTTGTATGTAATTGCAGGTTAAAGGCAATATATATGTGGGAAATTCAGTGTTTAAGTTTAATGCATTTAAGGGCCTATGAGCCATGTTATTTAAGGACCTAAGTGTCAAGCAATTTAAGTTTATGCACTATATTGTGATGTAGTGTAGTTTAAGAATTTAGATGTGTGTAAAGAACATTCTTTGTGAAGATGAGTGTCTTAGATGGTTAATGAAGGAAAAACATTATGTTTGTGTGTAAGGAATGTGTATTAAGTGATTAAGTGTTTGGTTGTGAAAGGGTGAGAACCTAAGTGTTGTGTGTGAGAATACTCTTGATGGATTTTAGGTGTTCTTGAATGTCTAATGGTGAAAGCTGTGTGCTTTGGTATGACAATGTGCTAGGAGAACCCATGGCAAAATTTGGGTAATGTATAAGAAGTTTTAAGTGCTTAAATGAGTTTTAGTGAACTAGGAAGTGTTAGGAATGAATAAATGTTTTACTAGGGAGGAAAGCATGTATTAAGGTGATTTAGAGTGATACAAGGATTTAGGTATTATCTCGGAAGTTCTAGGAATTCAATGAGTGTTTTTGAGGATGTATTAAAGTCTTGGAGAAGTTTGTTTAAGGTTTGGGAATGTTGATGTACAAGGAGGAAATGATGTTTAGGTAAGATGTGAAAAAGGAGATTTAATTAGTAAGAAAAGATGTTTGAGAGATGATGTTATGATGGTAAGGAAACATTTTTGGCATAGTGGTTATCATAATTATGAAACACCACTTAGAGGAACTAAAGAGAAAACATTATAAGTGTTAGGAATTTTGGTAAGAAACATTGTAAGTGTTTATGGAGTTATAAAATGAGTTTTATGGTTGTTGTATGAAGGGTTAAATGTGCCAAATGATGTTATAACACATTAGGAGGCTTGAGGAGAAGTTTGGAGGAAGTTTGACAAGTATTGGACAAGTTCTGATGTTGTCCGACCCAGTGGTCCGACCCAGGGCGGGTCGGACAGCCTCTGTTAATTCACCCATTGATGTTTCTGGAATGGTCCGACCCAGAGGTCTTAGGTCGGACATGGGTCGGACGGGTGGAATTGAAAGACGGAAAAAGTTTCTGGAACGGTCCGACCCAGTTGTGGGTCGGACGTCCCAAAACATGTAAAAAAAACAAACAAACTAAGTGTGGTTTAAGTAGTAAGCCCTAGTGAGTGATAATGACAATTTAGTGGGGGAAAAGTTGTATTAAAATGTAAAAGTAAAACAAGTTAAAATGTGAAGTTATTTAACTAAGTTAACGGGGATAAGTTATGAGCATTTAGACTTTAAACAATCATGTTACCCCAGTGTTAATAAAGGTACATGTAATGTTACCAGTTGTTCGAGAATTGTTCGAGGAACATAAGTGGACACGATAGAGTGGACTCCGGTGACAGGTATGGTTTTCTTGCAACCTGTGTCCTACCGGATTACACCGGCTTGTATGCCAATGTGTTTTTCAGTATGTTTGCCACGTTGTAAGATAAAACATGTAATGAGTTTATAGTAATTCATTTATGTGGCGTGTTCAACTCCGATACCATTTAACCTCGAAAGTGTTAAACCTTAGCTAACTGAGTCTAGGATCACATGAGAGTTCGGTATTCGGATTAAACGACCCGAACCATGGGACGTTCTAACCATGGCTATGCGTGTGTTAATTGTGCGATATTTGTCTGTGTATGTAAGGACTCCCTTGTATGTTTAACCCAGTTGTAATACTGTATGGTGTGTGGATGTAAAGACTCCATAGTGGGGCTCTAACTAATATCTAAAAGTAAGTGTGTACTAACAGGGGTGAGGAATCCGGTTAGGCCGGTCGCGCGTTGTTTGGGAGTGGGTATCCTTTTTAGCCTTACCCTTCTCTCTGTTATGGTTGTTTCCCTCACGGGTTATGATCTCCCATTAGCTTACTCCAAGCTTAACTATTCTGACTTATGATCGGTTTAGGGGGAACATGTGTTTGTGTGGTGTGTTCGGGTCACTAAACCCGAACCATCTTAACTTAAGTTACTCGTCTGACTATTAGGACGGTAATGAGTGTTGTATAACGAGTTTATCATGAGGGTGACATCATTCTTTAGGCTCACCAGTGAATTAACTATGTTTGGGTCGGTTCCTAAGAGAACCGTTCCCGTTATGTTATGTGTTGTTGTGGTACTGCAATTTCCATTGCGATGATGTTATGTGCACGTTGAAACGTGAAAAGTGTTGCTATGTGGTGTATGTTATATGTTGTAAAATGTGGAGTATGTGGATCATGGATATGAATCCCAGTTTATGATAATAGGCGTTTAGGGATAACCCGATTAATGGGTAAGTGTCGTCTATTAAGGAAGTAGCTCCATTAGAGGAGAAACACTCTAGGGTTAATGAACACCATGAGTGACTTATCAAGTAGGGGTGTGTTATCTGTCTGTTGAGCCCATTGTGGGGAATGTTATGTGTTGTGTGTTTATAGTTTACATGCATGATTCAATTATAATCAACCGCATGCTAAGACGACAATTAGTTGTGCGTGGCCCGGTAGCATGTGGGCTGCGGGATTACCATACCAGCAAAGGTGTTGAGCCCCTTGGGGGCCACCCTTTCTCTTCTTTTTCCTATTTCAGGTACAAGGAGCTGGGAGCCGTTCGAGAGTAGGACGGGGTAGTCGTTGTACATGGGTAATCTTGTAAGTTATACATGTACAGTAGGTGTAGTAAGACCGAAATTGTTATCGGCATTCGTTTGTGAATACTCGGTACAGTTGAAGGGTGTATGTTGTTTCTGTTGTTAATAGAAGGGGACAGTAATGTATAGTCGCTCGGGAGTCTAGTCCATCAGACCGGTACAGTGTATATGTAATAGCCTTGTTAGCCACGTGGGTGGTTAACGGCGTGTAACACCAACGAGTTAAGTAATGTGATGGAGCTTGTTTTCCGCTGCGGTTGTTATTAAGTGCATAAGTGTTGGATGGGGTGTTACAAAAAGTGGTATCAGAGTGTAGTATCGCTCTGATGACTGAATTACCAAGCTTAGGAAGTACCGAGTTAGGATTTTAGTACTTAGGGTTAAGGGTTGAGTGATAGCGTGAGAGATACGCTAGTTAGGTATTACCAGTGTGTACTGGAAACCTACAATATCCTACCCGCCCTCCACAATCCCTGTTTTATAACTTGGGAAACAACGCTAGAGAGATGGAAGTCCTCTCATACTCGGGATATCCGATCTGGCTGTTATTAAATACCTCTAAGGTACGGAGAACCTGTCATACGGTAGATCCCGAAAACTGGGAATCCCGGAGATGGTTCCCATCTGAACAATGTTAACCACATTTCATCGCGAAGAGTGAAGAATCTGTGTATAGAAGAATGGAATTTCCGGCAACCTGGGTCGACATGCTGAGCAGTCGAGAATAACCAGCTTGCAACGCACCGACCGTGCAATAGGCAAGAAGGGAAATAATGGAACCCGGGACGAGAGTCTACGGAACCACAGTTGTTAAATGATGCACCAACGGTATACCAACCGACAAAGGAACTACAACGTAGTGCCCAAACAAGAGACAAGTCTGAGTGACCACGACAAATGCGTGGAACGGGCTACGAAGAGGAAACAATACTAAGTAAAAAGGGGTCTCCAAGAATGGGAGACACCCCAGTTAATAATTATCATGTGAATACAGTGAGAAGTCGCCCAGAGGGTTAATTGTCAAGAATGTAGGATCAAGTGAGGGCCAACAAGGCCACTGATAATAGTGCGGGTAAGAACAATACCGCAAACGGTGTGTGTGATTAACCGATAGCCAATTAGCATGGCACACTTGTCATGGCAAGTGCTGCTATAATAGGGCTGTTGGGGAAAATTGTTAACGAATACAAAGTACCTAGTAAAGTACCATGAAGTTAAGTGAGATCATCATAACCGTGGAAGGGCTTAACAGCCTAACCTTTGTAATTGGAAGTACACCAGTCAGCAATAAGCTAGATTTGGTTAAGGCAAGAAGACGTTGTGAACCACGAGAATTTTTCTTTCAAACCCAGATTTATTCAAACACTCTTTTCTTTTCAAAACCAGATTTTCTTTCAAACCAACACTTCTTTCTACCTTCTTTTAAGAACCAAACCAGAGGACCTACACCGGCCTCAGTGCCACACGGTAGGTAAGTTATACCCAGTTTACTTTGAATAACCAGAAAGGAAACCGGTAAACCCAAGGGTAACAACCCGAGGGAATGGATTGAGTTCATGGTAATACAATAGTGGATAGACTTTCCCTTGATTAAATTCGGGAAGCACAGAATGTATATTGTCACAAGACAATACAAGGGAGTTGACAACAGAATACTTCACCTAGGCGTGTGATGGACACTACGAGTGTACCAACTGTAATGTGGGATGACCACACTCCGTGAGGAGGTTGTGGGCCTGACAAACCTATTTACGGGTTAGTTGGGTAAGTAGCAATGTATCAGTATGGTACCCCACATATGTATACGAGTAGAGTCCGAAACACGGGAAGTAGTCGACTCCGTACTACGGTCAGCAGTATAAGTCAAACAAAAGCTAAGAATTACCATGAATGGTTGAAGTAAAGGAACTCACTTAAGTTAACGAGACTAAAGGAATTAGTGAATTCCTTTCAAGGAAATGTTTAAGAGTCAGGAGGTGCGAAGTGCACAAACTGTAATGTAAAGACATCGCATATGTCTTAAGGATCCTCAGGGATAAACATGATAGCTGGAACGGTGACCCAGCCTGTACATGGCAAGCAGATGCCTAATGTGGACACATTAATATGCAATGAACGAGATGAAACTCCCAGAATGAGTACCTACACTACCAGGAAATGTTGATCTTCACAGAAGAAGATAATAAGCCAGTTAAGAACGCAAACGGCGTCGCTAACTGAATATACCAATATGTGCGAACCAGATGTAATGGCATAACTTAGCAACACCCAGGAGCAATCCTTGAAGGGTGTTCACATCGACAATTGTTGCACGAAATAACGTGACAGAAACACAAGGGTTGAAACTAACACCCAGTTTAGACATAAGTTGTCAGGAGACGGACTGACAATCCTAAGGGGCATCCCATGAAAGGAAACGTGATGCAACGACCTTGTCATGGAGCCCAATATGACATCCAAACCATGTAATGTTGTACAGAGAAATAAATGTGTGTGAACCGTCCACAATGGACAGAGCTCGAAGCAGTAAGGCTAATAAGCCACAAATAAAATGTGTTACGTAAATTAGATTGATTGTAGAAGTTTATGTTGTAAAAGTGAATAGAGTGGTAAACGAACCACTGCATTAAGAGTGGGGATACCTCTCGATATTGTGAGACCGCAGGAGCGGTATTTATGTGTACCAAGTCCAAGAAATATGTTAAGGATTGACTATGTTGATATTGCGAGAGAACAGATAGTTTAGAAGCATGTGAGTATAAGTGAAGCACCAAGCTGAATAACGCCGGCTTGTAACTCGAGTGAGCTACGCTCAAGGAGCATTCAGTAGTCACCCAAATGAATGGCAAACCATAATACGAAGGATGTAAGTATATGTGTGGAAGCTAATATGACTGTGAATACCATATAAGTTGATGTTATACAATGAGAAAGACCAGTAATGAGTTAAACTCAGTGGAGATGCACAGTAAGTGATACCAAATAACTAGGCAGTAAGCCAGTAGCCAGTATTACGAGATCAGAATCTCAATGAAACACAGTGTGAATTCCGTTGCGAATCGCATGAGAGATTTGCTGTCAAGAGTTTACGCCTCTGCACTCTGTATGACTGAGTGTTTTGGTATTGCACTTGCGCAGTAATGATCGAGTGGGATAGCTAAGAATTGGAAACATGTTAATTGTGGAGGAATAATGTTATAATGGCCGATGCATAGGAAATGCAAGGCCGCACCAATGAAAGAATACATGTACAAAACCAAATGTGGAGGCATGATTAACAGTAAGTGACTACAGCAGCACTAACTGCCAAATATCGGTATGGAATATACCCCAAATGTTGGAAATAACCAAGAGAGCGCTACACATTAGGTAGCAGCTCAATCTCAACCGACAGTAAGTTGGAAGGAAACAAGTCAATCATTGTGAAATACATAGCTGTATACACAGTAAATTATTATGGAAGTGGATAGAAAGTTTATAACTCACCGAATTCGCGCACGGTAAGAGATACCACGCGTCGGTTGAGAAACCGTTATTACCAAGATAAAGGCGATAATTGGAGATGTACAATACAGTAAAAATAACGAATGGGGCAAACTGAGCCCTACAGTTATTAGAGTTTCGCAGCAGAAACTAGTGAGCCAGTAATTCAAGTGTTGAATGTGCATGGTGAATATGAGTGAATGACTAATTATTAATGCCTAGAAGCCTCACAGGCCAGAACCGAAACCAGCTAAGAGTTTAAACAAACTCCAATGAGAATTCTTGGTTTAGGGACTAAACCGCCAATATGATTAAGATCCTCTAACCAAAACACATTGTATAACAGACCGCGTGGAAGTTAAAACACTTCACGACGGCAGAACATTTTAAGCCAATGTTCAGTGATTGATTACGTGGGCGTAATCCCTTTTAAGGGGGGTAGAGCGCAAAACCACTTATCGTGTATTACCGTACAAGTGTACGTAGTGTATGTGGTCTATATTGTGCATAGCACAAAATAATTGTTGTGGATGATTGGTGTGTGCGTTACATAAACATACGCATTCATTCATGGTTTAATTGTGGTAATTCTGCACAGTAGATGCGAAATACCATTATGATTGTGATAAGTGTGTTTATTCGTTAACAGTTGTGTGCGATAGTACAAGTGTGGGGAGTAGAGAAACTCCCGGGGAACAAAACCCCGACAGTGTATGAATGTAAAATTGTGTGTTGTATTTTGATAAAATATATGTGTGTATATATACTATATAGTGATTCATGAAAGGGTATGAAACCGACATAGAACCTAGTGAGAATAAGATTCCCTAGGTAACAGGATTAAGTGTATGGAGATAACTGATTGACGGAGTTCTATCCTTTGGAGATGTATGATTATGACTAGAAAAGACTAACAAGATAGAAGATTAGAAATGAGTGTATTATTTTATGCTTGAAAATGAAGTGGGAGGTGGAACTCGATTTGCATGCGATCAAGGGAAGCCGAACACAAATTGGGGTGGAAGGATAGTTCGACACTGATGCTGATCACATTAGGGTTGAATGATTCTTGAAGCTCCCCTTAAGTGGTCACAAATAACCACGCTAAGAAAAGAAGCAAAGAGCATAAGTTGGACTTGGAGTTGTGTTGCATTTTCAAAAAGGATTTTCAATTGGTATTTCCGAAATAATCGATTAATATTTTGAATAAAGGATTCTCTTATACTTAACCTAGTAAAGAATATTTTTGTAGTACTTGCTCACGAGCTGAGGACGTATGAGCCTTTGTCTTCGGACTGGCGACATGAGAAGTACATATGTTAAAAATTAAGTGAATGTTTTGATCTCCCAAAGGAACGGGGACCAGAAGGTGTCCATCGCGACCGGGTTCTGCGGGATCACGGTGTATATTAAAGATATTTTTTATTGTTATACATGCTATGACATGTTGTGTGGTATGTGTAATAAATGTTATTTTGACCTTGATTTCCAGAAGTGTATGTTATCAAGACCTATGTGTCTAAATGGTGTTATGTTACCCAAGACCAGAGAGTCTAAGGGTTGTTATGTATGTGCAAATGTTGTTAAGATACCCGGACCATTGAGTCCGAGGTTATCATGTGAGTATGTTATGTTATGTATGGATGTGTATATGTACCCGGGCCGTTAATTCCGAAGTTGTGATGTAAAGTATGTTTGGTTATGGAAGTTTATTTCCAAGTGATCCCCGTGTTTTAATCCAAATAATGTGTGGGAAGTGTGAACTTCGAGGATGAAGTTCTTTTAAGGGGGGTAGATTGAAATACCCCAAACCTTGATATATTGTTTAAATACTAAACTATGATATTTAAAGGCTAAAAAGTGCCTTAGAAACGTTAGTGTACAACTTAAACCATGGTAAAAACAATAAAGTACCATAAAGACAGTTTGAGCAAAAACATGCTTTAAGCTTGGAGTGAACTTGGTTAGGACCCAAAGAACCTACCAAGACTAAATAATAGTCAATTATGATTTAATAAGGCTAATTAAGTCCTTAGGAAACTTTGGTAGACAGTTAAACCAAACAAAACACAAGAAAATACCTTAAAGTCAATAAGAGCAAAAATGTGCTCTAAGCTTGGGATAAATTTGTATAAGACCTAAAGGTCATACCTATACCTTATAAATATGTTAATGAACATATTAAATCTATTACCAAAGAAAACCAAGCTTGAAAACAAGTTAAAACACAAAATGTGCTTTAAGGAGTCTTAAAGCACATTTTTGAAAAATTGTCTTGTAAATGAGTTTTGAATGGCTAAATGTCCATCATTACTCTTTAATTAACATGTGTACTACTTAGTATCACATTTTGAGGTCAAAATCAATGGGAAATCAAAAATTTCACAACTATATACCTTGTTTTTGTGAATAGTAACAAAAAAATGCTAGTTTATGACATAAGTCAATATAAGTAAGTTAATTGGTCAACAAAGACCATGACTTGGCCTAAAACACTAAGGGGGCCGGTTTTCCAAGTGTGACTCATCACACTTAACTAATGAATCAAATAAGAAAGGAAAAAGCAAGTAAATTCACTATTTACTTTATAACTTTAAATATCTACTAAAGTTACCTCTCACCTCACCTTTCTTCATTCCTTCTCATCCCCACCGATTTCTACATCTTCTCCCAAGCTCCATTCTCGGTTTGCTACAGCACCACTCACACCACCATCTTCAATCTCTTATATCTTCTAGCTCCATATACCAAATCAAATTCTAAGACCATATTTGTCTTAGTTAGGCCAAGCACTACACTTCTCTCTTTTCAAATCCTCAAGAACTCCATTTCGGTGCCATGAAGATTCACCATTGTTGGAGCTTGAGCTCACCTTTTCATGCCTTGTCATTCTCCTTTGCTTCAAGGTAAGGAAAGTCAAAGAAAATCAATGTTTCCTCTTGTTTTAGTGTGTGGCCGAAAATCACCACTTATGGTGCCTTCATCTTGCCTTGTTCTAGCTTCATTCCAACCATTCAAGGGCTTGGTGGAGACCTGTCTTGTTACATATTCAAGTTCTCTTTCAAATCCAAAGGTAACCATCATTTTAGTGTATTAAAACACTTATGTTAAACTAAGGTTTGTATATGAGTTTAAGTGTGAATTCTTAAGCTCATTACCCTATATGTATATTGAATAGAAAGTTGACAAGTGATCAAACTCCTTGCTGATTTTCGGTACAAGGAAACAAGAAAGAAGTTTGAGAGGAAAAGAGGTAAACAAACTATCTCAATGTAGTTTAAATGCCTTAAAAAAATAAACTTGATTTGCTTGATAAAATACCTAAGGAGCTAATGGTGAATGACCTAGTAAAATGCTCTCAAGGAACTATTAAAGGGCATATGTGTTGTTGTATGTAATTGCAGGTTAAAGGCAATATATATGTGGGAAATTCAGTGTTTAAGTTTAATGCATTTAAGGGCCTGTGAGCCATGTTATTTATGGACCTAAGTGTCAAGCAATTTAAGTTTATGCACTATATTGTGATGTAGTGTAGTTTAAGGATTTAGATGTGTGTAAAGAACATTCTTTGTGAAGATGAGTGTCTTGGATGGTTAATGAAGGAAAAACAATATGTTTGTGTGTAAGGAATGTGTATTAAGTGATTAAGTGTTTGGTTGTGAAAGGGTGAGAACCTAAGTGTTGTGTGTGAGAATACTCTTGATGGATTTTAGGTGTTCTTGAATGTCTAATGGTGAAAGCTATGTGCTTTGGTATGACAATGTGCTAGGAGAACCCATGGCAAAATTTGGGTAATGTATAAGAAGTTTTAAGTGCTTAAATGAGTTTTAGTGAACTAGGAAGTGTTAGGAATGAATAAATGTTTTACTAGGGAGGAAAGCATGTATTAAGGTGATTTAGAGTGATACAAGGATTTAGGTATTATCTCGGAAGTTCTAGGAATTCAATGAGTGTTTTTGAGGATGTATTAAAGTCTTGGAGAAGTTTGTTTAAGGTTTGGGAATGTTGATATACAAGGAGGAAATGATGTTTAGGTAAGATGTGAAAAGGGAGATTTAGTTAGTAAGAAAAGATGTTTGAGAGATGATGTTATGATGGTAAGGAAACATTTTTGGCATAGTGGTTATCATAATTATGAAACACCACTTAGAGGAACTAAAGAGAAAACATTATAAGTGTTAGGAATTTTGGTAAGAGACATTGTAAGTGTTTATGGAGTTATAAAATGAGTTTTATGGTTGTTGTATGAAAGGTTAAATGTGCCAAATGATGTTAGAAGACATTAGGAGGCTTAAAGAGAAGTTTGGAGGAAGTTTGACAAGTTTTGGACAAGTTCTGATGTTGTCCGACCCAGTGGTCCGACCCAGGGTGGGTTGGACAGCCTCTGTTAATTCACCTGTTGATGTTTCTGGAATGGTCCGACCCAGAGGTCTTGGGTCGGACATGGGTCGGACGGGTGGAATTGAAAGACGGAAAAAGTTTCTGGAACGGTCCGACCCAGTTGTGGGTCGGACGGTGGGTCGGACGTCCCAAAACATGTAAAAAAAAACAAACAAACTAAGTGTGGTTTAAGTAGTAAGCCCTAGTGAGTGATAATGACAATTTAGTGGGGGAAAAGTTGTATTAAAATGTAAAAGTAAAACAAGTTAAAATGTGAAGTTATTTAACTAAGTTAACGGGGATAAGTTATGAGCATTTAGACTTTAAACAATCATGTTACCCCAGTGTTAATAAAGGTACATGTAATGTTACCAGTTGTTCGAGAATTGTTCGAGGAACATAAGTGGACACGATAGAGTGGACTCCGGTGACAGGTATGGTTTTCTTGCAACCTGTGTCCTACCGGATTACCCCGGCTTGTTTGCCAATGTGTTTTTCTGTATGTTTGCCATGTTGTAAGATAAAACATGTAATGAGTTTATAGTAATTCATTTATGTGGCGTGTTCAACTCCGATACCATTTAACCTCGAAAGTGTTAAACCTTAGCTAACTGAGTCTAGGATCACATGAGAGTTCGGTATTCGGATTAAACGACCCGAACCATGGGACATTCTAACCACGGCTATGCGTGTGTTAATTGTGCGATATTTGTGTGTGTATGTAAGGACTCCCTTGTATGTTTAACCCAGTTGAAATACTGTATGGTGTGTGGATGTGAAGACTCCATAGTGGGGCTCTAACTAATATCTAAAAGTAAGTGTGTACTAACAGTGGTGAGGAATCCGGTTAGGCCGGTCGCGCGTTGTTTGGGAGTGGGTATCCTTTTTAGCCTTACCCTTCTCTCTGTTATGGTTGTTTCCCTCACAGGTTATGATCTCCCATTAGCTTACTCCAAGCTTAACTATTCTGACTTATGATCGGTTTAGAGGGAACATGTGTTTGTGTGGTGTGTTCGGGTCACTAAACCCGAACCATCTTAACTTAAGTTACTCGTCTGACTATTAGGACGGTAATGAGTGTTGTATAACGAGTTTTTCATGAGGGTGACATTATTCTCTAGGCTCACCAGTGAATTAACTATGTTTGGGTCGGTTCCTAAGAGAACCGTTCCCGTTATGTTATGTGTTGTTGTGGTACTGCAATTCCCATTGCGATGATGTTATGTGCACGTTGAAACGTGAAAAGTGTTGCTATGTGGTGTATGTTATATGTTGTAAAATGTGGAGTATGTGGATCATGGATATGAATCCCAGTTTATGATATGAGGCGTTTAGGGATAACCCGATTAATGGGTAAGTGTCGTCTATTAAGGAAGTAGCTCCATTAGAGGAGAAACACTCTAGGGTTAATGAACACCATGAGTGACTTATCAAGTAGGGGTGTGTTATCTGTCTGTTGAGCCCATTGTGGGGAATGTTATGTGTTGTGTGTTTATAGTTTACATGCATGATTCAATTATAATCAACCGCATGCTAAGACGACAATTAGTTGTGCGTGGCCCGGTAGCATGTGGGTTGCGGGATTACCATACCAGCAAAGGTGCTGAGCCCCTTGGGGGCCACCATTTCTCTTCTTTTCCTATTTCAGGTACAAGGAGCTGGGAGCCGTTCGAGAGTAGGACGGGGTAGTCGTTGTACATGGGTAATCTTGTAAGTTATACATGTACAGTAGGTGTAGTAAGACCGAAATTGTTATCGGGATTCGTTTGTGAATACTCGGTACAGTTGAAGGGTGTATGTTGTTTCTGTTGTTAATGGAAGGGGACAGTAATGTATAGTCGCTCGGGAATCTAGTCCATCAGACCGGTACAGTGTATATGTAATAGCCTTGTTAGCCATGTGGGTGGTTAACAGCGTGTAACACCAACGAGTTAAGTAATGTGATGGAGCTTGTTTTCCGCTGCAGTTGTTATTAAGTGCATAAGTGTTGGATGGGGTGTTACAAAGGTAACAAGGTATTAGGTTTTACCTAGGCAAAATGCCTTAAAGAATGGATTTTGCTCTTGATTTTGGCCACTCTTGATCAAAAAGGTTTACACACTGAAACCATATGATAATGGGGAGATAATAAGTGTATAAACTCAAGGAAATCAACTAAATTAAGCCGAATGAAGTCATGAAAGTCTTAAGGTATGTTTTTACCTTAAAAATGGAATTTTTGACCACCTTGGTCGTTGTTGTAGTTTCAGCCAAAATTGGGTACTCAATCAAGGATGAACACACTGATATTTTACCGTGGAAAGTGCTTGATGGTTAGTTCCATGTGTAGGTAATGACGAGATGAAGAAAAAGAGCTAATTTAAGCCTTAAAACATTACCTTAGGTGGAGTGAGTTGGATTTCTACCTTGATAGCTCATGAACACAGCTTGGGAGGTTGTAAGAGAGTAAATAATTCGGCTGGAATAGGACAAGGGGAAAGAGAAAGGCTGGTTTGGTGTTTAAATGAAAGAAAAGTAATTAATGGAATAGTAAAATGATGATTCACCAAATTGGCTTGATATTTTGCTTAAAGATTGATGTGTTGTACTCCTCCCTTTATCTTGTCGTCTCCATGTAGTCAAAGAAGGGTCAAGCATTGAACATTGACTTGGCTTAGTCAACATTACTTAAAATGTACTATTTCAGTTACTATTCACAAATGAATGCCATATCTGTGATTTTTTTTAAATCTTGGAATTAGACCTTCTAATGTGGTATATTATACTACATTATTATATCAAGGTATAATCCAGCCCCTAACACCACTCAAAAAACCCACTTAGAAATTCAATTTTCTTAAAAACGTGCTTTAAGGAGTTTTAAAGCACAATTTGTGTTAAAACATGTTTTTGAGCTTGGTTTCCTTTGAGAATAGTTTTATAGTGTTCATCACTTAATTATAATACTTAGGAATCCACTTTGGATCCTAATTGAGGTCATACAATCTCTATGGTGTCTTAAAGTACAGTTTTGGCTTTACCGATCTTAAGGCATGTTTTTGCCTTGTTGAGATCTTAGATTGTTCCCCAATGGTATTAAGATGATTATTAATATTCTTAGATCATTAATAGATCATTTAATTAAGTGTTTAAGGTTAGGGGTATTTCAGCGAGTTCCTGACAGGGGACCCTAAAGCGGGTCCTAGGGTGAAATCGGCTTGCGTGGACCCTCGCTCTCATATGATGCATATACAAAAATTTAAATTGCGCACGAAAGTAAACAAATAGCATAATAAAAGCCGTAAACAAACATGTTTCAAGTTAAGCCCTCTTTCTTAAAATTAAACAAGTTAAAATTAAGAATTTGTCCCCAGTAGAGTCGCCATTTTGTGAGCCTCGATTTTTGAACCCTATCCTATGTTGATTAGGTTGATTAGGATCTGGTCGGGTTCTAGGTTCACTTATAACCTAAGATTAATAACTATGTCATATAGCACTAATTATTAAATCCTAAGTCAGCTCACTGGAACTTATTATAAGTCGCCGCCTAATTTTAACCTAGATTAAATTAGGAAAGGAGAATTCGGGTTCGGGGTTTGGTATACGACTTATTAGGGTTCAATTACTTTCATTACCTCGAAGTCGTTTCCCTCTACATAATTTAATTACGGCTTATTACGAGTCGTTTTAACCTAAGTGCGTGAACTTCTGATTTTTTTTTTGTATTTTTAACATTTTTTGATAGAAAATTAAAGTGAAAAGTGAGATTACCTAAACTAGGGTTTCGGAGGCAGAATTAGGTCAAATTTTAATTATGTCTGTAGCTAAAGACCTAATGTCCGAGGCCACGGACCCTAATTAAACTACGTGATTACGAAAACTGAATTAAAATAAAAATGTAAACTTGAAAAGTTCGGGGCCACAGACAGGGTGTCCGTGGGCCCGGACATGTATTGTAAAAACCCTAAAATTTGAAAAACAAATTGGAAAATAAGAAATCCCGCCACCATCCGTGGGTGTCCGTGGTCCCGGACCATGGGTCCGAGGTTACGGACCACCCACGGACAGTAGGTTTTTGGCAGTTCCCAACGGTGTTTTCAGCTCAAAATTTATGGATGCGTAGCCTGAAAGATGTACAAGATGTTAGTAATTAAAGGATTTCAATTAGAAGTCGAATTAAGCACGAAACTTAGAAAACAAGTATCAAGGCAGAAACAAAAACGAATAACAATATAGAAGCCGAAAACAGTCAGTTTGAACCCAAGTTTTGAGAGAAGGCTAATAAAGTCGTGGGGATTCAGAAAAGCGAAATTCTCACCTGTTTTACCTTCGAATTCACAATGATTCTTCACGTCGAGATTCGTCGGAAGCCTCATTGATGGCATATTCGAAAGGATTTCGAACCAGGATTCTGACCTCTAGTTGTTCTTGATGCTTTTCACGTTTTGGTGGTGTTTTGTGGGATTTTGATGATGGTTGATGCTTTGGGAGTTGGAAAACGGGTTTAAGTGGTGATTTTGGGGAACTTTCGGTATGATTTTGGTGGTCGGGTGTTGAAAAACGTGAGAGGATGGAGGTAGGTTGTGCTTTCTGACTCCTTAGGGTTCTAGAACTTGTGTGATCCTGTTTTTGTCAAGAGATTTGCTCCTTGATGTAAACTTTCTTAAAGATAGAAAAAATCTAGCAAAAACGAGATTTCTCGGAGTTTTAGTTAAGTGACTTCCCAAAATAATCTTGCTAAGAAATTTTAACCACGTATCAAGGATGAGAATTATAATTTTTCTTAGGTGAAATCGAATTTTTTGAATAATGGAATATTTTCAAATTCAATTTCTTGTCGGATTTACTCAGAAGTTACTAGAAAATTTTTGGAAATTTGAAAAATCAAAATTTGAACGCCATTATGTCCAAAATGTCATCCTCCTTCATGGTTTAAATTTCAAAGCATTTCAAATTGATTGACCCTTCTTTGGAGGAGAGACAAAGCCTATAGGAGGTCCTAATGGCCTTGAAAATTACGAAAATACCCCTGATGATGACTAAGCTGCCCCTAGTGCTCCGGAGTGCGCTGATCGGACCGGGAATCACCACCGTTTGACCAAAGTGCTTCTCACAACACAAAATTTTAACAAACCCTATACTGGGGAGGTTAAAGTTTTGGGTATAACATTAACCATTCGACTGAATGAATGATAGGAATGAGATTTAGATGAGACGGCAGACGTGGTTAGGAGATCATCAACTTAGGCTAGCCAACATCAAGGTGACAGGTATGGTTTTCTTGTAATCTGTGTCCTACTGAGTTACACTTGGCTTGTTTGCTACTTGTTTGCATGCATCAACCAAATAAGATAAATGCATGAAAACGTTTATTGTATTTCATATCTTGATGCCTCTTGTGTGCGCTAACCATCTTTGTTTGAGTTGTGATCTAATTGTGTATTGTAGGCCAACTCACAAAAGAATAACATTTTGGTAGAGACTCGTAGTGAGAGTCGATCCACAAAATAATTAAACTTGGAGAAACACGTAAGAAATCTTAACTAGAGAACAACGATAGTACAACCTTATGAACTCACTTGAACATGAAAGAGATATACGGGACTATAAACTCCCTTTCAATGGTTAGTCGACCTCCTACGTGAGGATTTGAACCAACAAGAGACTGTAACCAAACTTCTAAGTATTGGTAACCTCGGGACAACCCTTAAATTTGAGAATACAAGAACTCAAGAAAAGTCCCTAAGTTTATTAGATGACATCAAGAGCGATGCTTCTAGACTAATATACATGATTATATTATGACTCTGAGGAGAGGAGTAATTGAGAATGTGAAAAGTCTGATGGAGATTCGGACGCACGTGAGAAAGAGGAACTATAAGCGTAGTTCCAACTTCTAGTTGAACCTTCCCACCATGCTAGACCTGGTAGGGTTGAAACTGGGGAAGTAAGGCTAGAACCCGAAAGCCCGGGGTGAGATCTATATGTGTGTCTTTGCCCGGAGGTCTAATAGAATTAACCTTACCTATCCGACCTAAAGTGGTGAGCGGGTAAGTATGAGAAAAGCCCAGTGGTGAGAATTGAGAGTGTCTCTGCCCGGAGGTCAAGTGAATTGGTTTATGAATTATTCAAGAGTAGAATAATTAAGAAAACAAGATCGAGACCAAAGGGTGTCTATAGATCTAAGAGAACAAATAAAAACTACCCGACTAAGATGGATAAGTTACTAACTAATGTGAATGAGGCCATACTTGAGATAGAGATTCTCAAGGCCCTAAGAGCAAGATAATATATTCTAACGAACTTAATGTTCAACCCTTGTTGATTGTATTCTTCTGTATGAATACTTGTTGATGCGAGCATGTTGTGTGTTTACAGCGTTTCATGTTATGATTTTAATAAAATCAATCGCATGTTCAGACAACAACTAGTTGTGTGTGGCCTGGTAGTACACGGGTTGCACAATTACCATCCCACCAAAGGTGCTGAGCCCCTTTGGGGCCACCCATTACTTTTCAGGTACACTAGAGCTGACCATCGTTGAGAGTATGAGGGGGATTACTGTTGCATGGGTAGTTTTTGTTTAATTACATTTGTAATTGTTAGTATTATAAGACCGAATTTGTTGTCGACACTAGATTGTAATAGACTAGGTATAGTGTGACTTGAGGAATGTATATGACTTGGTTTAGAAATGGAATGAGATTGTATTGTATAAGTACTCAGGAATTCTGGTCCATCAGACTGTTACTGTTTGAGTTTAGGCCTTGTCAGTCACGTAGGTGGCTAACGGCATTGTATCACCCACCGTTGCATTAGAATTTTCCGCAACAAATGTAATGACGAATGAGACAATTAAGAGTTAATGATGTGATTAGCGGTAGGGGTGTTACAAGAAATTCTTCTTCCTGTTGTCCAGGGCTGCACGACGGGGGAAGAGAAAGAGGAGAGCTGGTGTTGTCTTCCTGTCTAAAATATTATCGCCTCCAAATTATGTCTTTTTCCCTCGTGAAACCTTGTTTAAATAGAATTTCTTAACATAAAATACACACGCCCAACTCACCTGTCCGGGTAGGAGACCCGGATGTGACACAACGTTGTCAGGCGAGAATTTCCAACTTGTGAGATGCGGACCTTGTGTTCGGGTCAACGAGCTGGACGTGCGGGCTGGACAGGTATATATAGAGAATTCTTGGCGCTACACTCGTGGTCGTAAATATTGTCATCCTTCTGAGAGCGTCCAGACCAGAGAGTCAGACACATCATCCGGATACATGAAAGATTCGAAGGGGAGCAATTCAGGGTGCGTTCGGACTTCTGTCCGGGTCACAGGGTCGGGCAGGGGGCTGTAGTTCGGATTACAGGGTTAGACGTAAGTCCAGACAAGAGAGAAAACTACAATTTAGGTGTGTCCGGGGGCACAGACATCTGGTCAGGCACCACGGACGGGGTGTCCGGGTGAAAGGGTCGGACAGTGGTTCGGACATGTGATAAAACTAAACTTTTGTGGTTTCCGGACCATGCATCTAGTTCATAGGGTCGAACCTAAGTCCAGACATGTATAAATTTGTGCTCCTTGGCTCCAAAACTTCGATAGAGTCTAGAATCTCCGTTTGAGCTCCGATTTGTTCCTCTTTTACGGCGTTGGAAAGCTCATGAGGAGATCTATGGATTCTTATAGTCATTTCTTGCTTTTGACTTACAAATTGGCATCATTTCTTGCCCAAATCAAGAAGCATGGAAAGCATAGGATAAGTGTGAGAAAGCGCATAAAAAAGCTTCATAAAATAAGAAATTAGCACCTATAATACCATATCAATTTCACACTCATCAAATCACCCCACACTTAGTCTTTTGCTTGTCCACAAGCAAAACTCTCAAGCACAAGTAAAGCCACACCAGTGGAACTCAATAGAAAAGGAAGAGCACAGAAGAAAGGAATTTCTAGCTCTACCAATCAAGGGGGCAATTTAAATTACTCAAAATAATCCATTCTTTCTAGAAAATATGAAGTCATTTAGAGTTAACAAATGAGAAACAAAACCATAAGAGCCTAGCCCCTAACCTTGTGCCAATTCACCTTTTTCCTCCATAAACCACAAAAACGACAAGGGGCGTGAAGTAAGATCATATTCCATCATACTTTTCAATGCTACATACTCTTGATCCTTAAGAGAAAATAATTTGTATTCGGCACATCATTTTCATAAATATTTCAATTAAAGCACTTCCAATTTCTTTCACCATAGACTTTTCTCTCCACCCATGTAGAAGCTTTGGGTCAACTATCCCAGATCATGAGGACCTTAGGTAGCTAAGTGATAAAGCACCCCTAAAAGACTTAATAACCAAGTGAACGAGGCCTGATTTGTATTATAATCAAAATTAGCATGCTTAAAATCAGCGGAGTACCTTCCCTTGTTCTTTTTTCAATCATTTCAGTCCAGTTCATTCCAAGGCTTAAAGCTAACAACAAAGTTCAAATGGTGAATATTCTCATTTGTTTCAACATTTCCAGAACAAAGACTTCAATTTAGCAATTAAAAACCAGAAAATTTTCAAAATTTTGCACCCCAAGATCAGCTAACCAACTATAATTCTTCTAAGACTTCCTTCCCAATTGAGCAATCACAACAAGACTTTAACAAATGTAAGAGAAAAGAGCTCAAATATGCACAAAAAACAAGTGGCGGAGAATCTTACCCCACCCCACACTTAAAGTGAAGCAATGTTGCTTAGGAAGAATTAATATTGCACAAGCAATCCAAGGGGGAAACAAAATCACACGTAGGGGTTCAAAGGGGAGCATGTGAAACATAAAAGAGTGAAAAGAAATAGAATACTCCCCATAGTCCACTCAGGGTGTGTAGCAAGGCCACCCCCACACTTGAGTTCAGCTAAGCAACAAAGAATCTAGCAAGCTGACAAGAGTAATCTGCAAAGCCAGAAGAACACAAGTGGAAACATACTACATCAGTAGATTAAGAAGAGAAGAGCATAGGCTCTTGTAGTAAGCTTGGCACCAGTTGACACACCACAAACCAAAAGAAAAGAAGAAAGAAAGTAAACAACAAAACTAAGGAAACAAAAAGAAATTCAAACCAGTGGGTTGCATCCCACCAAGCTACTCTGCTTTAAAGTCTCAAGCTAGACTCATATATTAGATTCAGAGAGGAGATGATGAGGGAAGGGTCCCACAACTTCCTAAAGTGAGATCTCAAAGCTTCCTGAATGTATGTCGAATTCTCTAAGGAATTTTCTTCTTCTTTCCTTTCGCATAGGGACGCTTGAAGCATCTGGGGCGTCTAGTTGTTCCTACACAAAAGAAATTGCATGCAAATCAAGATTAGAATCAACAATACCAATAAACTTTTTCAATCAAGCCCCATTAACTTTAAACACTTCACTCTTTTTATTTTCAAGCTTGTAGGCCCCGTAAGATGTAATACCAACTACTTTTAATGGACCGGCCCAGTGGGACTTAAGCTTCCCAGGAAATAGCTTCAATCTTGAATTATAGAGCAGCACCCAATCTCTAACTTTGAAGTCTCTACTATGGATCATCTGATCATGAAGCTTCTTGGTGCGTTCTTTGTAAATTTTCGCACTATCATACGCTTGATCCCTTAGCTCCTCTAGCTCTAAGAGCTAAAATTTCCTCTTCCCCCTAGCGGCTTTCTAATCATAATTAAGGGCCTTCAGCACCCAATAAGCCCTATGTTCTAATTCCACTGGCAGATGGCTTTCCATAGACGAGCTTGAAGGGAGACATCCTAATGGGTGTCTTATAAGCTGTGCGGTAGGCCCAAAGAGCATCATCAAGCTTCTGAGGCCAATCTTTCCTTAAAGAACTAATGATCTTTTGAAGAATCCACTTGAGCTCTCCATTGGACACTTCACCTTGTCCATTTGTCTGTGGGTGGTAGGACAAAGCAACCTTATGGCGCACTGCATACTTAGCCATCAAGGCATCAAAGGAATGATTGCAGAAATGTGATCCTCTATCACTAATTATTGCTCTAGGCACCTCGAAGCGAGCAAAGATGTGCTTCTTGAGAAATTTAACCCCAGTCTTGAAATCAGCATGCTGGCAAGGAATAGCCTTCACCCACTTTGACACGTAGTCAACAGCCACGAGAATGTACTAGTAACCCTGAGAAGAAGGAAAAGGTCCCATAAAGTCAATACTCTGGCAGTCAAATAATTCAACTTCCAAAATACCATGTTGAGGCATCCCGTGTCATCTAGAACGGTTGCCTAGTCTCTGACAACAGTCACACTTGGCTATAAAAGTTTAGCAATCTTTATGCAGAGTGGGCAAATAAAAACTGGATTCCAAAACCTTTGCAGATGCCCTATGAGAACATGGTGTCCTCTAGCTTCCCTCGAATGACAAAACTCAAGCACACTGTTCACCTCATCATCAGAAAGACACCTACCAATCAAAGCATCTACACAAACTCGAAAAAGATAAGGGTCTTCCTAGATATAATGCTTAGCATCAGATAAAAAATTTCTTTTTTAAGCATAAGATAAAGATAATTAGCCAGGTCAGCATACCATGGCGTTTGCACTTTATGCAAAACAAACACAGTTTCATCACGAAAAAACTCATTAATAAAGACACCGTCATCAGGAACTACCAACCGAGAAAGACGGGCATCCATCACATTCAATTTGCCACTCTTATCCCTCACTTCAATGTGAAATTTCTATAATAGAAGAATCCAACGAAGTAAGCGAGGCTTTGCCTCTTTCTTAGCAAACAAATATCTAAGAGTAGTGTGGTCAGTATGAACAGTTACTTTACTCCCCCAAACATATGATCTAAACTTATCTATGGAAAATACCACAACCAATAGCTCTTTTTCAGTGGTGGTGTAGTTCCTCTGGGCGTCATTTAGAGTTTTGCTTACATAAGCTATGACCCTGAGAATTTTAGCTTTCCTATGGCACAGAGCTGCCCCCAATATATAATTGTTGGCATCACACATAATCTCAAAAGGTAATGACCAGTCAGGTGAAACAGTAATGGGTGCAGCTACCAGTTTTTGCTTAATTAACTCAAAATCAGAAAAACAATCTTCAAAAAAAATAAATATGGCATCTTTCAGAAACAGATCAGTCATCGGTTTTACAATTTTAGAAAAGTCTTGAATAAACCATGGACAAAAACCTGCATGCCATAAGAAAGCTCTTACCTCTTTCGCACAAGTAGGTGCTGGCAATTTCTCAATTACCTCTACCTTCACTTGATCAACCTCAATCCCCTTGGCAGAAACTTTATGGCCTAGCGCGATCCCATCCTTGGCCATAAAGTGACACTTCTCCCAGTTCAGAGCCAGATTTGTCACCTCACATCAGCATAGGATTAAATCAAGCTGTGCCGAACAAACATCAAAGCTAGAGCCATAAACAAAAAAAATCACCCATAAATAACTCAATGCTCTGCTCGATGAAGTCAGCAAAGAGCGCATGTATACAACGCTGAAAGGTGACAGCGGCATTGCACATTCCATAGGGCATTCTTTTGTACGCAAAGGTACCATAGGGACAAGTGAACGTGGTCTTGTCTTGGTCCTCTAGCGCAATAGGAATCTGAAAGTACCCCGAAAAACCATCTAAACAGCAATAATATTCTTGCCCAGCCAACCTCTCATGCATTTGATCTATAAAAGAGAGAGGGAAATGATCTTTCCTAGTGACAGAATTCAAACGTTTATAATCAATGCACATACGTCAACCAGTGATCTTTCTCTGCGGAATAGACTCACCTTGATCATTCAGAATAGCTTAAAACTCACCTTTCTTAGGCACAACTTGTACAGGACTTACCCAAGTGCTGTCAGAAATGGGATAGATGATCCCAGCATCCAGAAGCTTCAACACCTCTTTCTTGACAACTTCTTTCATGTTGGTGTTGAGCCGACACCGGGGCTGTTTGACGGGCTTGTAATCCTCCTCCATGAGATGTGATGTGTGTAGAAGGTCAGGTCAATGCCCTTAATGTTAGCTAACATCCACCCAATCGCTCTTTTATGTCACTTCAAGACCTCAAGCAACTTGCTTTCCTGCCCAAAAGTCAAAGAAGAAGAAACAATGATAGACAAACAATTATTATCAGCAAGAAAAGAATACTTAAGGCTAGAAAGGAGCTACTTAGGCTCAGGTTCAGGTGGTTGCTTTATAGAAGGAATGAGTCTTTGAATCTCTCTATCAAACCTCTCCAACTGAGGGTAATAAGCTTTAAAACTAGCCATTCCTCTCTCCATGTGAGCAAGCACTGCATTAACCGCAAGATTGGCAGTCTTCTCTTCCGCAAAAGCACTAAGAACTTGCTCCAATGGCTCAGAATCAGTAAGTGAGAAAG
This sequence comes from Limonium bicolor, assembly GCA_023374045.1. Taxonomy (NCBI): domain Eukaryota; kingdom Viridiplantae; phylum Streptophyta; class Magnoliopsida; order Caryophyllales; family Plumbaginaceae; genus Limonium; species Limonium bicolor. Next base: position 253,618,815 of record CM041780.1, read on the forward strand.
AAGGAAGAGAATACATGCCATCATCATCTAATAGATTACATTTTTCCCCATCATCATTAACAAAACTTAACGACATCACATAATGAGCAGAAGTAGAAGTTGACCCCATCATCTTCTTCATATCAAACTCAATCTTTTCATTCTCATACCGCAAAGTAATCTTACCATCATGAACATCAATAACAGTTTAGCAGTACTCAGAAAAGGTCGACCCAAAATAAGAGGAACCTCTACATCATCATCCATGTATAAAATAATAAAATCAGCAGGAAAAATAAAATGGTCCACCCCATCTACTCAATCACGAACAATACCCATTGATGTGATCTCAAATCTGCCAGCTAGCGGGAGTTTGAAGGGGACTGGTTGCAACTCTTCACCTCTTACCTTCAAGAAGGTGGCATAGGGCATGATGTTGATGCTAGCACCCAAGTCACACAACCCACTGCCATAATCCACATCACCAATAAAATAGGGGACAATAGGATTACCTGGATTCTTCTGCTTAGGAGGAAGTGCTTGAAGAAGAGCAGTAGAGCACTCCTCTGTCAGGTAAACTATCTCTTTATCCTATTTCTTCTTTTTATTTGTTAGAAGTTCCTTCAAGAATTTGGCATAATTAGGCATCTCCAACAAGGCATCAATCAAAGGGATATTGATAGTTAACTTCTTAAAAATGCTCATTTAGTAAATTGTTCATCTAAATGTTTCTACTTCATCCTATTAGAATACGGGAGTTCAACATGCTTAAGAGAGGAAGAAGGAGCATCAATAGATACAAGAAAAAGGAGAGGGAGTAGGAAGAATAGGAGCCTAGATCTCCTTAGAATTTACCACAGGAAGAACTGAAGACCCCGATGGTGCATCGACAGAAGGAGGATTGATCTCTTCACCAGTTTAGTCTTTAGCCACTTGTTCTTTACCTTTATCTTCCAACTATCTTCCACTTCTCAATGTTACAGCAACGGATAAGAGCCCATCTTCAACACCAACCACAGAGGACACCACTTCTTCATCACAAACAATCAACGCCTTAGTTGAATCCTTCGGGTTTGGATGAGGTTGAGAAGCAAATGTGCTAGGTAATCGCTGTTGTTGCTGATTAAGGAGTATCTGGTTCATCTGATTCATTTGTTACTGCATACTTTGAATTGAGTTCTCCAAGTTTTTCTGACTAGCCATTAAGTATTGATTGATAGTATTCCGAGTCTTAGTGTGTGTCTTCTGGGTACTAGCCATAGATGCAATCAATTCCTGAAGTTGGTTCATCTTGTATTAGAGGAGGACTTAAGCGGCTGTTGAGGTGCAACTGGTTGATATGAAGTCCGGCCCTGCTGAAATTGGCCTTGTGGGCGGGCTTGATTATAAGAAGGCTTAGGGAACCCAGGTGGTCCCTACTGATTGCCCTGTAAAAGGTTAGAGTTTAAAGCATTACTAAGATTACCATACCTGAGATTCGGATGTTGATTTTTGTTCCAAGGTTGGTAATTCCCCTGCCCCTCAAAGTGCGCTTCTTCTGCTTCTCTCATCTACTCCAATTGTGGGAACATCTAAAAAGCATGAGCGCCCCGACATTGACAACAAAGTGGATCTGATGAGCTAGTAGCAATCCTCTTTACCTGTCGCACTGCTTGTTGATTAATCATAAAATCATCAAACCTTTTAACCAGAGACCTTAACAAAGTAATCTGCTAGGCCTGAGTCTCCTCCATGTATGTCGTCCAAGGATTGAGATTCTGCACACCCTTTGACCCAACCGTCATAGTCCTACTACCATCCGATTGTAACACCCCTTGTAATCACGCGCCTAATACAATATTAACTAACGTACACGTAGCAGAAATTAAAAACATCGCAGTGGTAAAATAAACTAAGCGTCTAACGGGTGTTACTCGCCATTGCCCGCCCATGCGAACAACGAAGCGACTATCCTACCATTAATCACATTTTCAATCCAAAATAACCACTGTGATGACGGGAGGATAATTCAATATAATATACAATATTTAATTCCCAAAAGTGACTAGTGAGCAATCTACCTATCTATGCCAAGAGTTCAAAAGTGGATTACTAAATCCTAACGTACATCCGATAGGTATATTGCTAACTAATCCAAAAACCGTCCCGCTCTCTTGTGTCGGTCTCTGTCAGCTATGCACCTGTAATGTGAGGCCATAAAGGCTCAGCAAAATGTTGAGCATGCTAATAATGTAGTCCTAGACCTGTTTAGGTCATTTAGGTCGATTAGCCATCTTGTTAAGCATATGGGTTCGTTACATGCTGTTCCGGTTACATGATATATAAACGACTGTAAAAGCAGAATTTAAACACACAACAGTCACATGATCATTCACACAACAATATATACAATTTTGACAATATGGTTAGTAATCAATGTCGAATCAATAACGGAGTCACGAGTCATCCGAGTTAAGTTAATCTCATCCATTAAATTGCATCATACGAAGCCCCGCTTCCATCACAACTCACATAATCATACGGGTTTCATGTTAAGGACAAATTCCCGTTAGCCTCACATATTTATAATTTGGACAATAGTCTAGTGCCATCTACCAGTGAGCAGATGGTCTTACTTGTCTATAGTGGTAGACGTCTATTCGGCCGAAGCCATGGTGCCAACGGTAGAGTTAAGTGGTAATCGTTAGCCGGAATGTGCTACCGTTGGCACAAGTCCGAACGACGTATGCGCACAATTAATAATCGCTTGACGATTGGAACGATAAAATATACACCCATGCACAATAATATTTATCTTGTCATGTAGCACACATATTGTCCGGAACCCAAGGAAACCCTTAGAGTTTTCGAACCACACATTCACATATCGTACACCGACGAGTGGCACTATCGTGACGAGTGCACACCTATCTCCTACTCTCTCAGAGCTTGAATCTCGTAGTCCGATCTACTGTATGATGTAACTACTATCAGTATCCACGTTTTCAATTTATATTCTGTTGTACGGTTTAACTTATGCTTATGCATTGTCCAATGCTGTATTTCATTCACTACATGGAGGTTATATTTCCGGTTGTAATGATACTCGTCGCGGTTATTCGTCCTTGTATAATTACGTATATTTACATTTACGTGTATGTATTAATACTTACGTGTTTATACATATACATATCTATATGCATGTACGTTTATAGATTCGTACGTACGTATATGTAATACTCGTCGTCATCTTGTTGCACATTGCATGACAGTATTTAATTAACGGCCAACGTTATTCCTTCCTCGTACGTTTTTGCGTACATATACTTATACATAATATTGGTACGGTTTCGTATTTACTTGTGTCTTATTTTCTGTCACGTTATCTCATAAACCCATAGTTATATCACACTTGCACACATTATATGCTAACTATATATATACATATCTTACAAGGTCACGTGATATTTTTCATCCCATTCTAAAATTCATATTGATTTTATTTCGTCATTCCACGTAAAATGTATATTGTTCCTTTGTACCGTTTATCCATATGTATCTTATTAAAACTTGATTTCACTGTTTTACAATATACGGTTATACATTGTTATGCATCCTACAATATAAGGATCCTATATTATATAATATACTCTCTAATAATTCCCAACTTAACTCATCATTTTGCGTAATTGCTTACGAGGTATAATTGTACCATGTTAATCCCTTAACGATATACTTCCTATAACTAAGCAAAATGTCATGTTGTAACATTGTAACTTTATATTACCATTTGTCTACTAATTCCCAACCAATCGTTATAGTTTTTGGAAATCTTCATACTTTCCCCACCTAATTTTGATTAATTGCAGTTTCAACCCGAATGTAACATTTGCTACATTCAACACTTTATTTAATTATCAAATAAATTTACTTAGCTTTCTAATTTGGTTAAATGTCATATGTGGTCAATGTTGACCACCCCAATTGTTTCCTTTGACCCATGTTTACTATAATTACAAAAATACCCTTTTTATTTCTCTATTTTTACATTTAAATCTTTAATTTATTAAAATTGTATTTTTACACTTTTCTAAAATTCTTAAAACATTTCTCTTCGGTTTTATATTAGTTCAACTCCCCATTTGTTTTTTTACAAAATTTCATTTGACTCCATAAATGATCTTTTATTTATTTATATACTTATAAAATTTGTTCAAAATATATTGTAACATTATATTTAATTTAAGAAATACCTAAATTCATTAATATTCACCTAAAATACTCCTAGGTGGTTATATTTATTAAAATCATATTCTTGTACCAGAATCTATATATAATTCCTTAATCACTTTGAAAATTAATAATCAATATTTAAGGCTCAAAATAAACATAATAAAGATGGCTTAAAATGTATGGCTTTATACATAACCTAAAAGTTTCTATAAAATAACATTACAATGCCTTACTATGTAAACTCTCTCACGGTTCTTTTTTTTGTACAATTGATTTTTCAATGTTTCCACGTATTTCCCTTTCCATTACTAATTTACATAACTTATTTAAATAATACATTAATACTTAGTTAAACTAACTCCTTAATTTCCTACACCCACTCAAAGTTCAAAATTGTCCATCCATCATACACCTTCTCTTGGTTTTCTTCGGATTTGTGTATAGCCTATTTAAACATTTTCTTCCTACATTGTAGGCTTATAATTTTGACTTAAACAAGTCATAACCTTGCACATTTTTCCTTCCTTAATTAATTTATACAGCTTACTTAAATAGTTCATTAACATTTAGTTACATTAAATCCCTGATTTTCTAGGGCATAGTTAAGATTTAACATAATTGTATACTCCACATATATATATACTCTCATTTTTTTGTTCCATATTTACACATAACACTTTTGAAATATTTTGCCTACATTGATAGCTTATAACTTGGCTGAAATAAGTCATACTTATTTCAGCTTATTAACCACACATAAATCTACTATAATTCTCACATTATACACTCATAATTTGACTAAAACAAGTCCTAATCAGCAAGGTTCAAAACTCAAACTTACACCCATTATTCCACACATCCCTACGGTTTAGTAATACATATTACACATAAATGTTTGTGGTTGTGTACAGATTGTTGTTAGCATTTCTAAATCCTCTTTCCTTCATCATTAACTAGTATAATGTATTTTTAATAAGACATAAACACTTCAATTCACCAGGCCCACACGCATATACTTATTATCATTTCTAAACAGTTGACAATCAGCTCAAACAGTCACTTTTGATCTCACAATTCAGGCTCTCACCAATTTGACAGATGATTATACTTATGCCACGGACAGGTTACACTTGGTGAAAATTTTAATTTAGCAGCAGAGGAGAACTTTGGGTAAACAGGACACAATTATAGAGCCACTATGTAAATCAGAAAATATAAAACTTGACAAGAGGAGTATAAGGTATTAATCCTCACCAAGGTGTTATGTTTTTTTTAGAGCATAAGGTAATGTAACCATTACATTGGTATGTACACAGAAGATCCTCCTCACAATCTCTCAGCCAAACTGCTAACTCTTCCTTGGTTCGCTCTTGGAGATTTGCCCCAGGCTACAGGTGCTTTAGGAAGGGGAATGAGTCTCCCTTTTGTCCCATGTATACAGAGAATGATAGATTGGTTAGTAGCTGTCTAGGTGGTTATCTTAGGGGGTTTAAGCATAAGTTTTTAGATCACTTGTGAGGGGTCATTACCGTGATGTTTAGAGAGTTTCTCAGCACCAACCGGTCACTAATAGCAGGTAAGGATGGATCATTTCCTGCAGAGAATAATGAGGATGAAAGGAGCATCCATAACAGAAAAGGGTCTCCACTTTGTCTTTTTTTCTTCTGCTGTTACCTTGTTCCTTGCGTTCTTGGAGGGGGACTTGGGACAGCTTCACGTTCCAGAGGTGGGAGCTGGATCCAGCTCCATGAGTGTGAAAAAAAAAGTAGAAAATGGTGTAAGAACCAAGGGTTTTCTACCGTCTAAAATAGAATGGAAGAAGAGGGTATTTGAGGCTGCTTTTACCTTTAGAACTCAACTGGATTCCTCTTTGTTTTTACAGATTCCTGGTGGTCCATGTCCATGGTGCTTTCGGTTGATATGTGGGGAAGGAGAAGGGTGATCAAAATCTGTAAAACAAGTGGGGTATGTTTGCTGGACAGAGGCGGTGCAGTGTTACGTGAAGCTAGAAATTTTCTTTGTTATTTTGGGATCTCTGTTGTAGTTGTACAGAGGGGAGTGTTGTGTGATGTGTGGTTGTTTGTTGGTGATGCAGCTGGGGAAAAATAGAAGGTAGCTTCTGGTGGTGTTGTAGCTGCCAAGAGAAGGAGATGAATGTGGTAGTGGAGGTATTAAGTCTCCATGTTTGTTTGTGTTGCTTACGAGTGAACCAAGTGGGTGGAGCTGCTATTATGTTCTTTTTTTGTTGCTGTTCAGTTGGGACAGGAAACAAAACTGTCTCGGCTGGAAGGGAGACTGGTTTACAGCAATATCATGGATTGTTTCCTACTGAAGCTGCTGCGGTTTACGGCTGGAACAGAATGAAAGAGGGAAAGAGAGGAAGAGATGAGGGAAGGGGAGAAGGCTGGAGTATGGGCAAGGAATAATGCTAGCAGATTAGTGTGTATAAGAAGGAGAAAGTATTCAGTGGAATGGAGGGGTAGGCAGCCGAGAGTGTGAGAATAATTGTACTTGTTGCTTCCTCTCATATCAACTAGCTTGTCCTCTCTTGACATGTGATCAGCTGGCTTGTCTAGTGTCCAGCTCACCAAAATTCTTTGTTTTTCAACTATGGCAGCCGTAAGTATGGAGGAAAAAGAAGTTATAGTGTACTTGATTAATTTGGTGTGTGTAAGGAGAGGAGAGTACTAGTAGTCTAGGCTAGTTTTATAGTGTCTAATCTTGCTCATTGTTTTTTCTTTTTTGTTGTTTCAACCGAGACAAATGGGAGAAAGGATGGAGTATGCTCAACCGAAAGTGCAAGAGGGATGAAGGTGAGATATGATGGGAAAGTAGTAGGTAAGTACAATTTGTTTAAATTTTTTTTGTTTTAGGTATGTACTTGTTTGTCTTCCCTAGGTAGTTTACTCTTCTAACTCATCTTCTTTTCTTTGCTAGATAGGTGCCAAGAATGTGCATTAGTGGAGCGATATTTCTTTTGATTTCTTGTACATTAATACCACATTAATGTCATAGTTTAATGTATCTAGGTGACTGATTACGTATTGGGTGATAACACATGCTATTTCATGCTTTACTGCATATATACAAGTGTTAGTTGTATATGAATTATCTCATGTAATTATATCAATTATTTTTGTGGCATTGGTATTTTCGTTACTATATTACATGTTGTTTCGGTTTAGGAGCTTATTTAGATTAGAGATATAATATATGTTTTAATGTCCATTCAGACTATATATTTATCATATTATTTTATGGTAAGTATTATCCATTATATGGATAATTATTCTCTTATTTAAATTAGTCCCTTAATAATTATGGTAATAATTTTATGGGATATTTCACCGATCCCCACTCACGAACCTCCTCAATGTAGGTTTCCATGGCTGCCATGAAGTCGGTGCCAGATCTGTAGAGGATGTCACCACCTAGAGCAGATCTCACCACAACTTTGTGAATATGGTTGAGCCTATGGAAGAACGTTATGGCAATGCAGGTCATGTCTTGCATTGGTGTGGGCACTGACGGAGCATCTTCTTGAATCTGTCCCTTGCCTCACATATTATCTTTGATCCTGTATGTTTAAAAGCAAGCAAATCAGCTACCAAGTCAATAGTTCTAGAAATAGGATAGTATTTATCATAGAACCTGGTAGTCATATGCTCCAATGTTGTGATAATACTAGAAGGAAGATGATAGAACCAATTAACAACCTCACCCGATAAAGTATTAGGGAAAAGAGTCAACCTAACATACTCTAAAAGACCTTCTGAACAGCCAATCTGATCTATATGAATAAGAAAGCGATTAACATTATCTAAGGTGTCATTTAGATTAGTGTCGTCGAAGGTGCCTCCGGGTAGCTCCCAAACAACCTTGGATTGGTGAAAAGGCTTCAAGCGCTTCCACTCATCGGAGTTCAGGTGTAAGCACAGGAAGGACTACCAGACTTCTTCTTGGTACAGCTTCAGGTCGATTGAACTGCCTGATCGCCTGTGCACCATTTGCTGGAGCTGGCATTTCTAATCTTCTTTGAAATCTATACTAGCATCTGGCTAGCTGAAAAGTGCGCTCGATCTCTAGGTCTAGATTATCCTAATCAAGGTAAGTGTCCGACCGAGAACGAGTATGTACCATCAGCTACCGACAAAAGGTGAGAAAAAAAAAACAAACTCAAAGTAAAAGAAAGTAGATTAAAATAAAATGAATAATAAAAATATGTAATATATAAAAAATAATGAAATGACTAAAAACAAAATTGAGCAAATAGATAAAATAAAATAAACAAAAAGAAAACAAAGTAAAATAAAAAAAACTAACAACCAAGGCTAAGGACTAGATAGAAATCTAGTCCCCGGCAATGGCGCCAATTACAAACAGGATTTTTGATAAACTAAAAACTTAGAAAATAACCTAGAAATCAACTAATCAAAAGCCTACGGGCTGCAAAATAAATCCCGGTCGTAGTAGTAGGGTAATATAAGTGACCGGGTATCGATCCAGGGAACTAACTGATCTAATCTAATCCTAGCAAAAGTTGTAAGTTAGTGGGGGGATTTTCGATTAATAAAATGAAGAACAAGAGAACAGTGGTTGATAATAAGATAATCAAAGCGGAACTCTGGGTTCAGGTAGTCTATCCTAGTTATATCCTGCAGTTTTATTACCAGTTAATTAGGGAAAAGGGTTTGACAAATTCTAACAAGTTCTAAAACGACTAAGTCCTAGCCAATTAGAACTCCCTGAATAGACGTGATAAATTAAATCATGAACCTATCACTACAAACGCAGAGGGATTAAGCATAAGAATTTTAATTGCATCTAAAGGTTAAACTCATCAATCAGATAAAGTTTTTCTACAAACTAACAGATTATTTTAACCTATCCATCAATTACTGACCAGTTCTAGACAGATTTCGCAAAGCCGAAAATAAATTAGCAATTTTTATTAATAGCTCAAACATAATTCATAATCTGAAACAAACCCAAAATAAATCCCAAATTAACTGATAATAATCCTGTAAAATCTTAACTATTTACAACTACCTTCCCCCAGAGTATAATTCCTTAGCCTAGCATATCCAAAGAAGAAATAAGAGGAGATAATGGTTTAGAAATCTTCTCCAAATTAATCAAAGGATTTGCTAGAAGTATGGTTGAATGGACTGGTAAAAATGGAGCAGAAATTCACCTTCCTGTTGTTCAAGGTTGCACGGTTAGGGAAGAGAATGATGAGAGTCGGCATTGTCTTCCAGTCTGAATTTTCACCTCTGAATTGTATGTCTTTTTCCCTCGTGAAACCTTGTTTAAATAGAATTTTTGAACATAAAATACACACGTATGGCTCACCTGTCCAGGTAGGAGAGCCGGACATGACAGGACGTTGTCAGGCGAGGATTTCCAACTTGTGAGACATCTGGACCTAGTGTCCGGGTCAACGAGCCGGATGCACAAGCTAGACAGGTATATATAGAGAATTCTCAGCGCTACACTCGTGGTCATAAATATAGTCATCCTTTCAAGAGCGTCAGGACCACATGGTCGGACACATCATATGGACACATGAAAGATTTGAAGGGGAGAAGTTCAGGGTGCATCCGGACTTTTGTCCGGGTCACATGGTAGGACAGGGGACAGGCGTCCGGATCACAGGGTCGGACGTAAGTCCGGACAAGAGAGAAAACTATAATTTAGGTGCATTCTGGGGCCACGGACGTCCGGTCCGGTACCGCGGGCGGGCTGTTCGGGTGAGAGGGTCGGATGGTGGTCTGGACATGTGATAAAACTAAACTTTTGAGGTGTCCAGACCATGCTTCCAGACCATAGGGTGGGACGTAAGTCCGGACATGTATAAATTTGTGCTCCTAGTCTTCGAAACTTCGATAGAGTCTAGAATCTTCATTTGAGCTCCGATTTGTTCCTTGTTTGTAGCGTTGGAAAGCTCGTGAGGAGATCTTTGCATTTTCATAGTCATTTCTTGATTTTGACATACAAATTAGCATTAGTTCTTGTCAAAAGTAAGAATCATGTAAAGCATAGGATAAGTGTGAGAAACCACATAAAAAAGTTTCATAAAATAAGAACTTAGCACCTATAAAACCATATCAATTTCACACTTATCACCTAGCAACATTAGGTAGAAAATATCTTCTAAAGAGCCTTAGTCACTGATAAGCCTCAGACTTATCATATTTTATAGGTTACAATTGTAAGATTATTAGTCCAAATAGGGATAGAATAGTTAGTATTTATATTATTTTATATATAAAGTCCATTTTATATGTTCAGACTTATGTTTGGTGTATTTTTTATGTTAGTAATAAATTTCTAACCAAAGGACAAGTTTTTCCGGACATGATGCCGGAAGTCCCATTCATGGCATCAACATAGAGCAGAGCAGAAGTGTTGCCTAATGGAAAGTCACTATGATTCATCAAAATAAGGCAATTAACTAATGTTATCAAACCATCCAGTGCCGGGTATGATGTCGGACGTCTCCTGTCCGGAACAAGCATCATTTCACTGATTTGATGGTTTAACTGACCGTTAGAAAGCACGTGGTGCCGGGTACTACTGACCCTGCATGATGTCCGGCACACATGAGAAATTGAATTCTATAAATAGGCCGAAGGTCTAAGGCTTCAAACACACTTCAACACTCCATAAACTCCTCTCATACTCTACAATCTGCATCTGTCCCAAGCGTTGGTGTCAATTCTACCAAGGAGGTTCTACGCATCCATCCACGAAGAAGAAGAAGAAGAAGAGATTTCTATCGGGTTAAGGCTATGATAAATTCCCTTATCCCCTTTGTATTTCTTCTTCTACTTGTGTTGATGGTGCAGTAGAATTCCTTGTTATCCTTGGTTAGGGATAATCTTCTTGTAAAACAATTATGATCGTTAATAAATTTGCGAGTTTCAAACTAATATTTTGATCTTTGTGCAAAGTAGAATAAGTTTGCTACTTATTTCTCCTTGTCTCAAAATTCTAATAGAATCGGGTTGAGGAATCTTAGTGGTCTTTAACTCTGTTGTTTTATGGATTGGGCAATAAGTCTTAAGATTTGGAATCAACCTATTTATTCTCCACTTTCTTGTTCATTTACTGGCATCAGATTTTTCGGGATTTGATAATGGATTGTGAGTGTTTTGTTTCGAACCGAAACTGGAAAACAATATTGACATTTTGAATAGACAGTTACTAGGATTAGGACTAAATTTCTATTAAGTCCCTTGGGTTCAATACTCTTGGTCATAATTTACTTACACTTTATTCTGACCGGGATTTTTGCTACCCGTAGTAGAGTTGTAGGATTCTTTTATTCTTTTATTCATTTTGTATATTCTTTTCCCTACAATAACCTCGTTAGCAAAATGGCGCCGTTGCCGGAGATTTGGACATAGTCCAAGTCCTAAAATTGGTGGTTGCCCTATTCTTTATTCATTAATTGGTTTCGATTCTTTTTTAAATTCATTTATATATGGCGTGCATAATGCAAGGAATTGTAATCCGGCATATTCGGAGGAAGTCCAACACCGAGAATAATACTTTTAGCATGAAGCTCAGGATATTTTCAAATTTTTGTTATTTTTCATAAATTTTTAGACTTATATACATATTAAAATGTCTTGTTAATCCTCTGATATTTGTATATAAAACCCGTCATACTTATTGGTATGTTTATATATGTTGCTTTTATTTTTTGTTTCTTGTACTCGTAAATTGAACTACTGCAGGTGAAAGGCAAGAAAAGAGACTTGTCGGCCGAAAAGCTGGGTATTCCGTATCCAAAATTTTGGGATATCAAAGTGTCGGGTTACTGACACCCGGCATCTTGTCCGGCACTTCGTAGAATTCAAAAAAAATACCGTGTACATTTCTCTTTCTCAGTCATACTTACCTAAAAACGTTCGAGCCCCTCTACAGCCTGGCATAACTCCTCTAACACGCCACAACAAAACTTCACCTTCACTTCTCCTCAAACCCAAATTCATGGGTTTTTTTTTTTTGAACTAAAAGGTGATATGTATAAAGAATAATATAAGAGTTTATACAAAAGTTGACATATAGGGAGCCCTCTAGATCAAGTCAGAGGGAGGCCTATATGTCAGATGCCCATGGAATTACAAAACTCACAACAAAGGATCACAATCAAAAGGTGGCAAGGGGCCGACCTGGTACACAGAAAGGCACCAATATACAAAAGACACTGGCCTATAGCTAGGAGTCAAGAATCTGATCAAGCCAGGTAGCATCTTGCTTGTGAGGAAACTTGGTCTCAATGGTCGCTTTCGTAGCTCCCTTAATGTCAGCAATGATAAGGGAGGGATCTCTATACTGTCCCGACATGGCCCGCTTGCAACGTTCAATCCAAATGAAGTAGATGACATTTGCAATGGCGGCCCGTCTCACCAAGTCCCTCGGTCTTTTCCTCCTACAGTAATGTGAAAGCCAGGTCGCACAGCTGCGGAGGCTAGATCTGCTAGTGGGGATCCCCAGCCAGTCACATATGGTCCACCAGATCCTGCGAGAAACCCTGCAAAGAAAAAAGAGGTGGCCATTTGTCTCTGAAGCATGCTCACAGAGCCAGCATCTGTTAGCAAGCATAATACCCCAGGATTGCAATTTATCACAAGTCTTAAGTCTACCCCTAATGGCCACCCATAATATGAATTTAGCTTTAGGGAGCGCCCAGGATTTCCAAATAATATTAAACCAAACAAAGGGCCTGGGAGGGATGGATATGTCTTGGTACACGTAGCTAACCCGGAGACGAGGAGGATATGCAAGGAATAGAGAGGTAGCATCCTGGACAGAGCCACATTGAATTATCCACCAGTCTCTAGCTTGGAGAATGGATTTCCAGATCCAGGGGTCGTCTCCTTTAGGGGTGACAGACCAGATACTAGAGTGTCCTAGGAAAACGCTGTGGATCCATTGAATCCAAAGTCTCTCCGAGCTGTTAACGATGGCGGAGATGGTTTTGAGAAGAAAGCACTGATTCCATTTAAAAATGTCTTTAAGACCAAGGCCACCTTTCTTCTTGTCAAGACATATGGAGCTCCAAGCCACAGAGGGAGTGGTGGAGCTAGCAGGGTCTCCAGACCAGAGGAAGGAACGAAGCATTTTGACAATACTTTTGGAAATGTTTTTTGGAATGGCGACAGACGCAGCCCAAAAGCCAATAATGCCAAACAGGGTGCTTTGGATGAGGGTGAGACGACCCGCGAAGGAAAGGTGCTTGCCACCCCAAGTAGAGATGGCTCTATGAATGTTGTCAATCAGGGGGGCAAAGTCAGCCGCTTTGGGCTTTCTGGCTGTGATAGGGATGCCCAAGTAGCGGAAGGGGAAGGTGCCCAAATTGAAACCCGAGGTAGATAGGATAGAGTCAGTCAGAGAGGGGCAAACCCCCCCGAGAAAAATGTCTGATTTAGAGGGATTAAGATGGAGCCCAGAGGCCTCAGAGAAGATATTAACCTTGTTAAGCATAGTGGAAATGGAGCTGAGGTCCCCTTTGCAAAAGAGAAGGGCATCATCAGCAAAGAAAAGATGGGAGAGGTTAAGGGGTTTACAGGAGGGATGGAGATGGAAGTTGGGGTCAAGAGGGAGTTGGTCGAGGAGCCGGGAGAGGATGTCCATAACCAGGGTAAAGAGATAGGGGGATAGGGGGTCTCCTTGCCGGAGCCCTCTTTTGCCCTTGAAATGACCCCAGGGGGAACCATTGAGGTTGATAGTGAAAGAAGTGGTGGAAATGCATTGCATGATCCAGTTGATGAAAATAGGAGGAAATTTGAGGTACATGAGAGTGTCAGAGAGAAAGGACCAGTCCACCGTGTCGAAGGCCTTCCTGATATCCATCTTCATCATACAGCGGGGGGAAATGTGGGTCCGTTGATAGTGTTTCATCAAACAAGAGCAGAGTTGGATATTATCAGAGATAAGACGCCCCTTTACAAAAGCCCCCTGAGAGTCCTTAACTATGTCCGGGAGGACCTCCTTAAGCCGATTGGCTAAGATTTTGCTGATGATTTTGTAAATTGTGTTGCAGCAGGAGATGGGTCTATAGTCATTGGGGGATGAGGCATTATCAGATTTAGGGACGAGAGAGATGAGGGTAGAGTTAATCTCTCTGAGAAGCGTCCCACTATGGAAGAAGCTTTTAATAGCTAGGCAGAGGTCCTCTCCAATAATGGGCCATGCTTGTTTGAAAAAACCAGAGGAATAGCCATCAGGACCAGGGGCTTTGGTGTCCCCGATGGAGAGGAGCGCAGCCCTAATTTCAGCGTTATCCACCTGCCTCAGAAGAGGATGCCAATGAGAGCGATCTAAAGTTCTATCATCATCCAGGTTGAGGTCGGAGAGGGAGAGAGAGGGAAGGGGCCGAGAACCGAGAGTGGATTGGAAGTGGGAAGTAAGGCAATCGGCTATGTCATTAGGGGCGGTGAGCTCCACACCTTGATCATTAGTGATAGAAGCTATAGAGTTTTTGTTTCTCCTAGCTTTGATGGCTCTATGGAAGAACGAGGTATTAGCATCAGCCATCTTGAGCCAGCGGATTTTGGAAAGTTGGCGAAGGAAATGGAGCTCCTGGTGATTGCGGGAACGAAGGGCATTCCTCAAAGATTTCTCTTTAGAAATGAGGGGGGTATTCCAGGGGTCGAGGTCAAGCAAGCGCTGGGTGTCACTGAGCTCGTCCCGGATAGTTTGGGCCTTAAGGAAAAGCGAGGAGTAAGACGATTTATGAAGAGATGAGAGCCTAGGTTTGAGGAAACGAAGCTTTTTAACAATAGAGAACATCCTACTTCCCGGACAGGGGGTATTCCAAACATCTCGAACTAGGGAGAGAAAAGAGGGGTCATGAGCCCAAATGTTGAGGAATTTGAAGCACCTTCTAGGGAGGGGAGGGCTGGGCAAGGAGATAATTATAGGGCTGTGGTCTGAGATGAGGGGGGGGAGGAAAGTACAGAAACTAAGAGGGAAGGACGCAATCCATTCTTCATTCACTAGAACCCGATCAATCTTCCCTACAACCCGGTCGTGATCGTATTGATTATTCCACCAGGTAAAGAAACGGCCATAGTAGCGAAGGTCATTGAGATCGGTGTTCATGACACACTGGGCGAACTCTTCATAGTCTCTTGGAGAAGGAGCACGGCAGCTCAGCCTATCCTCAGCAAACAGGATATTGTTGAAATCTCCTGCAACTATCCAGGGGCCTCCGCTCGAATTTTTAAGATCCTCAATCTCGGCCCACAGCAGGGATCTAATGGACGGGAAGTTACTACCATACACCACAGAAAGGGTGAATGGGGGGGAGCCACGGGGAAGGGCTTTGCAAGAGAGCATTTGGGCGGAGGAGCGCATAGGAGCCAGGCTAATGACCAAAGGGTTAAAGAGGATCCAAATGCGCCCGTTGGGGTGGGCATGGTAGTTGAGGAAGCTCCAAGAGGGAAAGAAACGGGACAGGATGGGCGCAGAGTTGTTAAGGGAGACACGGGTTTCTAAGAGTGCAAAGACACTTAAATCATTATTTACGGCAAAGGCCTGTATTTCGCGAAGTTTAGAGGGATCATTACACCCCCTGACATTCCAAACAGCGAGCTTCATAGGGAGGGAGAGGGGGCGGGAAGGGATGGGGGGGCCACAAGAGCAGGGGCAGTCAAAAGGGGGGAGAAAGAGTTAGCTGTCTGAAAAGAGAAGAGGTTTGAAGGCGAAGAGGTAGACTTTTTCCTCGAAGGGACCGGGATCCAAGGGACAGGAATGGAGGGCTCAAGAATAAGCTGAAGAGAGGGCGACATAGGCTGGGAGCTGGGGGACGGGAGGGAAGCTGATCGGGATAAAACCGGGGTGGGAGAAGAGGGAGAGCCAGGGGCAGAAGACGGGTGCTTTAGGGATAAGGAGGAGGAGTAGGAGGAGAGTAGTGATAGGAGGGGGAAGGGGGGGGGGGTGTCCTTGACAGAGGAATTAGGAGTAGGAGTTGGAAGAATGGGGAGGGGGTTAGAAGAAGGAGGGGGGGTCTCCTAGTTTTAGTGGGAGGCCTCGCCTTGGAGGCAGGAGGCCGAGGCACGGGGGCCTTAAGGGAGGAGGTGCATCGGTGTGCAGGATGCCCAATTTGATTACAGGAGGAACAGGAGACTGGCTCCCATTCGTAGACAACTAGCTGGGAAAGAGAGCCCTTGGGCGTACGAATATCGATCTCCCTTACCAGATCCTGGTTGAAATCTACTTCGACTAGGACCCTCGCAAAGGAGATTCGGGATTTATCAGCAGTAGAATGATCGGTGTAGAGAGGAGTACCGATCTTAGAGCAAATTTTCCTAAGACTGGAGCGAGACCAGAGACTGATGTGAAGGTTGGGGAGCTGAATCCAGACAGGAATACGATTTAGATCTTTAGGGTCAAAAGAAAGGTCCGGGGACCATTTTTTGAGGACAAGGGGGGAGGAGTTTAAGAGCCAGGGGCCTTTATTAAGCACAAGCTCGAGGTCTTCCTCCTTATCAAACTTGAAAAGATACCATCCCTTCTCATGAAGCAAGATTCTAGGGGTGGGGACAAAGCTCCAAACTCTTCTCACATAATCTCTAACCAGATTATAGCCATACTTTTTACCCCAGAGGTGGCCCACAAGGGAGTGTTTCCAGAACTCAACTTCAGACACAATATCCTCCTCCTCTATGGTCACATAAGGGTTACTATCCTCAACCAATTCAGAGTTATCCAAACACAGAGACATGCCAGAATAACTTCTCTGTTTAGCAATCAGTTTATCTAAGAAAGAGCCAGGGTTTTGCCCTGGAGCAGCCAAGGATGGAAGGTTAGCAGTAATACCTGAGCCTGAAACATCAGGGGGGCGCATAGGAGGGGAACCATCCAAGCAGGGAGCACCTGTCAGGACAGGACCCGAGGCCTTGAGAGGAGGGAAATCACTGTCCGCTCGGTCAGTGGAGGTTGGGTCCGGCTGGGCGAGATATGCCTGTAAGGCGCGGTCCACTGGGGGGGCTTGGAGATCGACAACAAGGTCGAGGGCTGGAGCAGAGGAGGCCAGCCCAACAGGGATCACCTGAGCAGTCCCATTACTATGGAGAATCACTTGGGAGCCTACTATCGGACCCCCACAGTCAGAAAGAACACCGGAGACCTCTACCATAGCAGGAGACGAGAGAGAGGCAGCAGGATCACAAAATTCAGAAACGGTGGAATTACCCACCACACCAGCAGGTTCAATAACACCAACCACTTCAGATACGGTGGAATTACCCACCACACCAGCCTGTTCCACAAAGTCTGCAGAGACGCAACCCAAAATGGCAGCAGAAGGAGACTTCGCAGCGTCCACCAACTCAGCCGGAGAGACAGCACCGACGGGCACCAGCTCAGCATTCGCCGCACCTGCACCAGACGGGGACGACTCGGGCAAGCTCAGGGCGCCGGCAGCACTGGAAGAAGGAGGGGGAGGGGGAGTTGGAGTCGGGAGGGGCGGAGAGAGCGGCACCGGGGTGGCTCTGGTGGCGGGGCGCCGCCGGCCCATAACCACTGGCGAGGAGCTAGCTCTGGAAGGAGAGGAGGGGGGAAGCACCTCCGAAGTGGGAGCCAGCACAACCAGGCGTGGGCCTGGGAGGCGGCGGGGCCACCGGAGATTCAGGCGGAGGGAGGCGGAGAAGCACCCAGGGCGGAAGAGAATCGGGAGAAACCGGAGAAGAGCGCCGCTGTGAAGAAGACGACCGCAACGGGCAGAAAATCCAAGCGCGTGGGGCGCGTTCTATTTTCCTTTAACAGCTTAGGCGATAATGTATTCATGGGTTTTGTTTTGCTTAAATCTCAAACAGGTTCCATTCTACTCCCATACTTTTACATACATATCTTCGTTTGTTTTCAGTTTTTTTTTTTTTTGCAAATTATGAATTTTTCAGTAGTCATTTATTCTTATGCTATTTAGGCAGTTAAATAATGGATTGAGAAACGTAGATAACTGATTAGAGATTTGCAAACTTGTTTTATGGTATTTTGTATGACTTCTGTGTTTCTGGATATTTTTGTTCAACCTAGTTTCTAAGTTGTGCCGGGTGTCACACCCCCGGCACAAGCATGATGGCTTGCACAAAGTCTAACGCTCCTCCTAGTTCTTCTACCTTTGACTCTGAGGAAGAAGAGTTGTTTGATCAGCTTGATACAATTATAGAGGATGCATCAGGAAAGGTTAAGGCTGCACTTGAGATTGTGCCACCCCGCCGTTCTTCCCCACGGGCGGGAAAGAAGATTGCTTCAAGCAATGCTCTACAGCCTACAAAGAAAGCAAAGATGAGGAAGAAGAATAAGCGAGCATCTCCTGAGGTTCAGAGTGGGTTGGGCTCCACTTCCACAGTCCCTGAGCTCGATGACTTCGGCACCCCCTATCCCCTACGGTCCCGTATCCAGGAGGACCCACTGTTTGATGTAGAGGGGTTCATCAGCTCCGAAGCCGCCAACTACTACCATCACTCCAAATAGAAGGGAAAGTGGGTCCAGGAGCGGCGCATCGATCAGAGCGCTCGTCAGCTATCTCAGATTACCTCCCTCTTCTAACGGAACGGATGGATAGGAGTACTCAATATTAGGCACTGTCATTTCTACTCTAAGTTGGTGAGAGAGCTCTATGCGAAAGCTGAGTATCTAGTGCCGCCACAAGTCTCTGAGGTACCGATCCGATCTTATGTCTCTTCTATTCATAAAGTGATTTCACCTCAAAGTATATCGCGCATCCTCGATATAGCCTATGATCAGAGGCAGAGCTCATTCACCCGGCAGTACCTCGCTAGAACGTACTCAGCTATTCTTGCTCAGTTTGGGTCACGGGTCCGGAACATGGAACGGGCACATACCGGAGCTCGCCATATGATCCCTATCATGTTTATTACTGACCTTCAGCTCCATGTGGCCATTGAGATTATTCGTCACAACATACGGCCATGCAAGCACGATGAGCTGAACGACATGGACTACACACTCCTTCATTACCTTAGTGGAGCAGTACAGGGTACCATTTCAGCACGGTTTCCGGTACACCGACTGATGTTTGCTCAGTTGGTTCGGGAGATCCTACACAGAGATACACAGTGCCCTATCTTCCCGATGCTCCTTAATCAGCATATCATCCAGACTTTGGGGAGGATCGGATTCCACGGACTCTTATGTACGTTCATGAGTCCTCCCTCATAGATCTTCATCTAATCCGATGGTAGTGGTTTCGAGAGTCCACATCAGGAGAGTACTAGTATGTCCCATCAGAGCAGAGACCTAAGGCACATGCCACTACTCAGGACTATTCGAGTTACCAAGGAGATGAGCCTCAGCTGATGTTCCTCCACCTTCATCCTTTATCCCTCAGCCTCCTCAGCCCTCCACTTGTGCTGCCGATTTGGGTCCTCTTTTTTAGTGGATGGACCATTTTCAGCAGGACCTGGATCAGTAGCGCCAGTCCTTTGAGGTGTATCACCGGTCTCAATAGGATACCTGGATGGATTTTGAGGCCTTCCGGGCCAGCTATGATGGGCATCGCTCTAAGATCACAGGCCGGGTTGAGGCGGTTAAGCAGTGCCAGCAGGAGGTGGTCACCGATCAGCAGGTCTTTGAGGAGCCCATTACCTAGCGTCAGGAGGAGCATGAGAGGCGAGTCGAGGACCGCCTTATGCTAGCAGTTGATAGACTCGATCAGACTATGGCGACCGATCGGAAGAAGGCTAGGAAGGAGATGAAGAAGTCGGTGGAGTTTTTGGTTTAAGTTGCCTTTATTTTTAGTTGACTAATGTTGTGAGCAATTATGATACCTTGGCTCATCCCAAGTGTAGGGCGTTTCTACCCTGGTTCCTCCATTATAAGGGGAGTATTTTATTCTATTTTTGCTAATTGCTTCTTTCGTAATTCTTTTAATATTCTCTTTAAATTCTTTATACACTTATTTCTTTTTCTTTCTTTGAACACTGGGGACAGTGTTCCTGCCAAGTGTAGGGCAGGGGTCCCCCTTTAAAAATTATTCATAATTGAAAAAAATGAGTTAGTATATATATTTAATATATAAGTTGAAGTTTAATGGCTTTCTACAAAGCCTTTTGCATGTTCCTTGATAAAGTGAGATTAGTGAAGGATAAATGGTTGTTCTCTCAAGAGGTAAGCTTTCTAATGACTTTTAGATTTCTATTTTAACTTCGTGACTCTCTTTGTTATTTAGCACATGAGTATATGACATTACTCCTATTTTTATCTCTGATTTACTTCTGGGTGATATTTGTCGACCTTTCTTTTTGAAAACAGTGAAAATTCTTTTGGGTGAAAATCTTAAATAGGGATTATATATAAAAAAGGAAAAAAAATCAAAAGAACAAACTAAAAAAAAGAAAGGAAACAAATGAAGAATTATTCTACGAGGTTGCAAAAATTGCCTCGGAATAAAGAAACGCTCGAGAGTTTTTCCTTTTATTTTATTCCTAAATTCCCCGTTCTTAATAAAATTATGGTCAGGTTCATAAACCCTTGAAAAATAGGGCTGAATCACGAAAACCATTGATGAGAGTCTTGACCATATTCATAAACCCTTGAAAATTAGGGCCGGATTATGGAAACCGAAAAAAGGAAAAACTTTTGAGGGATTTGTAGCCTCTCATTTTTTCGGTTTCCATAATCCAGCCCTAGTTTTTAAGGGTTTCTGAATATGGCCAAGACTCTTATCAATGTTCCCATACCGGGTTACTGTTCCTATACAATAGGACTTCATCCAGTACAAAGTGAATTAAAAGTTAGCGTTGGTAATTACTTTTTCCAGCAAGAGGTACACGTACCAGGTCACTATTCCTGTACAATAGGACTGCATCCAGTACAAAGTGAATTAAAAGTTAGTGTTGGTAATTACTTTTGCTAGCAAGAGGTACACGCACCAGGTCACTGTTCCTGTACAATAGGACTGCATACAGTACATGAGGTACATGTACTAAGTTACCATTTTTGAACTTGTAACCTTGTGATTAGCTCATGACCAGCCTCTATATAAGGGATGCCTCCTCCATTTCATCTTCACACACTCACTCTTCATATTCTCAAATCTTTTACACCATCTTCAGACTCTCTCCCAAAAAATATTTTGTGGAATTGTCCAAGTAGCTATATATGAGTCAATCTTCAGATACCGATCATGATTATGTTCCAGTATCAAGCGGAGTAAGTATTTTCTATTTTATGTTTTTATAAATCATATTCACACTAATATTGCATATTTAAACATCCGTCTAACATTCTCTCAACCCTTATTGCAGGAAAGTAACTCAACTACTGATGAAAGTTAGAGAAATTAAATTGGAGTTCAAGATCACCATGCAGAGATGGATGACTACATTCAACAAATGTATAATCAACCTCCGGTTGTGGATACAAGTTTTTTATTTGAAATAGATCAGACACTTATGAGTAAAGAAGCAGCTAAAGCTTGGGTAGATAGAGTTGATCATCCCAACAATGTCTACACCATAATTCAAAGTTCTCGGGACGGCAAAGATTTTCACATAACATGCGAGAGGTATTGGAAACCACGAAGGAAACCACAACCTGGAATCATCTTCTGATGCAGATCATCTGGTTCAAAAAAATGTTTTTGTCCTTTTAAAATTAAGGGGTATTTCACAAGCTACGGGTGTGTGTTAAATGTGATTAATGGATGGCATAATCATGATCTTGCTAAGTGGACATAGGGTCATTTTATGGGAAAGCGCCTAACTGAAAAGGAGATGATCATGATCAATCAGAGGACCCGAGTCAGTGTGCCACCTTTTGTAATTTATTCAGAGCTCACCATGATTAACCCCAGTATGTCCGCAACCCGGAAAGATATATACAACCTGATTCAAAAGACAAAACTCGAAAAGAGAAATTGTCGTTCCTTGGTGCAGTCTTTGTTGGGTGATCTAAACAAAAACAACTACTACTATGCTTACACGACAAAACCAAGTAAGTTAACTTATGTTGTTTCAAATAACTATAGTCCTTTACGACAACCTCTAAGTATTCAAGAATACATACGGAAGCTATCCACGCTTCATTACATATGTTGCAGCAGTCTGGGAGAAACACAAGGAACGGTTTGTGAAAGCTTGGGTCAATAATGTGTTGTACTTTGGCAACACAACGACAAATAGGTATGATTGTTAGTCTTATAATTTGTAAGATAATACAACCATTGTTATAGATTAAACTACATGTTGTGACAAGGTAACCTCTCATGGATTACCATGTACATGTAGATTAAACTACATGTTGGATAGTGGTATCCTGTGCTCAAAGAGGGATGTACATCGTTTCTGGTACACCCTGAGCTGGAAGAATCACGAATCAACAGTTGATATGCTAGAATACAAGGAGGCAGAACAAAACAGATTGCGTGATATTGCTGTTGAGGTAGCATAATCAAACTATCCGACTCTGATGGCCAAATATTACAGTTAAATCCAGAACTTCCTTCATCCATATCTAGCATACCAATTAAGAGAACCTTTAGAACAGCATGGGATTGGCAGACCTACCGGGACCTCAAGACCAAACCGACAGGAACCTTCTTCTTGGAAGCGTAATCGACTAAGGTTGAGCCAGTCCGAAGGAGCACCATAAACTGGAAAATCATTGAATAGGGGATCAACATATCCGAATCGATTCACGTCCATGAACAACTTCAAATTCTTCCAGCATTTCCCACCCCACCTATATCAATATATCACTGGGTATATTGATGTTCGTGGAGATGGTAATTATGGTTTCAGGGTGGTAGCTGACTACCTGTATTCAGACGAAGATAGGTGGAAACAAGTCCGTTAAGGATTATACCAAGACATGAAGAATACATAAACGGTTATGCGTGCATACATGGACATGTTCAATGAAACAATGTACAACCAAATGTTATGAGTGTTTCGTTGGAGTGGGGATGGAGCAGCACCTATGGAGAAATGGATGACCACGGAAATGGGGACCGTGATCGCGACAAAGTACACTTTGATAGTATTCTTCTACTCTACTCTATATGGGGGTATGACAAGTGGCATGTACCTTCCGATCGAAAATCATATCAATCATGATAGACCAAGAGGAGAGATCCACATCGGAGTTTTCCCCCAAGGTCAATTCATAAGGTTTTGTATGGTTGATGACTCCCCACTCCCCCTGTCTATCCTCAGTGGTTTTATTATAGAAATCCAAACATCTTTGGACCTTGGATTTATTATTTACAATCTAGGTTAGATAGATGGTTTGTAATGTAACTTAATTTTTCTTTAACTTAGTTATTGTAACTTTGTTGTTTTAATCATTTTGACTAAAATTTGGTCATTCAATTATCATTTGTTTCATAAAAAAATGTATCCCCACAACATTCTAACTTATTCAACTAAGTTTGGTGAAAAAAAGTGTACTATAAATAGTAAAGTTTTTGCTATTCGCAGTATAAATTAATGTAAACACCTAAAAATGTAATCTGACACTTTTAAAAAAAATTCCAAACATTGATTAGAATAAAGAAGTAACTAGCAACCCGCTTTCTACTAGTGTCAGTCTATGAGCCAATACTTGTTGTGACCCTTAAGATTCTCTAATCACGCAATACGCAAGTAGTCTACTAATAGCTGAAGCTGGTGGAGCAATATTTGGTCAACAAATTAGCTAGCTTTGTTTTTTTTTATATATATACAGTACTACTTGGGAGGTGAAATGACAATAGGGTTCTGTTTCGGGGCCAACCCTATGTTTCGGCGTAATTATATATCCAAACAAGACTCTAAGGCTCCGTTCGTTTGTCAGCTTTTCTTTTTTTACTAGATTAATGTAGCTTTATTTGCCACTTGTCTAGATCTTATTTGTTATTTTTTAGGTGGGCTCCATGCTCCCTCTCACAAAGACATTTATCCAAAAAACTACTATATCCTGCTTTTGAAAACTTCACCAGATTAATGGAGTCACAGAACAACCCCTAAATTTCAAATATGGAAGAATAGAGGTGATATAAGAGCGGTAATAGAGTATAGTAGTATTAGTACATATATATTACATATGGTTTGATCAGCTTATTCATCATCCTCTGCACATCGTACATTGTACGTACCTACAACAGACTGAACCTAAGGGATGAGGAAGGATGGTTCTTCTTCCTAATTGCCCTGTTGCTTTATATTTATATATATATACTACTATTACTAACCCAACCCTCCATTGCTAGCTCCTTCCATTTCATTTGCATTTGAACTTAACAAGTGAATTTTCCTCACTCTCTCTCTCTTCCACTATAGTATCTGCATTGCGAAGAAACACAAATACAAGCTTCAACCATGCTAATCCCATCATCCAACACCAGTACCACCACCACAACAAAGATTCACCATGTGGACGGATCATCAGGGGCGGCGGCAGTGGCGGCGTACGAGAGAGTCAGATATCTGATATCAAGTAGTGCAGTGGTACTCTTCACTTCCAGTGACTGTTGTATGTGTCACGTAGCTAAACAGCTTCTACGTGGTCTAGGTGTTGCTCCAGTGGTAGTGGACCTTCAACCTGATGATGATACTGACCGTGATATAATCTACGGTGCTCTCCTCCGTTTCATCATCACACTTGGTGGAACAGAAACTGAAAGTAGTAGTAGTGGTGGTGAGATTGATAAGTTTGGAGGATTTCGACTTCCGGCTGTGTTTGTAGGTGGGAAGCTTTTAGGTGGGATTGAATCGTTAATGAGTTCACATATTAATGGGTCGTTAGTGCCTCGTCTTAAGGATGCTGGTGCACTTTGGTTGTAGTTAGTTAATTAATTAATTAGATTGTTAATGAAATTACAGATGTGTTATGTATGATCAGCTTAGAATATTTATGTATCTATATTATATAGTAGTTATTTAATATGGTTTTTAATTATTCTGTTATGGTGATAACACTAATCAATTAAGTTTCAGTATTAATATGCTTGGTCGGTGTAATTAATCACAAATACTATCCTCAACGACTCTTCAACAAACATATTATTCGATCGTCTTCCCAGTCCCACCAATCGTCGTGTTTAATTCTGATTTATTCATCAAAATGTATATGTTTTATTCATTACTCACACATTTTTCTCTACATTTATGATTATAATATAGCTTAGTAGTAAGTTACTTCTGTTTTCCAAGCTGCTTTTCCCGTACTTTGGTTTTGTGAAGAAAAAAAACACATGCAGTCTGCATGGAGTTATGTTGTTTATTTACTTTTTCTGTGTTTTATTTACTATGGTGTGGTGCCTGTCTGTCGGTAGAGAGTAGTAATAAGGGGTCAAATAAACAGGGACGCGACACGATGACAATATAGCAGTACAGGAAATTAAAAGGGCGTGTCAAAAAAGTGTAAACCCAGTAGCGGTAGGAGAGTAGCATCAGCATCCCGGCCCCACTTTAACGGTATCCCGCCACCTGTCTGATCTCACCGCGCGATCTCTTTAGTTTAGGTTATTGGAAAATTCATAATATACCCCTGTTTTCTTTCGTAATTCACAACATAATTCTTTTTTGAAATTTTGTCACATGATACCCCTATTTTTTTTGCTAATTCATAAAATGCCCTTTTAAAAACGGCGTCGAATATTCCGTTAACCTCCCCTGGGAAATGACTATTTTGCCCCTGGCTCGTTTTTTTCTTTTTTTTTTGAAAAATTCGCAGTTTTTTTTTTTGCTACTTTTTTTTTTTAAATTTTAAAATTTTATAATATACCCCTATTTAAGTTTGTTGTTCACGAAATACCGCTATTTATGTTTGGAAGTTCATAAGATACCCCTGTTTATGTTTTGTAGTTCACGAAATACCCTTATCACCTTGATGCCTTGGTAAAGCATCGCCTAGTTTCCTCTTGTTTTTCAAGTGTCTTCAGCCTCTTCATAATCCCAGGACAAATGTTGTTTGCATTCCAGTTCTCTGATGTTTTTTGTCTCTCGGAATGTCTCACCAATAGCTGAGTATGAATCCCTGTCATTCACAATTAGACACAATTATAATATATGACTAGAGACAAACATGTATAGCATGGATTATTTACATAGTTAGGTAAATACATTAAAGTAAAGAGTATATTGATTTAGTCCTGTGGACAAACAATAATATCACAGGCATTGGGTTTAAAATGGCTACCTCTTGGTCGAACTCAGTAGCGGACCAGAACTTTTATTTAGGTGGGGCAAAAAAAAATCTTGACACTGTCCCCCTTGTGTCCGCCCCTGGTCCAACTTGTGTTGTGTCAAGCACTCTAATGGGATATCGCTCAGATATTTGAATGCACCTGTAACACCCTAGATTTTTGCCTCAAAACATAGCTTATGAAAATACAAATCTAACGGCGCAAACGGAATCAAAAACGACCTTCAAACGAGTCCTAAAAGTGCAAAACAGAGTTGGTCCGAACTTGTGTCCGGACATGGTAAGTTCGGACACAAGCCGAAGAGAACAGACTGCAGAAAAATCACCCGTCCAAACTTGTGTCCGGACATTGATGTTCAGACACAAGTCGAGTTTCAAAACTTCGGAAAAATCCTTACGTGGTCCGAACATTGGTCCGAACTTGCAAGTTCGGACATAGGTCGAGACTTGCAAGCTGGACCCGTCCTCGCATGCTGTCCGAACTTCGATGCTCGGACAGATGTTCGGACATAGCCAAACGAAGAAAACCTTTGGAAACTTTCGAGGCCTATCCGAACATTGATGTCCGGACGGACGTTCGGACAGGTCCTTAAGTGCAGTTTTTTTAAAAACGTAAACAGAAACCAAGAATCACCAAAACACATGTAAATCGTGACAACAATATGAGAACCACTTAAGTGAATAAAGTCTCAAATAAGTACCTCAGTACAAAGCTCAGACTTCATAAAGCCGATTCAAAAACTGTCAAGAATCACCATTAGTAATTACCCAAATAAACATAACCTTTAAACAGCAGCGGACTCAAAAACCTCCAGGGCATTACCGCCACACCCAATTCACATGGGTGCTTAGGCTAATGAACTAAATACATCAAGAACAAAAGTTAATTCAACTTATGCGGAAGCTAATCAAAGACCAAAACATAAATTCTTTGGAAAACATCACAATACTCTAAAACATTGTAATTTAGACATGGTCTCAATAACTCATTATTCCTAAGCTATGTGATTTCACCGTCCCGATCCCCAAACTTAGTCATCCACACCTGCGATCATAAAACATAGACAAAAACACAAAAAGGATCGCACAAATCAGAAAAACTGAGTAAAGACTACCTCAACCTATCAAATATGTTTTAGAAACCTTTTTGCTATGTGTCAATCAGAGAGAGATAATTTGGTGAACATTGGACGAACTTTCAGAAACCAAAGCAACATTCAAAAACACAGTAGGGAGCTTTCAGCAGGAGATCACCACAATACCAAATACGGGGTCACCTATGGGACCCCAAACAAAAGGACAGTCACCTATGAGACCGTCGAACAACCACCTCACCCTAAATCCTTAAGTGTGCACACCCCCTATGAAACAACAGTAACATAGAGTAGATCATAGAGCTTAATTGCAACAATGCAGCGCAAATAACAATAACATGGGGAGCACCTATGGGCTCCCAAACAATAGAGTACAACCTGTGAAAGACTCCTAAAATCCAGAACCACAATCCACAGCACAATCCAGTTTCTCAATTCCAAAACGTGGGAACATTCCCCAATTTCCAAAACACGTCTGAGAACTCATAAAAGCACCGTGAAACCTTTTCTAATTGTTTTACAAAACTTCAGTCAAACAATCATTGAGCATAGAATTTACCTGGAACAACCCAAAATCCCTCAAGAGCCCAACTGCTCTGGTCTATCAATAGCGCTCGTCGATGTAATCGGCGTCTAGGTAACCAAAACAGAAATCAGGAGAAAACCAAACAACACGTATAATAATTATACAACCCTAGTTAGAATACATTACCCCACAATTTACTAACTGGCACCAGAGAATTGATTAGACCTCGACGGAACCGGCATGGAATCACCAAGAATTTGAAGAAGAAGAGTGTGAAGAGTTTGAACAGAATATGAGCGCAGGAACGGCGTATTGAGGATGAAGAAGAATGAGGAAGCCGACGTTTTAAATTGAAAAATAATTGTAAAACAATAAAGGGTTTATTAATTTAGTAATTAAAAGTCTATGTTTAAGGAGAGAAGATATTAAATATCAAAAGAGAATCCAGTATTGCCAATATTTAAAAGGTGTAGAACTTATAATTAAACTAATGAATCAACAACTTGAAAATAGAAGAACGTGGTTAACTGTTGTAACAAGATAAGAATGAGAAATAAAATATTTAGGAAGTTAATCAATAAACATCTACTTGGAAGGAAGTAGTTTAGAAATAGATAAATATATATATTGTAAATGGTTTCAAAGTTCAATAGAAAAGAGGACAATCACGTTAAAAGAATGAATCAAAATGCTACTAATATATTTGCTGAGAGAAGAATAAGGAGAGTTAATAAATAATATATTAAGTAGTCAAACGGAATTTGGATTCTTGGAATTAAATAACTACAAGGAGAAAGCCAAATTGAATTCGAATTCCATATATTTAAAGTTAATAGATTGGGAAGAAGTTTCTAGAATAGTATTTTAGAGCTTAAATAAATAAAGCGAGGTTAGGAGGATAACGTAATATCGAAATAGTATAATATTCGTAATATATGTCTAAAGTTAAATAAGGCCAAAACTTTACAAATAATTGTAAACACTTTTAAGGAGAAAGATCAATTTAGGAATAGATGTCGTTTAATTCTCTGGGCCATCCTAATGTTAACCACAGTCATAATATTCAACTATATGCTATATCATTCCTAACTTGCGATTTTCGGGGTATTTCAGCACCAAATTCCATCTCCCTAATGGTCACCGCCCCCCCCCCCCCTCCAAACTTTTGAAAATTTGCAAAATGCTCTTATAAATTTTTAAAAAATACAAAATAACATAATGTTTTAAAGAACAATAGTGTCAAAGAAATTTTTTTGCCTCCCCCCTAAACAAAAGTTCTGGTCCGCTACTAAGTTCGACCAAGAGGTAGACATTTTAAACCCAATGCTGTGACATTATTGTTTGTCCACAGGACTAAATCAATCTACTATTTACTTTAATGTATTTACCTAACTATGTAAATAATCCATGTTTGTCTCTGGTCATATATTATAATTGTGTCTAATTGTGAATGACAGGGATTCGTACTCAGCTATTGGTGAGACATTCCGAGAGACAAGAAACCTCAGAGAACTAGAATGCAAACAACCTTTGTCCTGGGATTATTAAGAGGTTGAAGACACTTGAAAAACAAGAGAAAACTAGGTGATGCTTTACCAGGGTATCAGGGTGATAAGGGTATTTCATGAACTACAAAACATAAACAAGGGTATCTTGTGAACTTCAAAACATAAACAGGGGTATTTCGTGAACAACAAACGTAAATAGGGGTATATTATAAAATTTTAAATTTTTCAAAAAAAAGTAGCCAAAAAAAGTGAATTTTTCAAAAAAAAAAAGAAAAAATGGGTCAGGGGTAAAATAGTCATTTTTCAGGGGAGGTTAACGGAATATTTGACGTCGTTTTTAAAAATGGGCATTTTGTGAATTAGCAAAGAAAACAGGGGTATCTTGTGACAAAGTTTCAAAAAAGGGGTATATTGTGAATTACGAAAAAAAACAGGGGTATATTGTGAATTTTCCCCTAGGTTATTATGGTTATAAACTAATTTATATACAATTAAAAGGGTTTTAAATAAAGAAAGGCGAGCAAGGAGTTTATCTTAGTGAATTATTTTGGCTTTGAACATGCATCTCTAGTTGAGAGGAAAGGCCCGAATAAGCTTATTAATGGACTTGATGATGAGTTCATTGGAATCACGATTAAGGAGATCATAAAGCCAACCACACCATAGAAAACAACCTAAATGAGAATATGTAACTAACCTCCATATGAAAGAGTTTTTGTAATAGGTTGTGGGGCCACTTCTGGTGTGATTTTGGGTGTGTTGTGAGCATGTGTCTGCTCAAGTTTGTTGCGAACTTGTTAAGGTTTCTCTTTCTTTGATTAGTTGTACCTACAGCTGTACTCGGACGTGGTGGGTACTCTTTTTCCCCCTAGTATTTTTTTCCCTATTGGGTTTTTGTCTAGGGGGGTTTTAATGAGGCCCGGTTAACCCGTCCGCCTGGTTCTCCAGGTTTTCAATAAACGGAATATCTCTAATTATCAAAAAAAAAATGTAACTAACCTCCATATGAAAGAAATTCACATCCTTAAAAGATTGTGTTTTTCCTAAAACTGTTGTGTTTTTTTTTTTGATAAATGACTGGAAAACCAGTTTACATGGTGATACTTTGGCAAAGTCTTTCTCATCAAAATTATGACAACAGCAAAACCCTAGTAGAAAAGAAAAACCAAATAATAAATCTACGAGAATAATAGAGTGAACAACCCTTTCATTACTTCATTCATGTCTCCTGCAATGAGAATGGGGTTGTTGAAACTTTGGCTCAGAATCTCCGCGTACATATATGGCTCCTTGCCTCAGCTTGTGTGGGTGCATATACATAAATTATTACTCCCGTGAACGGGATGGATTGTCATTCCATCTCAACTGCTATCCATCGGTTTCCCTAACCAGAATTACGGATTTTAATGACATTTGGATTCCACATAACTAATAGGCTTCTAGAGTGGCCTTCTGCGGGGACCTCGATTGAGTTAGAGGTATTGCACGGTCTCCATAATCCTTGTCACTCATTTGGAGGTCGAGCTCGATGCGTCTCCAGAAGTCCCACAATGCTTGTGCCGGGTTCCTTTACTTCTCGTATGAGAATTGCCCACTTTTCTTTTCTGGATAGTCCACTGTTATGTAAAGCGTTAAAATCAACAGTTTTTGGTTGCCTAGGATTCTTAAATGCCGAAAGGGAAAACTCCTGATCACTGATTCCTGTAAAGAAGCAAATGGAGAAGTCATTAATTTTTAAGTGATAATGTCACATGGCTCGCTGCCTGCATAATTCATTTAATGAAGTTGGGAGTAAAGTTAAAGGAACTACTAATAAGACCTGACCAAACACAAAGCAGGGTCGGAATGCATGCCGCTCTATATATCTGTTCTCCAAAACCGCCGTACTTCGTCCTTTGCATGCATCATACACTCTTTATATACGTCATCAAATGTCAGGTCTTGCCTTGACCGGATTATAAGTATGATTTTATATTTAAGTACTGTTTCCCTGCCATACCACCAGACTCTGTTTGTGTAGATTGGTTTAATATGAGTGTCGCTGCATCATGTAGCTACCTTTCCTGGTCATGTACGTATTAATGATATATATGCATTTGTATGTACTACTATTACTAGACATGAATTGATTTTGTCCTTTCCTGAATTGTAATTTTTTTGCATGATGAATAATTAAGAATTTCTTGAAGGAGGATCAGTGTATATTGGTTAAATGTTAATACGATAATAATTAACAGGAAAGATATAAGGTGTTTTTGTAAGTTTGTTTAGTTATAGCTAGCTTTAATTAAATGGTTAATTTTAATAAAATTAATTATAATAGTTTTCTTAGTATAAGTTGTATATTAATTTCCTATCATGAGTATGTACAAACGTAACAAACCAAGTGACAAGTGAATTATACTTCAATAAGTACAAAACTGTGTAAGTTCACGTAGAATAGTATGTTGTACGAACGTAACTAATAATATGTGGTGATGAAATATTTATACACGATATGTCATCATCTTATGAAACATTATGACGTACGAATCCTATATTTTTTATTTTTGTAAAATAATAGTAGTAGTAAAGAACAAACTGGTAGTATTAATTAATTAATTACATCATATAACTGAAGAAACAGGTCAGAGCTAGGCAGGCAAGCACGACACAGAGAAGTAAGATAAGAAGGCAAGGATGCGCGGCAGCTTTCGTTGTCATCAACAACTCTAATAGTATAAACAGTTTCAGCAACATAACAGAACTGAAGAACCAATGGCAGCCAATTCAGCAAAGTGAGGTTTTCTATTGGAGGCCCAGCTGATAAGGGAAAGGGATAACTTTCTACTACTACTAATTACATCGATTCACCTATTCTTGTCATACCTATTTATTATTAGTAGTAGTAGTAAAGTTTTGGTTTTGTAAGGAGGAGACATCCATGTATGTGCATGTCTTATTGGTCAGTTGAGTTGAGCTATAGCTTTTTTTGACCCAACCGTAGTCTCTGACTTCCAGAATAGACCTTCCCTCACATTGTTTCCTTCATTATACATATATACTGACTCCTAGCTACCATATCATCAGTTTCTTTGTTTCGACCAAAATGATAATGTATACAATACTTTATAAGATAAGATAGCTAGCATTGATAATGCATGCATGCAATTGCAGCCTGTCACTGATGTGCAGGACTAATTAATTAGCTTGTATAGTATGTATAATTTAACATAATACATACATATATATACTGTGGGGATAAGGGACCACATATGCCATCTTTTTACTAAAGGAATTTGTTAATTTAAGATGGAACAGTGCGTACGTATTCTATTCTGGGAGAAATACAGATCATGATCATGTCGTCTCTCCCAACTGCCCACAAAGGACATACACAGATGAAAATACGTAATATATTGTAAGGTAATGATGCTACTATTTTTTGTGTTTTTAGCAGTAAGCAAATGGCAAACCGTACATGGTCAAATTAAAGGCGAGCAGAGATGAAGGGTTTCTGTGGATAAGGTTATAAGCCAGTTTCTGACGTAAGTGCAAGGGTTAGGGTTGGCCCATGAAAAAATATTGGCCAATTTTTATGCCTATGATAGGGTAGCAGTCCAGGCCCACCTTCTTTTTTACGACTATCGGCGCACAATTTCTGCAGGCCAGCCCCTCCTTCTTATATACTCCCTCCGTTCAACAATAACTGTCATTTTAGAAATTTGCACACTTATTAAGAAAAGTAGGACAATGACGCATGTGCCCCTAGTTTTTTGTTTATAAATAGAGGTATTTCTTTGGTGGTGACATTTTTTAAATTAGTAGTAATTTTTAAAAAATTTTAGTAGTCACATTTTCTGAAATTTATTATTTTAATAGTGACAAATTGATATATTGATTGATGATTATTTATGTAAAACACATATCAGAGAGGATAGGATCAGTTCCATTCATCAAAAGTTCTGTTTTTTCTCTTTTGGCGAGATAGGTGTTTCTTTCACCGCCCTTTTGGTTTCTTGGACTGACCCATGCTCTTCTTTTGTCTTGTCATGCAAAATCTTTCTAGTAGATTATCTAGAGTATAAGTGAAAATGATTAACATATTCCTTTTGCTTTACGGAAAAGGTTGGTTAGAGGGAGCAGATGGTGACAATTCATATCATTGAATCGTAGAAACCTTCCCTTCGGTTGTATGTCTGGTTCGATATTGATGTCGTTGATTGGGCTATAGAAAGATGTTGGGGGAGGGTTTTGTAAGAATAACAAGTGAATAATATGTATAAACAAGATTTTTCACTAAAAGATCTAATCAAACAGTGTGAAAAGTTTTTTTTTTACTAGTGAGGAAGCTACACAAATTTTGGTTGATGATGCTCTTCAAGAGCTGGTGGAGTTTGATTTTGATTTATGTTTACTAGGGAAACACTTATCCTCGAGGCCGATTAACTAATAGGTTATCCAAGTCACGATGGGAAAGGTATGAAAGATTGAAGGGCGCCTGATGGATACAAAAGTGAAAAGAAGGTTGTCTTTCTTTCAGTTCAAATCTATGGAGTGGATCAAGCAAAAGGGACCGTGGTCGGTTGATAGTTCCTTACTTTCCATGCAGTAAAGTGGATAAGGAGAAATCACCTCGAGTTCATGTTTTCAGTTGGGTTCCTTTCTAGGTGAGAATCAATGGCGTGGCATTTGTGTTTTGTAGGTCTGAAATCGCTCACCGACTTAGCAATAATATTGGGCAGTTCATGGAGTATAGTGAAGAGGGGCGCATAAGTCATGTGATTTCCTAAGGATAAGAGATTTGGTTAATATTATGGAGCCATTAGGGTGATGCCTTACGGTGTGCATGGCAGGTAAGTCTTATACTCACCTATGAGAAGCTCATGAGTTTTGTTTCTAATGTGGATGATTCACTCATCACTCAAGGGAATGTGGGGAAGCAAAGGATGTTAAGGAAGCTGAGTATCTGTATGGTCATGAATAAGAGCTGGACATGCTAGCCTTGGTTAGGTTAGTTAGAGAAGTGCAGGGACTAAGGAAGTCGGTGCCAGGGAAGCAATCGGAGGAATAAAAAAAAGAAGTGAAGGTAGTCCTCTCTATTCCATGGGATCCGCTGTCTATGGATCAAAGTAAAGAATGTGCTTCTAGAAATAGGAAAAAAAAGGGAATGAATTTTTATGGTAAAGATGTGGCAAATGGGGATAGTGTTGTGGGGTCAATTCTAAGGCGTCCTTGAAATATATCCAAGGTCGCCTTTAATCATGATCCTACGAGGATTAGATTACTACATTGGGGTAATGTTGTGGTAGTCCTAACGATTATGGAGTCACTCTGGGATGAGTTACCCTTAGAAGCCTAGCTGTCCGGTGGATAAATACATGGTGGTCTAAGAGAGGATGTTGTTTTAGTACAGTTGGTATAGGTGGAATGGAGGGTGTTGTTTCCCTTGGTCTAAGGGATTTGATGATGCAGAGGAGGTTCATGAAGAGGAATTGGGTTTTGGAGACTCATTACTTAAATTTGAATTTCCCTATCTGAAATACCCCAAATATTAATTACCCTAATTAACAACGGATTAATTAATGAGAAGAGATTAATTAATGATTAGTCACCAAAGAATAATGACTAATGAACAATATTCACTAAATAATATTACAACCTCTAAACACACATATACAAATAAATATGTATAGTCCAAGATGGACATCAAACCACACATGAAATCATGAACTAAAGAGGCTACATTAATAAGGAGAAAACAACTCCTAAAATTAATACAACATGTAACAAATTAATACATGTACTAATATCACAAACAATGTGATAAGATTATATAAATTATTTTATATAGTCAAACCAAATTATAAGTGCAATAACCACTTATATATACACATTAGAACAAAAAAATAACATATGTCACAACCTAACACATAAACCTAGTCATAATGTACAACTTTAAGTGTTACAATATTAAGTCCCAAAAATTTGAAATCTTCCCCCCAAAAGCACATGCTGGCTGGCTGCAAGCTGGAAAAGAGGGAACCAAAAAGCAACTACAATTAAATAAGATGACAAGTACAAACTACCTGACACACCTTAGCACCTAATACAAGACTTTTCTATTAATACACTCTCACACACATCCTCTCACTTTTGCCCATGCTCACCGTCACCTCACCCATCCTTTCTCTCCTCTCTCAGCCAGAAACAACACCATCTCCACCATTTTCATCCTCATCTTCAAACTTCAAGAGACATTAATCATGGTTTAAGCTTCTTTTATCCATTTTTGCCTTAAAACTCCATCTGCTTGCTCAAAAATTGCCACCCATCTCTTCTCCTCTTATCCTGTCCAAAAATACATGAGGATGGGCCAAGAAAATTATAAGAAAACAAGGGTGGAAAGCTAGCTCAAGTTAGTACAAGACAAGGTAAGAAAAATGACTTAAACTTCGTCATTCTTCCATTATAAAAGCTAGAACTTCAACCACTCACTCCCTCTCTTCTATGTCCAAAAATTTCAAGTTTTGGAGCTCAAAAAAAAGCACCAAAACCATGGGGAAGAAGCTAGGAAAGGATCCAACATCAAAAAGGTAAAAATGTGCCTTAAACTCTCATCCTTTTTCCTTGGTGTTTTCTGTATGAAAATCCACAAGTCTCATACCCATTTTTCTTCATCTTGACACATAAATGAAGCTCCATGTGTACCTTGGTTGACCTGGGTTTTGAAGCTAGAATCTCCTAGAACATATGGTAAATCTAGCTCCTTAAAAGCTATGTTAATGCTCTAAATTTTTGATCTTGTTAAGAGCCTAACTAGACCTCTTCTTCATGGTCCTAAACATGGCTGAATGGGTCATTAAAACCCCAAGGTGAAACCATGAGCAAAAGGGAAGAAAGGGACCCGAAAATCAACTTTGAAATATAAGGACTTTAACTAAGCTTTAAGAATTTTAAGTCATGTTTAACCTTGTTTTTAATGTCAAAAACTAACCTAAGTCTAACCCTAATATAGTGCCTAAAATACAAGAGGATTCAGGAAGTTTTGGAGCCTTAAACAAGTAAGTTTTTCTTAGAACACATTTTTATGTTTTAAGGTAACCTATGTTGTAAAATAAATTAAGGCCAAGGATGGGTGGTGTTACATGGGATTTTTTAACTGAAAAATGTAATTAAAAACTATGGTAACTTGTTTGGCTAAGTTACTTTGATAAATGATGACTTATAATGTCATAAAAATAAATTAAAGTGGTTAAAATGCAAAAATTGAAAGTTGTTGGGTATATGGGTAAAAAGCTGAGAGTATACTGTCACTACAAGCATTTTATGTTATTTAAATGATACATTTGAATTTTGTAATAAGGCCAAGTATTTAGGCCATTTTTATAAGTCATTTAGTAATTTTTATGCATTAAAAGTTAAGTATATGCTTACTATAAAATTTGGCAAAGGATCTAGTGATAAGGGGCTGAGTTTTTAGTTTAAAACCACCTAAAAAAGTCAAGGAAAAATACTTATGAATTTAGTGAAAGTTGGATGAAGCTTAAGGTTAAAAACAAGCTTTAAAAGTAATTATAAGCTTAAGTAATATTCTAGAGAACAAATGGGCATAAATTGATTGGCTAAGTAAATTTAGGGTGTTAAAATAGTATATGGCCAAAATTTAGGCCTTAATTGGAATTTAGATGAAAAATATAAGCTTTTGTAAAGTTAAGGGCCTAAATGAAAATTCTAGAAAAAATTAGGGTCAAATTCGTAATTATGGAAAAGTCATTGTCAAGGCAGTAGGTTGGTGGTCAACCTTGACTATTGTTAGGGTGTTGACCAAATTGGATGAGAGAAATAATCAAATTGGGAATTTAATGAAGTTTTAGAATAAACTGTAAGATTTTTAAAACTTGTGAGGACAAGGTGTAAAATCTGGAAAATGTGGGCCCATTTTGGAGATTAAAGATGAACTAGGATCTTTTGGATTTATTGAGAAAAAGTTGAGTGAAAATCAGAATTAAATTAAGAAAGTTATAAGGTATAAGAGTTAAAGGTAAAATGGTAAAGTTAGGAGCTGAATATAAGGTTTATAAAACTAGTAGGGTTAAAATGTAATTTCTGAAAGTAAGGGGCAAAAAGTGACAATAAAAACAGCCTAGGGTCTGTTGGTAATTTATTAGAATTTTAAGGGTAGATTTTAGAATTAAATTGATAGGATTGTATAAAATATAGTTTAAGGATGATTTTGTAAGGTTTGTAAAGTAATGTTGCTCAAGTTGTAAATAAAGAAAAGTTAGAGTTTAAGGGAAAGAAAACTGTAACGGCAAGGGGGCTATCTATTCTATATATATATATATATATATATAATATGTTTGGAAACTACAGGTTAAAATTGGTTAAGAGTATAAATATTATTGCATAAGACATAAGGAGTAAAATTGTAACATTAGAAAATTAGTGTGGAAGATTTGTAACTAAAAGAAAGGTAACGTGTAGGATCGGGTGGCTAACTCAAACCAACCAAAGGTGTGAGTCTAAGAGTTGGTTTGACTCAATCAATCTTTGTGGGTGAGAAACACTCTGTGATGTAGAGGCACTCAATCGAATTGTTTAAACTAAGGGAGCGGAAGACTTTAAAGTAGTTGAAATGAAATGATGCTAGAAAGATAGAAGGACTCTGTGGAACTCAACAAGATACACAAATAAGCTATTTTATTTCCTGGTCAAATAAAACAACTTACAAATGCCCACTAAGTAGAAGGGATCTACTTAGCGGTTTTTCACTCACTCACCCAATACACTTTCTGATCAGATCAATGGTAAGCGTAGCGAAACTAGGATCTTCCTAGGCAGAGTCTATCTAGATGCACTAAATAACTTGGTACGATTCTCTCTCTTTCTCGCTTACAAAGCAGTTCTTTCTCTCTATCTAAACTCTGAAATATATCTCGATGAAAGCACGCTTGAAACTAGCTATTACACAACCTATTTATACTAGAATTACAACCGGTAGGTCGAGGGAGTTAGTTCCGAAAATACCGGAACTAACTTAGTGGGCAACGTCCAACGTCTTTGAGTGGTCTTCTTACTTGGGCCGCGAACTTCAGGTGTTAAGGGAGAACTTTATGACCGTTGTGACGTTGAGGCATTCCCGAGTTGACTCCTTATTATTCGCAACAGCACGAGAGAGTCTGTGAAGTCTCCTTAGTTGTATGGACTCTATTGAAGTGGCTCACTCTTTGTGTCTGACTAAGGATGATTGACTCTGTCGAGGTGATTGGCTATCTCTGCAACACTCTGATGTCCCAACATAACGGTTGTTGCATAAAAATCAGTAGGTTAGGAGGTAGGATTTAACATAAAGATTGAGATTATTATAAGTGTCACACTTATATAAAGTCCAAATGACATCAAAGGTGGAAAGGTATATAAGTAAGGAGTTTTATAATTCACCAAAATAATGTGAGTATTTGAGAACTAGTGGAATTATTAAATAATGTGAAGAATTAAATGAACCTTGGAGGTTGAAATGATATTTATTATAACATCATATTGCATTAAGATCATATTCTATATATATCGAGAGGTGAAGGATAACACAATATGAGAGAATCAAATGTTACCCATGAAACAGTAAGGAATATCATTATATAATGAGTTTTATAATTCATATAACTTATATGAATATGTGAGGTGTAAGTAATTATACCATATGGTGTAGAAATTGTAGAGAAGGGTAAAGTATGATATAAAGATGGAAGATTTAATTACATAACATTAGATATAACAACTAATATCAAATTGTAAAGAGTTGAACAAACAAATGAACTATATAATTCAATGACTATCATAGGGATTATATATACTTGTTGACTTGAATACATTGACCGAGTCAACCTAAATTGACCAAGTCAACTTAATTGACCAAAGAGGGGTAAGTTGACCAACTCACAATCTAAAGAAGAGTTCAAAGTCTAATAAACTATACGGTGTAAACTAATGCTACATGTCATTTATAACATAAATAAAGTATGGTTCAAACTAATCCCGAATATACTTAAAAGCCCGAGAAACAACAACAACAACAAGCGACTAAGGGGTAAATCACGGGGTTAATACCAACGGGATTAGTAGTTATTGAATACCAAATCAAATGGGATTGCGTGAATTAATACTTAGCGGTATATTCCAGAGATACGGGGTACGAGCTACAGAGCGTATAGGGGGGAGCAAGATACGTCACGCTAGCATTGTTCATCAGTGTAAGGTATGTTATTGTGTGATCTGATTGTGCCTGAGGAGTTCCTAGGGTTTGGATGTGTGAAATGGTTGACAAGAGGATATGAATGCTCATATGTAAATGTGTTATATGATTTATCTATCGAATACGTGCGCCATTATTTTGTACGTGATAGTCATTTGAATTGAGACAAATACCAAACACATATTATTTATTTATATATTATATATATATCTTAAAACAAGATATGAGTAGTGATCGAGAAACATCACCCATGGAAGGATAATACCATAACTGAATTATCCTAAGATAACCTAAGAAGAGACGGGAATTCCGCTCTCAAAAGGAAATGAACTCGAGTACGGGATACACTAGATGACTTCTAGGTATACATTAAAGACCTAAGAGGTCCACATACATTTGAGAAGTTAATCAGTGGATAACCTAAGATTGAGTCTTAGGCATTTAAATTAAGAGAACTTAATCAATTTAGTGAGAGGTTGGTTGTGGTAAGAGGTATTGAATATGGTGAGAAATCCAGGACCGTCTGGTTGTGCATTGTGATCATGAGGGGATGACTGATAACATGTCCGCTCAAGGAAATTCCAAGTATCAAATGGTCACTTGGTCAGAGATACCGATGTTGGTGATACGGGTAATTGTGGCCCAGTAACATCATATCGTACAACTTTAAGTTGTGGATTTCCAACAAACGCAAACTTTGTTGGATGGGGGCACCGTCGCTGGTGTAAGGGCAGTTGGGTCCAGAATTTGTAAACTAAGTAAGAGTGTATTGGTTAATTGAAAGAGTTAAGATGTGGAATAAGAAAAGGAATAAGTTAAGAATCTGATTACATGTAAGAAAACGATCAATAGCCCTCGAGGCCTTGACACGAGAAACGTTAAACCTAACCCTCGTTGCGCTATTGTACATTCCTACACGTAGATCGATTATATAGTTGTTGTTGTGTGGAATGAACTGTGTGAATGTTGGATGAACTGTTGTTTGATTTAGTACCACACTTTACAGTTTATTATATTGTCAAACGGAATAGCATGAAACCCGAATTGCATGTTAACAATTTGGTTGTTTAACCTGAGAAGTTTAAAGGTCTATGAGGGTCATATAGTAGCATGCTCAACAGTTGTGCTGAGCCTTTATGGCCACAAAATTATAGGATCGTAGCTGATGAAGACCGATGTGTGAGTGCGAGACTTTTTAGGAGTAGTTAGCGGTATACCTTATTAAGACAAGATCCTTCAGTTATGATGATAGCAAACCTTGTATTGTCTATCTAATGCGTTTGTCAAGATTCATGATTCAGATAGACATGTGAATAAGTGGCTTAGCACACAAGGTTGTAAGCGCACTTAGGTCATGAGTGGCTTAGCATGCAAGGTTGCAAGCGCGCTCAATCCACGACATGTGCCCAACCAATCGGGCACCTGTCTGCGAGAGCTCCGTAGAACTTCTGGCACAGACAACCAATCAGACACCGCACGAAGATATCTCTCATGCTTAAAGATGAAAATCAAAGATAGAAGACTACAAGGGATCGACATATTCAGATAAAAACACATTCATCCACTTAGGCAACTTGTTCACGACAAGCTCATGACAAAATGAGAAGTTCATTAATGCACAAGATGACAAAGCTATAAATGAACATCATTACATAGCCGTAATGAATTCAGAATAGGGCATTAATGAGCATTTAATGAGCCAAACAGAATCAGGCAAGTGGGGCACACAAGTAGTGATCAACCTATCAAGAGGACTGCCGCCAACTTGACCAACCATGAGGCGACACGTGGTGTAAGCCTCTAGATCAAGTTGAAGAAACTCAGCAAGTCTAGTGTGGCTATTATGTGAATAATCAAAGTTATAGTCGACTCCTAGAAGTTTAGGCATTAATAGGACGGTAGTTACATCCTAACAACCGTGTATATATACTTGCATTGATTCCATATGTAAGCAAGCCTGTACGAGAGAAAAGATAGAGATAATCTGGGCAAGTGTGAATCAGACTTTGGAGTGTGTGTAAGTGCTAGAGAGTTGGTGAGCTAGATAGGACTGGGTTAGAGTATCAATACATTAGGTATTTGATAGAATGACAGGTCGGGGAATGGTCGGTGAACCGTAGGCCGATAGTCAGGAGAGGGTTAACAACTTTAGGGGTAAAGTTGAAACTGTCTCGGGAGTCCGTGTGTGGGGCAAGGGAGGTGGAGTGAATTTCGTGTG
The DNA here is from genome assembly GCA_023374045.1 of Limonium bicolor. NCBI lineage: Eukaryota > Viridiplantae > Streptophyta > Magnoliopsida > Caryophyllales > Plumbaginaceae > Limonium > Limonium bicolor. The sequence goes on from CM041780.1 coordinate 253,660,753, forward strand.
TGTAAATTCTCAATCGAAATATGTTTTCCAGTTTAAGTTTATCTCGCGTCCATTCCTAAAATATCAAGTATTATTAGAGTCCACGATACGTCCACGACACGTTAGGGACGCGTCAGGAGAGCTTGCTGGTTTCAATTGGTATTAGAGCAAGTCTCTTCTAGAAATCTAGCTGCTTAGGAAAGCAATCAAGATGTCTCATGCAAGCATTCTAGCAGCAGAAGAAGGTTCTACACCAAATCGACCACCACTCTTCAATGGAGACAGCTACACTAACTGGAAGAATAAGATGGAATTTCATATCAAGTCTGGCGATCCAAGAATGTGGAGGGTGAAACACATGGAGAATACACCTTCCAGAATACTCAAGGACAAGACATATCTATCGACAGCATAACGGATGATCAAATCTAGAAGCTGGTATTCAATGCTCGAGCTGTAAGAATCCTTCACTGTGCACTACTACCTAAGCAATACTCCAAGATTTCTTCAGCTAAAACAACCCAAGAGATTTGGAAAACTCTTTAGGTTACTTATGAAGGGAATGATGAGATAAAAAGACTCGCATTGAGTTGCTACTCACTCATTGGGAGCTATTCAAGAAGGAAGAAAAAGGAGAGCATTTCTGAAATGCATACAAGGTTCACTAAGCTGATCAACGAAATGTTGGTGCTTGGAAGAACCAACTCTAACGAGGATCAAATTCGGAAGTTCCTCATATCTCTCCCGCCTCTTTTGACAGCAAAGTCAATGCCATACAAGAAGTGCATGATCTTCCAAGATGTCTCTAGCAGACATGCTAGGATCTTTAATGGCTTTCGAGTTAAAACTATAACACAGGAATTCAGAAAGCCCATCAAGAGATAGAGGGAAAGGCATAGCCCTTCAAGTAGCTGAAAATGAAAGATCCGAGTCAGGAGACGATAATGATGAAATGGTCCTCTATGCTAAGAGGTACGTTCGAAAGTTCATAAGAAATAAAATAAGGAAAGGCAAGGAGTCCAAGGAGTCGGATGATCAAAAGAAAAACAATGATAAGGTTTTGGGTATTCAAAACACAGACATCATATCAAATATTGTCCTCAACGATCCCGAGAGGACAACGACAGGGTCAAGAAACCTATCCAGCGATCATTCAACAAAGGACCAAAGAAGGAAGCCTTCATTGCCGCATGGGGAGATTGTGAATGGAGTGATGACAATCAAACCTCAGACAGCGACATCTTAGAAGATGAGAAGGCTCACCTATGCCTTGAAGAAGTGTGCTTGATGGCACAAGGCAATGATGTCTCAGAATCAGAAGAAGAACAACATAAGTTAAATTATTCTAAACTTAGAAGGAGAATTCAAAGGCTGAACTTCTAGGACTTAGAAAGTTTTCTCTTACATTAGTTGATCACCTAGAGGCATTAGAAACTAAAAACGATGAACTTTGGAAGAAAATGAAAAATTGAGAAAAACCTCGGATAAAAGCAAGGTAGATAATCTCATGAGGGCACTCATGAAATTACAAAATATTATAGTGAAATTCTCTCCGTTCATGAAAAATTGAAGTATGAAAAACAAACCGATGAATTGATTGTTGCGCTTAACGCAAAAGAAAAGGAACTAGCTACTATCAAAGAAAAATATTCTAAGATAGATGTTGTTTCTAAGAAACCCATGAGGAGAAGCAAACGACAGGTCGGATACAGGTCAGAGACCAGTCGTGGAGATGTCTGCAGCTTATGCAGACAACCTAGTCATCATGAATCTAATTGCTATAAAACGTGTTTTATGAGGCATTGGAAACTCAAGAAACTAGGACTAAAATGGGTAGTAAAAAATGATCTTAGAACATTTAATGATGGAAATGGGTCCAACCTTTCTATGGACCCTAACCCCCACCCACTAACATGTTAAGTGCAGGATCGAGTGAGAATGGATCCCTGCTGGTACATCAACAGTGGGTGCTCTAAACACATGACAGGAGACAATAAGAAGTTCTTCTCACTTGAACCAGGAAGCCAAGGAACTGTTTCCTTTGGCGACAGCAAGAAAGGAAAAATCATTGGTGTAGGTAAGGTTGGCATTACATTTGATTATGTCATAGATAGTGTAAATTTCATGGTTCAAAATTCAACTTGCTTAGTGTTTCTCAAATTTGTGACAAAGGCCATTCACTTCATTCTATTCTACACATTGTAGCATAGTAAGTCAGAACAATAGCAAAGAGTTGTCAAAGGGAAAGAAAAAGTGGAAAAACATTTATGTAACTAGTTTGGAGGATATTGATAGTCCTAATCTTCCATGCTTGACTGCTTTAATAGATGACTCTACACTATGGCACAAAAGACTAGGGCATGTTAGCGCTCTTTATTAAGAAAACTTGTCAAGAAACAGTTGGTAAGAGGTCTCCTGAGATTAAGAAGTCTGAGACAAATCTTTGTGACGCTTGTTTAGAAGCAAACAAACTAAGATTTTTTTAAGTCAAAGAACTTAGTTAGTACATCCAAGCCACTTGAATTACTTCACATGGACTTATGTGGACCCATTAGAATCAAAAGTTTTGGAGGAAATTGGTATATGTTTGTAATTGTTGATGATTACTCATGGTTCACTTGGACACTCTTTATTGCTTCCAAAGACAAAGTCTTTGAGAAATTTCAAGCCTTCAGGAAAATCCAAGTACAACTCAACCTCAAGATCAAAAACTTCGTTCTGAGCATGGGTCAGAGTTTGAGAATCAACAATTCATGGATATGTGTAAACAACATGGGATTAGTCACACTATTCAGCACCAAGAACACCCCAACAGAATGGGGTAGTTGAGTGAAAGAATAGAACACTACAAGAGGTAGCCAGGGCCATGCTATTGGGAGCAGTCTCCTCAGGTTTTCTGGGCAGAAGCAGTGGCAACTGCATGCTACATCACAAATATAACGCTTTATACACTAGTAGAAAAAGACCCTACCGCAGCGGTTGTTGGGTATCTATGGCAGCGGTTGAAAACCGCTGCGATGGGTGCCGCTGCGATAGGTACCTACCGTAGCGGTTCTACAACCGCTACAGTAGGTACTCTACCGCAACGGTTTAAAAGAACCGCTGCGTTAGACCTTTTTTTAAAAAAAAAACCACCTATCACAGCGGTGTTACTAAGAACCGCTGTAATAGGTTGTTTTTTTTCCATTCCACCCTACAATTCTACCACACACATCCAAAATCAATCAAACCTGTTAAGATATAGCAATTAACAATGCCACCACAGTGGGGGCATTAGATCAACCATTTCACCATTTAAATAGCCACCAAACCTATCTACGGGCAATAATCCTCTTACATTTACAAATTTGAGCAAATAAATCAAACATCAACAAAATCTTTACAGAAATGACAATTGTTTCATGAGAATTTCAAAATCCATCCTACTCATCCTACAAAACCCTAAAAGCAACCTACATAACGCTCATGAATTCTGCCCATCTTCGATCACGCGGTTATAGGTCCTTCGTTGTAACCGTCTACCAACTCTTCAAAAGCCTTGAAATTAACACAAAAAGAAATATGATTAGTTGCTAATAATACTTTGAGTTTAATAATCAATGTTAAAAATTATCTACAAAACCAAAATATTTCGAGAATGCTACTTACCATGTCTAGAGACTTCTCTGGCAAGAGTCTCGGTCCCGCTATCAAGTCACTCATAAACCGAATGACATAGTAGCCACATTCCGAACCTCCCGACTGCTGTGGACACTGCACATGTATATACGTACATATTCAAAATCGATTTAACACATAAATTATAATACTGTTCCTATTTTAAAACTAATGAACATATTACAAAATTTGAATAAGGACTACAAAAATACCTTGACTACATTCCACGGAATCTTCTTAAATCTCTCTCCTCGGACTTGCGTCATTACAGATACAAAGGCACTACAATTCATACGCACAGATAAAGTAAAAGTTATCAACCGGATGATTAAGAAATAACTTAAAATTGATAATTAATCAAGTTAAGTAAATTCATCACCTCATCAACATGTTATATATAAGTGGCCTCTTGGGATGCCGAGATGCTGAGTCAAGCTGCAGGACTTTGGGCTTTTTATACATAGAACGAGCAAAGACCAGTGTCGGCTGTTCATAGATTACAATACAAGCAGAACTTAATTCAATCAATTACATAATAAAAATATCATAATTTTTAAACTAACTTAACATTAGATAAAATTCTTACCCTTGATGAAGAGGCGGCATTATGTAAGATTTATCAGCAAGTGCACACGAATGTATCACAGTCGACAAGTACTGGACCAAAGCTTGGGGGTCAGATCCCATATTAGCTTCAGAACAGTAGTCAGGGCATAAGAACCCGAAACTACTATTCTCATGTACTTGGACCGCCTTGTCATCAATAAACCTGCACAATATAAAGAAACCAATATTATGAATTTAATTTTCAAATATACAGAGTAAAATGTGTACAAGCTATGCTAATTACTCACATGCAAGCCGATTTGAGAATCGACGCACTCAACCAATCCTTCGTGAACAACTCCACAAAATCAGTAAGATAGATTTCAAAACTTTGAGCGCCTACATAGTAAAAAAGATCCGGTCTTGGTTCCATTGTAACCGAATCTCTTCCTGGCGGCGTCATCAATAGTGTGGAGTGCAACAGTTTCAGCTTGGGGGGTAAGGCATTCAGAACCGCCGGTTGTAGCAAATTCGATCTCAGCACAACTCTAGTTGCGGATGCCATCAAAGGATGAGCTGGTGCAACAACAACTCTCTTTCCTTTTGCCTTAAACCATTGGACGAATACTCGATTTTGTTCTTTTTTAAGCCAGATACGGTTTTTGGTAGGGTTTTGTCGACTCAACTCAGCAATGTGAATATCGAAGTAGGGTTCAACAACCTCATGGTGTTGTAGTACAAACAAATGTGCCTGATTAATAAGATCACGAGAGATACGAACAACCTTTTTGCCAATAACTCCTTTACCCTTAAATCTACCATGGTGACGTGGTATGGGAATACCAATTGACTCTGCATCGTTCAAATAACTTGTCACGAATTCTGTTACTTCCTCAGTCATTGTTGCTTCGATGATACTGCCTTCAGGTCTATATCTGTTTTTCATTCTACCCTTCAGAATCCTCATATATCGTTCGAAAGGATACATGTAACGTAAGTAGACCGGACCACAATATTTGATCTCTCGGACAATATGCACTACTAAATGCACCATTATGTCGAAGAAAGATGGTGGGAAATAAATCTCAAGCTGGCATATTGTCACAACAATTTCATGTTGCAGATCATCGAGGGTGTCTGAGTCAATTGCCTTGCAGCAGACAGCGTTGAAGAAGAAAAATAATCGTGTTAGAGCATTTTTGACATTTTCTGGTAATATCCCTCGTATTGCAACTGGAAGAAGATGCAACATTAACACATGATAATCATGAGATTTCATGCCTAACAGTTTCAAATCCTTCATAGAAACTAGGTTCTTCCAGTTTGAAGAGTACCCAGATGGTACCTTCAATGTGTGCAAACACTTGCAAAAACTTAATTTTTCACTCTTAGAGAGGGTATAACACGCAGGAGGTAGATATGTTTGCTTCTCATCCTCTATTGGGTGTAGTTCTTTCCGTATGCGCAACTCTTGCATATCTCTCCTCACCTTCAATCCGTCTTTCGTCTTGCCGGGTATGTTGAGCAAAGTACCACACACTGCCTCACCGACGTTCTTCGCAATGTGCATGATATCCAAACAATGTCGAACAGGCAGATGCCGCCAATACGGTAGATCCCAAAAAATGGAACGTTTTTTCCAAATGTTTTTCGGCGGCTTGGATGTGTTTCCAAAGACATTTTCAATGTCTTTTACCTTTGCATACACTTCCTCTGAATTCAAAGGCAGACGAGCCACACGAGTCTCGGGCTCATTGTTGAACAGCTTTCGCTTTCTCGAACGGTAAGGATGGTCTACTGGAAGAAACCGTCGATGACACATATAAACATTTTTGCCGCAGTGCTTCAGACGATCTGAACATGTGTCATCCTCACATACCAGACACGCTTTGAATCCTTTCACCGAGTATCCTGACAAGTTCCCATAGGCCGGAAAGTCGTTAACAGTACAGAACAACATCACCTTCAGTGTGAAATTTTCTTTCGCATGAGCATCATATACCACTATCCCTTCATTCCACAACAAGTTCAGATCGTCGATCAGTGGTGCAAGATATACGTCAATGTTATGACCAGGTTGCTTTGGACCAGAAATTAGGAGTGATAACATAATGTATTTTTGTTTCATGCACAACCATGACGGTAAATTGTAGATCACTAGTAGCACCGGCCAAGTGCTGTGCTGACTGCTCAACGTGCCATACGGGTTCATCCCATCGGTACACAATCCAAGTCTCAGATTCCTATCCTCATCCCCAAAATGATGTTTGAATTTTCTGTTGATATTTCTCCACTGAGGTCCGTCTGCAGGATGTCTTAATTTTTCATCAATTTTTCTACCATCCGCGTGCCATCGTAAGTTCTTCGCATCTTTCGGATTGGCAAACAACCGTTTGAATCTAGGAATTATCGGCAAGTACCACAATAATTTCACTGGACGATTTTTTTTCTGAAAGGAGGAATCCTCATCCTTGTCCTTGTACCGGGACAACAAACATTTTGGACACTTGTCTAGATGTTCGTATTCACCCCTATAAAGCACACAGTTATTTGGGCAAGCATGAATCTTTTTATATTCAACTCTCATTGGACACATCCATTTCTTTGCCTCGTAGGTGGATGTAGGAAGACCATTCTCATCAGGAAGCATATCATGTATCAGCTCTAGAAATGACGTGAAACACTTGTCACCAACTCCATATTTCCCCTTTAAGTTGAACAAATTAAGTACAACAGTCAATTTTGTGTATTTAACGCACGAAGGGTACAAAGGTGTCTTTGATGCGTCCAACAATCTTTGATACTCTTCCGGCTTATCGACAAAAGTATCGGCAACATTTTCTAACATTTCATCCATTTGTTCATCATGGTGAGTGGTCTCACTGTCATCGAATCCTGAATCACTTAACGGTACCGACTCATTGATGGTATTGAAGGTGTGGGTGGTACTTGCGTAACGTGGATCATGAGCACTTGATGATGTTGAAGCACTAGCTACAACAGTTTCTCCATGAAAATTCCATCTTCTGAATGTGGCATGAATCCACGGGACTTAAGATGAAATCTAATTTCCTCAATGTCTTCATTTTTCCTTACAACCCCACAGTCAACACAAGGACATGAAATATTGTCCGCCTTTGTTCTGTCCTTGTGTTGCACTGCCGCTTTGAGAAACTCTTTCAGCTTCTCATCAAAATAGTTATCCCCTCGATAACCGTACATCCAGTCACGCTCCATTCTATATGTGAAAACAAAACAATGTTAAGATTGATTTGTCTTTCAGTTTCGTCTGCATTTGTATATGGAGCATGTTTCTACTGGATGTACGGTTGCAACCAAACTCAGCACTACTCTATGGTTACAACCTAACTAACGTAGGCTAAGTACTCTAACGTTCCAACGTAACTAATCTAGCCTTATTCTAACAATTCTAACACATTTAATTTAACTTCAACAAATCATTGCATTATTAAAACAAAAAATAAAGTTTAATTACTTACTTGTTTTAAGGTTGTACAGAGGGGGAAGCTAGGAGACTGCTTTGGTGATGGCTGGGAAAGTACTGGTACAAATCCAATAGCAGATTCAGAAGACCTGACAAAGAAAAGTAAAGATTGTTATACACAAATAACAAATAAAATTAATTAATAAGACTAATACGATTCTAGAAAAAATTCGGCATGACCTTTACGTAATCGTGTTAATCCCATGCTTATCATTAAGCATTCACCAACATCTTATTTACCACGACAAATAAATTCAACAATTGGCAGCAACCATCCTTATTCACAATCACTCAATATTAACCACAACCACTTTTTCGTAATAATTAATTAAACAACAAAGAGAAAAGATAGATGAAGATGTTACCTTTTCACTCTTAGTCCACAGCAGAATAAATAAGGAAGAAGAAGTAGAGACCACCCCAATTACTGCAGACAGCGGGGAAGCAAGGAAATAATATTAGGGGGGCAAGAAATCCATTATTATAAGCATTATCATATTAAGAAAATAAAAAAGAGAAAAAAGATAGATGAAGATGTTACCTTTCAGCTCATGCTGCACAACAGAAGCAATGAGGAAGAAAGAGACATAGAGACTACCCCAATTACTGCAGACAGCGGTGAAGCAAGGTAATAATATTAGGGGGGCAAGAAATCCATTACTATAAGCATTATCATATTAAGCACGTATATACTGCAATGTAATGGGAGAACAGTGTTACATTTTTCTTACGTCCCACGCTCTTCTTTCACTTATAAAGGCTGTAATTTTTTTCAAGGCTCTTTGCGAAAAAAGTAATACAGTATACAAGTATTACTTTGATTTCAGCACCAAATTAGTCGTATCAAATTTGTCGAAAACAACATATTAAGCTAGTTTTTTACAGGATTTTTTAATTAATAGTCTATTTTTTTGCAGGAATTATGTAACATTATAACAGTAAACAACAAATATACATATGAATTCTCAAACTTTTTCATGTCAACATACGACTTATATATGGTTTATGACATTGGTATCATGTAGTCATTATGTAATGAATTCAACATATAACGTTTAGATCTAATTAGTTTAGTAAAAAAATTCATATACAATAAATCTATTAAAACTTTTTTGAATTACAAACTTGTTTATTGGATCTATATAATGAAAAGTTAAAACTTATAGTGTGGAAAAAATTATAAATTATAAAATGGTATATAATACTTGAACTAAGTTATTTTATATAGTAGATGTTTATATGCCTTATTTGTATATTGATTTGCATATCTTTCTTTCATAGTTTCATAGTCATGTTTATAATTCTAGTTCTATATTTATATAATTAAATTTATCATCCGTATCATTAACCCCGTTTTATCCGTATCCGTACTTCCGTATCGCATACTTCAGATGACCCGTACTAAACTCCCGTACCGTTTTTTACAACTTTGGGTTGTATGCAGAGGGCATAAAGAGCAAAAATATAACTCAGGCATTTTATCGAACACCTTATATGCACAATATTTATACTTGTTCAATAATCTATCTATATTCAAATTATGCACACACAACTAAACTAACAATCAATAACTATATTACAACTAGTTATTCAATCAACAAGACAATAATTAACATAATTTCGAAGTTAGAAATCGGAATTCGAACCTAGGGTTCGCGCAGCACCGACGAACGACGCCTGTGACCTCCTAGATGACTTGGGACGGCGACGGCGACGGCGGTGGCGCACGCGGAAGGAGAAGGTGGCGGTGGTGGCGGAGTCGCAGGCGTCGAGAGAATCGCCGTCGTCTTCTTCGTCATTGTTCTCGCGAGATTACAGAAGAGAATGAGAGGAGAAGATGAACTGGAGCCGATTTGGGGGAAATAAAACAACTCTATCGCAGCGGTTCCTACAAAGAACCGCTGAGATAGGTCTGTAAAAAAGACCTATCTCAGCGGTTCTTAGTAGGAACCGTTGCGATAGAGTTGTTGTTTTTAAACGACCCTAGCGCACTTACAACCGCTGAGATAGGTTTGCGGGATTTTAAAAAAAGGCCTATCTCAGTGGTTGTTTTTACAACCGCTGCGGTAGGGGCGCTGCGATAGACCATTTCTGTACTAGTGATACGACCTATCCTCAACAAAACTCCCTATGAGTTAATCAAGGGAAGAAAACAAAACATAAGTCACTTCAGGACCTTCTGTTGCAAATGTTATGTCCACAACAGTGAGAAGAGTCTCCTTGGAAAGTTTGATGCCAGAAGTGATGTGGCCATCTTCATTGGATACTCTGAAAGAAGCCGGGCATACAAGGTATACAACAAAAGGACATTGAAGGTGGAAGAAAGTGTGCACGTGGTCTTTGATGAGGTTGACGTACTCAAGATCAAGAAATCTAATGAAGATGAAGAACTTGGATTTGATCTAGTTGATCAAGATCACACAGATATTCTCAAAGATGAATCACCGACTGAAGAAAACTTACCCGACAGGTTAGCGATAGGTTAACAACAAGTCGACGAAGGAAACAATGATGTCGAGGATCCTCTATCTCAATCAACCATTCATCAATCTTGTGCTTTGTACAAAAATTATCCATTGGAGAATATCATATCAGACATATCCAAAGGAACTTAGACAAGAGCACAGACTCGAGATCTTCTAGCTTTCTCAACACAAGCCCACCTATCGAGCCCAAGAACGTCAAGGAAGCTCTTTGAGACTCAGACTAGATCAATGCAATGCAAGAAGAACTAAACCAGTTCGAAAGATGCAAAGTCTGGCATCTTGTGCCTCGCCCTACTCATCAAGGAGTACTTGGCACAAAATGTGTCTTCAGAAACAAACTGAATGAGATGAGAGAAGTAGTCAGGAACAAAGCTCATCTGGTAGCTCAAGGATATCATCAACAAGAAGGGATAGACTTCCAAGAAACCTTTGCTCCAGTGGCAAGGATGGAGTCCATCAGATTACTAATTGAATTTGCTGTACACAAAGGAATCAAACTCTTCCAACTTGACATCAAAAGTGTCTTTCTAAACTGGTACGTCAAAGAGGAAGTATATGTTAGCAACCCCCATATTTTGAGACGCAAGGAGGAAAGGGCATGGTACTTAAACTCGAAAAAGCTCTTTATGGGCTTAAACAAGCTTCAAGATCATGGTATGATCATCTTTCTTCCTATCTGTTGGAAAACCAATTCAAAAGGGGAAAGGTCGATAAAACCTTGTTTGTGTACAACAACAAAAGGGATTTCCTAATTGTGCAAGTATATGTTGATGATATAATCTTTGGTGCCTCTGATGAGAAATATTGCAAAAAGTTTGAAGCATTGATGAAAAAGGAATTTGAGATGAGTGATCTGGGAGAATTGAAGTTCTTTCTAGGACTTCAAGTCAAGAAAAATGATGAAGGGACTATCATATCCCAAGAGAAGTATGTAAAGGATTTGCTAAAAATATTTGGAATGGAGGAATGTAAGACGTTTGACATACCAATGGCAGTCGACACCAAGATGGGCATCATGACTGGTGACCGACCGGTCGACCAGCGATCATACAGAGAGATGATTGGTTCTCCACTATATTTGGCTGCTAGTAGACCTGACATTATGTATAGCGTTTGCTTATGTGTCAGGTTTCAAACAGATCCAATAGAAAGTCACCTCACAACTGTAAAAAGAATCCTGCGTTACTTAAAAGGAACCATGAATCTTAGTCTCTTTTATCCTAAGTTCACTAACTATAACGTTGTAGGATTTTCATATGCAGACTATGGAGGATCTATCACCGATAGAAAGAGCACATCGGGGACAGCATTCTTTGTTAGGTCTTGTCTGATTGCATAGGGATCAAAGAAACAACAAAGTGTTGCAATCTCAATAGCTGAATCTGAATACATTGCTACGGCAAGCTGCTGTGCTCAACTCCTATGGCTTAAACAACAAATTGGTGATTATGGCATCAAAACAGGTACTTTACCAATTATGTGTGATAATACAAGTGCCATCTCTATTTCCAAAATCCTGTGCATCATTCTCGTACTAAACATATTGACATTAGACATCACTTTCTTAGAGATTGTTGTGAAAAAGAATTAGTTGGTTTAAAGTATATTTATACTGAGGACCAACTAGCTGACATCTTTACTAAGCCATTAAGTAGAGAAAGGTTTACTAAGATTGTTCATGATCTTGGAATGATATTCATTGATCACATTTAAACTGTCTTTTATTTCCTATGATATGTCACCGACATGTGAGCAACACCTATTATATTGTCGTTCAGTAGTCAACGATCAGTTTAATGCATAAAATTATGTCAAACGACTACTTGAAACAGATTTGTCATTTTCCACAACAAGTGAGATTAGTTAGAGATAGTTCAACTGTTAGAAATGGGAAAATCGCCAACGATCGATGACAGACTGTCACGATCGCTGCCCGTTATGAATGGTACTGTTAGGACATGTCAGCGAGCGGACGAGGAGCGGTCACCGACCGTTACTCGATATCTATAAAAGGGTGATGAGAGTTCTTCTCTTGTCACACTATTTCCCTCACTCTCTCTAATTTCTCTAAGCACTCAGAACATTTTCCCATCTCTCTTACAAACAAATTCGTGAGATCAGTGCAAAGAACCTCGCCTCACAGCAACTCTAAAGATCTCTCTAGCAAAAGGTTCACAAGAAACTCCAGAAATCCTTCGACTAACAATGGCACCAAAATCCTCTTTCCGCAAAGCTGCACTCAGAGAATCTTCCTCAGGACAAGTGGCCGACATGAGATCGACAGAAGCTCACAGAGAATCACCGCCCCTCGCCTTTCCAAAGATCTAAAAGATCAACTTGTGTGTAGGGTAACTGACGAAAGTGAACTTCTACAAGAAGAGGTACACTATTTAAACCACCATTTTCCCAAGCTTCATCATCATATTCAAACTGAAATCCTCAAGCCAAAAATACTCCAAATTCCTACCACCACAGAAAAACCAAAAATGTCATCTCAAAATCTTTCACCAAAGATCACCACCAAACACTCCAAAGCTAAAAATCCTAAGAACCTTTCTACTGCCACAACGAGTCGCATCACTCGTGTAACTCGTGCCTCTCAACGTGCCAAAGATCAAACGAAAGCTCCACAGAAAGCCCATTCCACACCAGAGAAGGCAACTCGAAGATTACACTTCAGCGATGAAGAAGAAGCCACTCCTTCAGCTGTCACACGAGTTGTCATCCAGAAGCTGGTAGAAGATGAAGCTCAAAGTGATGAAAAGTCACAAGAGGAGGTCTTGCCAACAGAAAATACACAGGAAGAAGGTGTGACGGCACCAGATTCTGAAGAAGAAACTGGTATCATCCCCTAGACAATAATACCTATCGACGACAGGTCGCGGATGCCTCAACGATAGTCTCAAGAAAAGGGAGGCGACACAGAGTCGATGCCCCCAGTCATCTATACGCTCCCGGAGCACGAGCATCTGAAAAAGGCAAAAGGCAAGGAGAAGATGGCTACATCACCACAACCTCTAGAGCTCAAAGAGCTCTTTCAAGATGTTGCCAGACCTTCATCACCTCAAACCTCAAATCTGAAGAAACTCAAGGAACTAGAACCGACGTTGATCAAGGCAGAGAATGTTAACGACAGGTCCTGCCCTGTCTTACCAAAGACATTGGACCTGGAATGGATGGACAAAATGGGTCTAGGAGAGATCCAAAAGCTGTTGGAGTACCAAGGATGGGTAGATTTCTTTCAAGAACCCATCACCGTCTACACAGAACTGCTCAAGAAGCACATTCACTGTCTTGGACCACTCCAAAGTGACGACAACGACTATATCATCTCACGGGTTCAAGGCACCGAAATCACCATCTCCAAGTCTTGGATCTCCGAGACTTTTGGCTTAAAATCAGAAGGATTAATAGTTCCAAAAGAAACATCATGGAATGACCTTGGACATCTGGGAGGAAGAATGGTAAACTTGCTCAACAAAGGAGCAATAATGAAGAACTTTCCTGCAGCTGAAATGTCAATACACGACAGAGTTCTCTTCAGTCTGCTCACCCACAACACTCCACGAAATCAATGAACCAACATTGTCAACGCGAGAGACGTAAGGTTACTCTACACTCTCAAGACCAAGGAGACGATTGACCTTACCGCCATGATTCTCCTCACTCTTGATGAAAGCAGACATGTCAACCAAGGGTTAGTACATGGGGGAGTAGTAACAAAGGCTCTACTGGAAAGTGGAGTGGATACCGACGAGGTCCACGAATGTACGTGAACCACTCAAGACATCATCTGCTCGAAAATGCTGTCAAAATTGGGTATAAAAACTAAGGGAGATCAATTAGTAGTCATCCAGAAGCAAACCAAGAGCGAGGGTTCAAGGTCAGAACCTCGTCCAATGGCAAGAGCATCAGCACTCAAAAGGAAGAGGAGTCTCTCACCGGTCCACGACACGTCGGGGACCAGTCTGGATACCTCAACTACAGATATTCTGAAGAGGGTGAGAGTTACTCTCACAGCTGTGCAGGCTGTCTCCTCTAAACCAAGTGTTCATAACATGGTTCAAGGAGCAATAGATTTATAAACTCCCACATAGCCTGAGAGTTCTTTGTCTCTTAAAGACACCAGTGAAACCGTGAGAGTTAGATTTAGGATTGGGTTTTTCCTTTTCCATCAAATGCTTTATTTGCCTTTGACTATCTGTTTCAAAGTAACTTTTTGATATCAATGAAAATGCAACTGGTTTCTGTGAACTTGAATTCTTATGATAGGTATGAAATAATTTATTGTATTGGCTGCTTCTTCCTTGATTAAAAATTACAAAAATGATCTGAGATATTTAGTCCCATCCATTCCACTAATCCAATCTCGGACCTTGACACCTAAAAAGCCTACAAACATAGCCCACAAGACGTAGCACCTCATTTATTACCACTCACTGATCAGTCGTTGAGTATATCCAAAACGTCTATAAAAACTTGCTTACTCCATTCGCCACTCACACCCAGTCCTGCACATGTCACAAAATGGCACAAGCTCCATAAAGTTCATCCAGTTCAAATGAACAAATATGCACTCCACAATTCGCAAGTTCATGGCCACAAAACACCCAAAGAAGTATGTCGCCCAAAGCTATGCTCAACCAGACTCCAACTTACTCACAACTTGGTCTATCACCTCAAGTATCACTCTATCACATACACGTTCTCCACACTGCATGGAGTTCACAATAGATTCTGATGAGTCCGACCTTTCCACTACAGCTGAGTCACCTTTGATCAATTCTACCACAGCCAAACCCTTGGATCAAAGCTTCTTTCTCGGAGGATGAACCATTTGGCCTAGAAGATAATGAATATGATACCCAAATCCGTCACTCCATCTAGATTATCTTGATCATGTTTTGTAGTTTATACTCTATGGAATGTCATGGCCTTTATAACATCTTACATCGTGTAGTTGCTCCCTATTTTGCTATATGACAAAGAGGGAAAGAAAAAGTATATGTACTTGATGTACTTGTGACACTATGTCAATCATCCTTGCATTATGTATCATCTGAATGAAAACTTTATCTACTTTGGTTGTAGTATAACATAAAAGCTGTCACTTATTGTGCATAAAAGCTGTCACTTATTGCTATCATTCGTTAAAGTTTTCCATTCTTAAAACCCTTAACAAACTTAGGGGAAATCCTGCTTAGGGGGAATCTCTTAATTTTTGAATTGCCAAGTACGTATAAGTGTATAGGTTGCCTTCATCAAAAAGGGGGAAATTGTTAAGACAAGATCCTTCAGTTTTGATGATAGCAAACCTTGTATTGTCTATCTAATGTGTTTGTCAAGATTCATGATTCAGATAGACAGGTGAATAAGTGGCTTAGCACGCAAGGTTACAAGCGCACTTAGGTCATGAGTGGCTTAGCACGCAAGGTTTCTAGCGCGCTCAATCCATGGAATGTGCCCAACCAGTCGGGCACCTGTCTGCGAGAGCTCCGTAGAACTTCTAGCACAGACAACCAGTCAGACACCGCACGAAGATATCTCTCATGCTTAAAGATGAAAATCAAAGATAGAAGACTGCAAGGGATCGACACATTCAGATAAAACACATACATCCACTTAGGCAACTTGTTCACGACAAGCTCACGACAAAAGGAGAAGTTCATTAATGCACAAGATAACAAAGCTATAAATGAACATCATTACATAGCCGTAATGAATTCTGAAGAGGGAATTTATGAGCATTTAATGAGCCAAACAGAATTAGGCAAGTGGGGCACACAAGTGGAAATCAACCTATCAAGAGGGTTGCCGCCAACTTGACCAACCATGAGGCGACACGTGGTTCAAGCCTCCAGATCAAGTTGAAGAAACTTTGCAAGTCTAGTGTGGTTGTTATATGAATAATCGAAGAGTTGTAGTCGACTCCTAGAAGTCTAGGCATTAATAGGACGGTGGTTACATCCTAACAACCGTGTATATATACTTGCATTGATTTCGTATGTAAGTAAGTCTGTACGAGAGAAAGATAGAGATAATCTGGGCAATGTGGATCAGACTTAGGAGTGTGTGTAAGTGCTAGAGAGTAGGTGAGCTAGATAGGACTGGGTTAGAGTATCAATACATTGGGTATTTGATAGAACGATAGGTCAGGGAACGGTCAGTGAACCATAGGCCAATAGTCAGGAGAGGGTTGACGACTTTAGAGGTAAAGTCGAAACTGTCCCGAGAGTCCGTGTGTGGGGCAAGGGAGGTTGAGTGAATTTCGTGTGTGTAAATTCTCAATCGAAATGTGTTTTCTAGTTTAAGTTTATCTCGCGTCCATTCCTAAACTATCAAGTATTATTAGTCCTCGATATGTCAGGGACGCGTCAGGAGCGCCTGCTGGTTTCATACCTACTATTATGCCATACGATTATTGTTGGACCTTATATCGTATTAATTAGGTAGATTTCTCACTATCCTTTTTGGGAGTTAGTATTGTAAACTATATTATATTCATATTTTGTCATCACTACGGGTTTTTGGATTATATTTTGGGATACGCTTCATTACTCACATGGGTGAGTAATGGCGGGTAACACCTAAGCCAAATTATGAACGTTTATTTTTCACTGCGGTTCGTTTAATTATTTATGTTAGGCACGTTAGATTATCCGGTTTTGCGAGTAGGGGTGTTACAAAAGTGGTATCAGAGCGGAGTACCGCTCTGATGACAAGAGATAGTAGGATAAGACAGTGAGTATAGGATTTTGGGAAATACGGGAAACGTTTTTGAGGTATGAGACAACGACGTCTAAGGAAGGCTTAAAGCATGCTAGAGTTAGCCTTAAGCGGCACTTCAATATCCACTGACTGCAATGCAAGGCCCTCCACATCACCCACAACTGACCTAAGGGTTAGCACTGAGCACAATGTGCTCATACTATTGGAGCCGCTATCAAGACATCCTGGCAGTTTGCATGCCCAATGAGGACCGGGCATGCTTTTGGGCATGCATGCTACCAGGGTGGCTTGGTGGCGACTCCAAGAGGCGATGAGCATGTTGTGCTCAATGTCGGCCCTTAGGTTGCGAGTGCTAGTGTGACCACTAGCACGAAACAACTAGGGGTTGTCCCGATAGTTTGACTCTTACCACGAAAGGTACAAGGGGCATTGCACATCAGAGTCATCTTACGATTCGGCAAGCATTGAGTCCTGGATAAGGGCGGAGACAAGGTGCGACGTGGCCCGCGTTAGCATACCTTACTGACTCGTAATAGTTGAGGGTCTTTGGCTGTTGGCCGGTGAAGGCTTGATGGTTCCGAGGACGAGTGCGCGCACTCGAGATGCAGTGAGAGGGACGGAATTGACTCTGTCTGAGCTACAACCTAGCATTCAACGGAGGTATTTGGGCCACAAGAATGTGAATCAGTGAAGGGACTTGTCATTGGGAGGTTTGAGTTCACTCTTGACTCTTGCTTGTAGCTAAGTGGATGGCTAGGCTTTCCACAGTGGGTTAGTAGGCTGGTTGGGTCTTTGACCCGACGCCGGTGATACCTAATTGGTCATATGACCTAATCCGTAAGAGCCCCTTTGGGTCTCGCTTCCGCACAAAAAAATTCAGATTAAGGTTGGGCATTACAATTATGGTATAATTACCAAAATTTTGATTCAAACCATCTCACTACAGATGGCTAGTAGAGGTAGAGGTCGTAGGCGTGGCTGTGGTGGAGCAGTAGAAGAGGTGGTCCCAGAGATTCCGGGATTATCTGAGGCAATGGTCGCCTTCACGACGCAGCTGGGAGCATAGTTTGCGGGAGGTATGCCCCACCCACCGCAGCCCTGAGAGCCAAATTGGCTAGAACAAGTGTCGAAGACTCGAGTACCTATGTACGCTGGAGAGGTGGACCCTGCAGCCTTAGAGTGATTCATCGTGGAGCACGAGAAGGCGTTCGAGGCCATACGAGTTCTAGCTGATCAGAGGATCGGCATCACGGCTTTCCATCCAAAGGACGCCGCCAGTACTTGGTGGAGGGCGGTCAAGGGCCCCCACCTGGATAACATAGACTTCACTTGGGCAACATCCGTGAAGCTGCTCCGAGGGAAGTACTACCCTGCTCATCTGAAGCAGAGGAAGTGGGAGGAGTTCGAGACTCTCACGCAGGGTAGTATGACTGTGGACCACTACTATGCTCGGTTCATCAGTCTTCTGGACTTCATACCCGGAGTCGCCTACTCAGAGACTGTGAAGATAGAGAAGTTTATAGTGGGACTCCTCTTCCGTATCCAGACTGCCATGGGTGTCGTTGTCCACACCATCGTGTAGGTATGAATGAGAGAATTAGTGCTTGGTTATCTAGGCTACCTTAAGCACATGAAAACTTACCTATGAAATTAAAGGAGTGCTACGATGCGGCCTCGAGGATGGAGTTGATGATCCGCGCCTGGGATTTGGTCATAGGGAAGAAGCGCCAGAACCCAGAGAGGGATGACGGGGGAGCTGTCAGAGCTGAGAGTAGCAGGCGGGGGAAGTAAGGAAACCTGACTAATTAAAATGTCTTACTTTTACTGTTTAAATGTTTGCTAATCCTACAATCTGCAACAGGAAGCCCTTTGGAAAGAAGAGAGGGTAGCAGATCTACCAGGGTCAGAAGAGGAGAGAGCAGGTCCCCTAACTGACCTTCCCCGCTATAGAGGCTCAGCCCCTCCGGTCTGCACCTCCTAAGGGTAAGACGCCCCCTTATGTTAAGAATAACTTAAACCTTCTACCCCTTTTCCTTTACTAATTCAAGTTGTGACCATAGGTACATCTTGACCCTAGCGCCACTTCTTCTGCAGACACTGTGGTAAAGATCACCCCGGTGTAGACTGTAGAGGGCGCCCAGTGGAGTGCCCCCACTGTAAGAAGGAGGGAACCTATGAGTGTTTCTCCAACCCCGAGTGCGTTATACCGACCACTGAGGAAGACCTAGACTATGTCGGTGAGTGGATCAGGAGGGTTGCATACTGGCCAGGCGGGACCTACCCTTACATACATGAGGAGCCAGAAGGGGAAGGACTTCGTTCAGGGCTCGGGTACCCTGAATTCTATGGGAGCCCCAGGCGCTGAGGGTAGTGCTCAGTGCGATACAGGTAACCCTAAGAATCCTAACGTGATTTCATGAATGTTATATGTGTTTAAATGCTTACCTTACCATGAGCTATGCATGAAGTAGCAATTAGTAAGAAACTTACTTTAGAGAACCTTTCATATCTTAGGGAGTTTTGATATCTGCTACCCTATACCTTCAAGACCGAGATCACGTAAAGTCATAGACAAAGTACAGGATTATCTAGACAAGGCGTGCCAAGTCATCAGACCCGACATGGTTTTACTTAAGCAATTCCTAACCCTTGATGAGCAAATCACCGTTGTAGAGGAGTGTAGAACCTTAGGGAAGGGAATAGGGGGATTTTATACCTCGGGTTACTCGAGTGGGTCGAAACTAAAATTGTATATGATGTGTTTAGGAAAGAATTGGGACTCGCAAACTAGGGCATATCAGGAGATTAAGAAGATAGACGGGGTACGAGTGCCTAAAATTCCAAAGGGATTTCGAACCCTAGTGAGGGAAGCAGTTGAGACTACCCAGAAGTTCGAGGATAACCCCATACCCGACATAGACACAGATGTGTGCATTGTAAACTTTTACGAGATAGGAGGATGACTTGGTTTACACCAAGATCATGATGATACACCCGAGTTCATCACCAGAGGAATCCCCGTAGTATCCTTTTCGACTAGAGATGATGCTGAGTTCTTATATGAAGACCAGAAGAGGATGGACTTAGCCAGCAAGTTTATCTTGAAGTCCAGAGATGTACTAGTATTCAGTGGAGAGTCAAGGTTGGTATACCATGGGATTAAGAAGATTAAGCTGAACACCGCCCCACCTACCTTAGTTAACACCACACACATAAGACCAGGACGTCTAAACTTGACATTTAGAGAGTATGTAAATTACATGAAGCGTTGTATGCAAGACCATGTAATATTTTCATTGGATTAATAAAAGTGCCATTTTGAAGTTATTCAAGCATACTACCAATAATCTCATGTACCTTTCCAGTAAACGGCATCGATGCATCCTTCTTGTTTGACTCGGGAGCATCCTACTCCTTCGTTTCCTCTTCTTTTGCAAAGCAGTTGGGCTTAGACCTGGAGCACCTCTCCGACTTTTCAGTCACCCTTCCATCCAAGGAGAGAGTGTGGTGCACGGGACTATACACAGAGCTTCAGATCATCATCCGAGATGAGAGCTTTCCCATTAACCTGATAGAGTTCAAGGATCTGGGGTTTGATGTTATAGCCGGTATGGACTTGCCATAGAAGCACAAGGGCCGATTACATTATGCAGAGCTCGATTGCTACTTAGGAGCCTGTTTGGCAAGACAATCTCCTACCAAAGCTGGGAAAGAGCTCTCCATCAAGATAGTATCAACCATGGCTTTGATGAAGGATGTGAGGAAAGGCAAGCAAGTGTTCATCTTGCTATGTCCAGGACATGGAGGCACGGTGAGAAGATAGATTCAGACATTCCAATTGTATCATATTTCCCTGACCTTTTCCCTGACGAGTTGCCAGGCATGCTGCCTGAGTGAGAGGTAGCATTCACCATCAACCTGATGCCAAGGACGGGGCCTATTGCTAAGGCACCCTACCGTATGGCCTCCGGTAGAGATGAAAGAGCTGAAGGTTTAGCTCGAGGACCTCTTGGACAAAGAATCGTGTGACCAGTGTGTCTCCATGGGGAGCACCGGTGCTATTAGTGAAGAAGAAGAGACGGCATCATGAGACTCTGTATTGACTACCGTGAGCTGAATGTGGTCACAATCAAGAACAAGTATCCTCTTCCTAGGATCGACGACTTATTTGACCAGTTGAGAGGAGCTTCAGTTTTCTCCAAGATCGACTTGAGATCCAAGTACCACCAGATCAGGATAGCAGTGGATAAGATGACATTCGGACGCGATACGAGCATATATTTTTATAATGATGTGGTTCGGTTTGTCGAACGCACCAGCCATCTTCATGGATTTGATGAACCACCTATTTAGTGAACAGCTTAACACGTTAGTGGTGGTATTCATCGACAACATCCTAGTCTATTAGAAGACTAAGGTGGAGCACGAGCGCGCATTTGAGACGCATCCTTGAGATCATGAGAGAGAACCAGTTGTACGTCAAGCTCTCGAAGTGTGAGTTCTGGCTCAATAGTGTATTTTTAGTAGGTTACATCATATCTGCTAGTGGAATATCAGTTGACCCTGCTAAGATAGAGGCGGTGAAGAGCTGGACGAGGCCAAAGATAGTGACAGATATTCGTAACTTTCTAGGTTTGGCCAGGTATTATCGAATATTCGTCCAGGACTTCTCTAGGGTGGTCAAACCTATGACGAACCTGATGAAGAGGACACTCAGTTTATATGGACAGAAGATTGCGAGCGGTTTTTCTAGACATTGAAGGATCTTTTGACGTCGGCACCCGTACTTACTATACACAGAAGGTACCGACAGATTCGAGGTGTACTGTGATGCATCTGGTCACGGTTTAGATTGTGTGCTTATGCAGCACGGGAAGGTCATCGCCTATGCATCCCGTCAGTTGAAGAAGCACAAGGAGAACTATCCCACCCATGATCTAGAGTTGGGCGCTGTGGTCTTCGCACTTAAGATCTGGTGCCACTATCTATATGGAGTGACGGTCATCATCTACTCTGACCATAAAAGTCTTCAGCATCTCTTCATGCAGAAAGAGTTGAACATGTGACAGAGACAGTGGGTCGAGTTCCTGAAGGACTATGATGTGGTTCTGAAGTACAAGGAGGGCAAGGCGAACGTGGCCGCCTATGCATTGAGCCATAGAGCTTACTTCTTATGTGCATTCCTACAGAGCAGCAGCTTGATTGATGAGATTCAGAGCGCCCAGGAGGCTGATCAGTAGATGCAGAGCATCAAGCAGAAGTTGATTGAGGGCACATTTGAGGGTCGAAGTACAACTTCAGACTTAGTGATGACGGCATGATTCGACTGAATGGCTGGTTGTGTATCCCTGAGTCTTCTTCAGATCTAAAGAAGATGATACTTTATGAGGCTCATTGCTCATCCTTATCCGTCCACCTCGGGTCGTCAAGATGTATAAGGACTTGAAGGTCCATTTCTGGTGGAGCGGGATGAAAAAGAATGTGGTTGAGTTTGTGACCCAATGCTTGACTTGTCAGAAAGTCAAGTTCAAGCATAGGAGCCCGGGTGGATTAGTGCAGCCTATGCCTATTCCATGTCGGAATTTTGAGGACATCTCCATGGATTTCATTGTCGGTCTCCCACTGACTAAGGGAGGACTGAACACGATATAGGTCATAGTGGATCGTTTGACGAAGGTGGCAAAGTTTGTGCCAATGAAAGATACCTGAAAGGTCCCGAAGCTAGCGAACCTCTTCAAGAAGGAGATCATCAAGAACCACGGCATGCCTAAGACGATCGTGTTAGATAGAGATTCCAGATTCTTATCCAAATTTTGGGGGCAGGTGCAGGAGGCCTTGGGCTCGAAGCTGAAGTTGAGTATTGCCTTCTACCCACAGACTGATGGTCAGAGTAAGAGGACCATTCAGACCTTAGAGGACATGCTTAGAGCATGCGCCTTAGACTTTCAGGGGAGTTGGATCGATAGGCTACACCTCATAGAGTTTGTGTACAACAATAGCTACCATGCCTTGATCCAGATGCCACCATTCCAGGCTTTATACGGTAGACCCAGTAGGACTCCTTTATGCTGGGATGAGGCCAGCGAGAACTCAGTCTTAGGGCCTTAGTATATATAGCAGACGAAGGAGGATGTCCTACAGATTAGTAGAAATATGAAGGTAGCTTAGGACAGACAGAAGTTCTACACCAATGTTAGGAGGAGAGCTCTTGATTTGTAGTTGACAACATGGTTTTCCTTAGAGTTTCACCGATGAGGGCGTCTTCAAATTCGGTCAAATGGACAAGCTTAGCCCAAAGTATGTGGGTCCTTACCGCATCACGGAGTGAGTGAGCCCATTAGCCTACAAGCTAGACTTACCTGTTGAACTCGGGAGAGTGCATAACGTGTTTCACGTATCTCAGCTGAAGAAATATGTGCCTCACCCTTCTCCCATCTTAGAGCCTGAGAGGCTCGAATTAGACCCTACTCTCACCTATGAGGAGACTCCACTCCGCATCTTTGATACGAAGACGAGAGACACTAGGAACAAGTCCGTCCGAATGGTCAAAGTTCTCTGGTTGAACCATGATGTAGAGGAGGCCACTTGAGAGTTGGAGGAATCCATGAGAGCCAAGTATTCAACGCTCTTTGATTATCTGTTGTTGTATACTTGTGGGGGTACGGGGGCATAACCCTTTTTGAGGGGGTAGAGCCTTTTGGCGTGCACATGTGTGCACTAGGATTTTGATGTTTTACGTTGTGTATGTGCACTTGTGTAGCACCATGTGTGGATGTATGTATCTTGTATTGTGCACTTGTGTTGCACCATGTGTGGATGTATGTACATATATGATACAGTGGAAGTGCACTTTGATGCACTATGTTTATGATATATGTGTACCTTTGTTATACCTGGATGAGATATTATGTGCACTCGCTGCACTTTGAGATATGGAGGTATGGGACATGATCCCTAGGATTGATGTTAGTCGTGGAACTAGATTTCCTAGGACCAATTGATTAGAAATGAGACTTTAGGATGAAGTCAATTTAAGGGGGGTAGATTGAAATACCCCAAAAATTAATTACCCTAATTAATAAAGGATTGATTAATGAGAAGAGATTAATTAATTATTAGTCACCAAAGAATAATGACTGATGAGCAATATTCACTAAAGAATATTGCAACCTCTAAACACACATATACAAATAAATATGTATAGTCCAAGATGGACATCAAACCACACATGAAATCATGAACTAAAGAGGCTACATTAATAAAGAGGAAACAACTCCCAAAATTAATACAATATGTAACATATTAATACATGTACTAATATCACAAACCATGTGATAAGATTATATAAATTATCTAATATAGTCAAACCAAATTATAAGTGCAATAACACACATATATATATACATTAGAATAAGGAAATAACATATGTCACAACCTAACACATAAACCTAGTCATAATGTACATCTTTAAGTGTTACAATATTAAGTCCCAAAGATTTGAATCCTCCCCCCCAAAGCACATGCTGGCCATCAACAAGCTAGAAAAGAGGGAACCAAAAAGCAACTACAATAAAATAAGATGACAAGTACAAATTAGTTTACACACCTAAACATCTAATACAAGACATTTCTACTAATACACTCCCAAACACTTCTTCTCACTTTTTCCTATGCTCACCATCAGCTCACCCCTCCTTTCTCTCCTCTCTTAGCTGGAAACAACACCATCTCCACCATCTTCATTCTCATCTTCAAACTTCAAGATACATTAATGGTGGTTTAAGCTTCTTTTACCTCTTTTTACCTTAAAACTCCATCTTATTGCTCAAAAATCGCCACCCATCTCTTATCCACTTATCCTGTCCAAAAATAAATGAGCATGGCCAAGAAAATTAGAAGAAAACAAGGGTGGAAAGCTAGCTCAAGTTAGTACAAGACATGGTAAGAAAAATGACTTTAAACTCTTTCATTCTTCCATTATAAAAGCTATAACTTCAAACACTCACTCCCTCTCTTCTATGTCTGAAAATGTCAAGTTTTGGAGCTCAAAAACAACACCAAAGCCGTGGGGAAGAAGCTAGGCAAGGATCAAACAACAAAAAGGTACAAATGTGCCTTAAACTCCCATCCTTTTTCCTTGGTGTTTTTCTGTCCAAAAATCCACAAGTATCTCACCCATTTTTCTTCATCTTGACACATACAAATAAAGCTCCATGTGTACCTCGGTTGACCGTGGGTTTTGAAGCTAAAATCTTCTAGAACACATGGAAAATCTAGCTCCTTAAAAGCTATATTAAGGCTCTAAACTTTTGATATTGTTAAGAGCCTAACTAGACCTCTTCTTCCTGGTTAAAACATGGCTGAATGGGTCATTAAAACCCCAAGGTGAAACCATGAGCAAAAGGGAATAAAGGGACATAAAAATTAACTTTGAAAGGTAAGGACTTTAACTAAGCTTTAAGAATTTTAAGTCATGTTTTAACCTTGTGTTTAATGTCAAAAATAACCTAAGTCTAACCCTAATATAGTGCCAAAAATACAAGAGGATTCAAGGAGGTTTTGGAGCCTTAAACAAGTAAGTTTTTTCTTAGAACACATTTTTATGTTTTAAGGTAACCTATGTTGTAAAATAAATTAAGGCCAAGTATGGGTGGTGTTACATGGGCTGTTTTGACTAAAAAATGTAATTAAAAACTATGGGTGGTGATAAATGATGACTTATAATGTCATAAAATTAATTAAAGGGGTTTAAATGCAAAAATTGAAAGTTGTTGGGTATATGGGTAAAAAGCCAAGAGTCCACTATCACTACAAGCATTTTATGTTATTTAAATGTTACATTTGAAGTTTGTAATAAGCCCAAGTGTTTAGGCCATTTTTATAAGTCATTTAGTACTTTTTATGCACTAAAAGTTAAGTATATGCTTACTATAATATTTGGCAAAGAAATATAGTGATAAGAGGCTGATTGGTGAGTTTAAAACCGTCTAAAATGTCATAGAAAAATACTTACAAATTGAGTGAAAGTTGGATTAAGCTTAAGGTTAAAATAAGCTTTAAAAGTAATTATAAGCTTAAGTATATTCTAGTGAACAAATGGGCATAACTTGAGTGTTTAAATAAATTTAGGGTGTTAAAATAGTATATGGCCAAAAGTTAAACCTTAGTTGGAATATAGGTAAAAAAATATAAGCTTTTGTAAAGTTAAGGGCCTAAATGGAAATTCTAGGAAAAATTAGGGTCAAATTCATAATTATGGAAAACTTATGGTCAAGGCATTAGGTTGGTGGTCAACCTTGACTGTAGTTAGGGTTTTGACCAAATTGGATGAGAGAAATAATCAAATTAGGATTTAATGAAGTTTTGGAATAAAATGTAAGATTTATAAACTTGTGAGGCCAAAGTATAAAATCCGGAAAGTGTGGGCCGATTTGGGAGATTAAGATGAATTAGGATCTGTTGGATTTATTGAGATAAAGTTGAGTGAATATCAGAATTAAATTAAGAAAGTTATAAGGTATAAGAGTCAAAGGTAAAATTGTAAAGTTTAGGAGCTAAATATAAGGTATATAAAACTAGTGGGGTTAAAATGTAATTTTTGAAAGTTAGGGGCAGAAAATGACACTAAAACAGCCAAGGGTCTGTTGGTAATTTATTAGAATTTTTGGGGTTGATTTTAGAATTAAATTGATAGGCAACAAATGGTTTAAGGATGATTTTGTAAGGTTTGTAAAGTAATGTGGGTCAAGTTGTAAATAAAGAAAAGTTAGACTTTAAGGGAATAAAATTGTAACAACAAGGGGGATGTTCTTTTTTTCTAATATATGATTGGAAACCATAGGTTAAAATTGGTTAAGAGTATAAATATTATAGCATAAGACATAAGGAGTAAAATTGTTACATTAGAAAATTAGTGTGGAAGATTTGTAGCTAAAGAAAGGTAATGGTTGTTGCGTAAAAATCAGTAGGTTGAGAGGTAAGATTTAACATATGATTGAGAGTATTATAAGTGTCACACTTATATAAAGTCCAAATGACATCAAAGGTGGAAAGGTATATAAGTAAGGAATTTTATAATTCACCAAAATAATGTGAGTATTTGAGAACAAGTGGAATTATTAAATAATGTGGAGAAATAAATAAACTATGGAGGTAGAAATGATATTTATTATAACGTCATATGCCATTAAGATCATAGTCTATATATATCGAGAGGTGAAGTATAACACAATATGAGAAAATCAAATGTTACCCATGAAACAGTAAGGAATATCATTATATAATGAGTTTTATAATTCGTATAACTCATATGAATATGTGAGGTGTAAGTAATTATACCATATGGTGTAGAAATGGTAGAGAAGGGTAAAGTTTGATATAAAGGTGGAAGATTTAATTACACAACATTAGGTATAACAACTAATGTCAAATTGTAAAGAGTTGAACAAACAAATGAACTATATAATTCAAAGACTATAATAGCGATTATATATACTTGTTGACTTGAATACATTGACCAAGTCAATCCAAATTGACCAAGTCAACTTAATTGACCAAAGAGGGGTAAATTGATCAGCTCACAATCTAAAGGAGAGAGTTTAAAGTCTAATAAATTGTACAGTCACCTATAACATGTGGTAATAAACTATATTTGTTATGTACAAAAGAGTAATAACCTATGAGTAGGTGGGATGTTATACGAGTTAAACCTCACATGTAATAAACTAATTCTATATGTCATTTATAATATAAATAAAGTATGGTTCAAACTAATCTCGAATATACTTAAAACCCCGAGTAACAACAACAACAACCGACTAAGGGGTAAATCACGGGGTTATACCGAGGGGATTAGTAGTTATTGAATACCGAATCAAATGGGATTGCGTGAATTAATACTTAGCGGTATATTCCAGAGATACGGGGTACGAGCTACAGAGCGTATAGTAGGCGAGCGTGATACGTCACGCTAGCATTGTTCATTGGTGTAAGGTATGTTATTGTGTGATCTGATTGTGCCTGAGGATTTCCTCGGGTTTGGATGTGTGAAATGTTTGACAAGAGGATATGAATGCTCGTATGTAAATGTGTTATATGATTTATCTGTTGAATACGTGCGCCATTATTTTGTATGTGATAGTCATTTGAATTGAGACAAATACCGAACATATATATATATATATATAAATCTTAAAACAAGATATGAGTAGTGATAGAGAAACATCACTCATTGAAGGATAATAACATAACTAAATTATCCTAAGATAACCTAAGAAAAGACGGGAATACCGCTCTCAAGAGGAAATGAACTCGAGTATGGGATACACTAGATGACTTCTAGGTATACATTAAAGACCTAAGAGGTCCACATACATTCGAGAAGTTAATCAGTGGATAACCTAAGATTGAATCTTAGGCATTTAGATTAGAGAACTTAATCAATTCAGTGAGAGGTTGGTTGTGGTAAGAGGTATTGAATATGGTGAGAAATCCAGGACCGCCAAGTTGTGCATTGTGATCACGAGGGGATGACTGACAACAGGTCCGCTCAAGGAAATTCCAAGTACCAAATGGTTACTTGGTCAGAGACACCGCTGTTGGTGAAACGGGTAATTGTGGCCCAGTAACATCATATCCTACAACTTTAAGTTGTGGATTTCCAACAAACGCAAACTTTGTTGGATGGAGGCACCGTCGCTGGTGTAAGGGCAGTTGGGGCCAGAATTTATAAACTATCTAAGAGTGTATTGGTAAATTGAAAGAGTTAAGATGTGGAATAAGAATAAGACTAAGTTAAGAATCTGATTACATGTTAGAAAATGAACAACGGCCCTCGAGGCCTTGACACGAGAAACATTAAACCTAACTCTCGTTGCTTTATTATACCTTCTTACACGTTGATCGATTATATGTTTTGTTGTTGTGAGGAATGAACTTTGAGAATGTTGGATGAACTATTGTTTGATTTAGTACCGCACTTTACAGTTTATGTAACACCCCAACATACAACAACATACTTAACATTAAACTGCAGCGGAAAATACACATCATCACATAACTTAACTCATCGGTGTTACACGCCGTTAACCACCCACGTGGCTAACAAGGCTAACATTTACACAACTGTATCGGTCTGATGGACTAGATCCCCGAGCAACTATACAATACCGTCTCCTTTATCAACACCAACACTCATTTTACAAATACCTTCCAACTGTACCGAGTATTTACAACTAATGCCGAGAACAAATTCGGTCTTACTACACCTACAGGTTACAAGTGATTACACCAATTACCCGTACGCAACACTACCCCGTCCTACTCTCGAACGGCTCCAGCTCCTTGTACCTGAAATAGAAAAAGGAAAGAAAGGGTGGCCCCCCAGGGGCTCAGCACCTTTGCTGGTATGGTAATCCCGCAGCCCACATGCTACCGGGCCACGCACAACTATTTGTCGTCTTAGCATGCAGTTGATTACATTTAAATCAAGCATGTGAAACATAAACTCACGACACAATACATTTCACCCCAATGGGCATAACAAAATAACTCATCCATACTTAACCAATCACTCTTTGAGTTCTTCCACCCTATAGTATTTCCCTCTAACGGAGCTATTTCCTCAATAGACGACACTTACCCACTCTCGGGTTTCCACAAACGTCTCTTTTACATACTAGGAATCATATCCATGATCCTCATATTTCACTTCTAAGCGACATATAACACCGCATCACAATAACTTTGCAACATACAAATAACACATACATAACGGGTACGGATCTCTTAGGAACCGGCCCAAACATAGTTAATACACTGGTGAGCCTAGAGAATGATATCACCCCATGTTAAGCTCGTTATAACAAAACTCATTACCAGCCCTAATAGTCGGACGAGTAACTTACCTAAAGATGGATCGGATTTAGTGACCCGAACACACCACACAAACACATGTTCCCCCTAAACCGATCGTAAGTCAGAATAGCTAAGCTTTGGGATAAGCTAATGGGAGATCATAACCCGTGAGGGAAACAACCATAACAGAGAGAAGGGTAAAGATAAAAGGATACCCACTCCCAAACAACGCGCGACCGGCCAAACCGGATTCCTCACTTCTGTTAGTACATACTTACTTTAGAATATTAGTTAGAACCCCACTATGGAGTCTATCACACCTACACACATACAGTATTACACTGGGTTAAACATACAAGGGAGATCCCTACATTCACACATACATATCACACAATTAACACACGCATAGCCGTGGTTAGTACGTCCCATGGTTCGGGTCGTTCACTCCGAATACCAAACTCTCATGTGATCCTAGACTCAGTCAACTAAGGTTAACACTTCCGAGGTTAAATGGTATCGAAGTTGTACACGCCATATATATGAATTACTGTAAACTCATTACATGTTTTATCTTACAACGTGGCAAACATACAGAAAAACACATTGGCATACAAGCTGGTGTAATCCGTTAGGACACAGGTTGCAAGAAAACCATACCTGTCACCGGAGTCCACTTTATCATGTCCATTTATGTTCCTCGAGCAATTCTCGAACAACTGACAACATCACATGTACTTTTATTAACATCGGGGTAACACGTTTGTTTAAAGTCTACGCTCATAACTAACCCTCGTTAACTAGTTAAACAACTTGACACTTTTAGCTTGTTTTACTTTCACATTTTATTACAACTTTTCACCCACTCGGTTATCTTTATAACACACCTAACACGTCCTTAACATCTTTATAACATCATTACTTATCAATCCCCATCATTACACATCATTTTTATACCTTTAACAACATTTTTAGAGTGGTCCGGGACTTGGTCCTTACCTTAAGTCCCGGATCAACACTTACAGAAACTCACGGTATGTTTTGATAGGGTGGTCCGAGACCTTGTACTCACCCTAAGTCCCGGACCAAGACAGTCTTGTACTCTCGGTTACATTTAACAGGGTGGTCCGGGACCTTGTACACACCCCAAGTCCCGGACCAAGTTAGCCTCACAACTCTCGACCTGTTTTTCATATATGGTCCGGACACCAATCCAAACCTAAGTCCCGGACCTCCTGTAACAGAATCCCAAATTTGACAATCTAAGTCTCGCTTCATCTATTCTCTTCATCCATCCATTGATTACCCAACCTTCACACATGTACTTAGGCACATTCTAATACCAAAATATCACTTTGATTCACCTTAAAACATTACCCAACTTGTTATTCATTTTTCTTACAAATCTCTTAACACTTGTGACAATTCTCATTTGGTTTTCTAAGTGGTGTTTCACCTATAATGACCACTACACCAAAATGTCTCCAGAGACGTACACCTTCACCAAAGACACCTTCATTACACACAACTAAACCTCAAGCTACACTACATCACAATATAGTGCATAAACTTAATTGCTTGGCACTTAGGCCCTTAAATAACATAAACCTTAAACACTGAATTTCCACATAATAATTGCCTTTGACCTGCAAATACACCCAACATCACATATGCCTTTAATAAACTCTTTGAGAGCATTTTACTAACTCATTTCCCATTGGCTCTTTAGGTATTTTATTAAGCAATCTCAAGCTCAATTTTCCTAAGGCATTTAAACCACATTAGGTTAACACATTTACCTCTTTTCTTTCAAGATTTTTACTTGAATACTCTTGTTCTTCCTTGGTTGGAAATCGGCAAGAGGACTTGGCTACTTGTCAATGTTCTAGCCAACACACAAATAAACCAATGAGCATTCAAGCTTCATGCTTAAACTCATTTACAAACCCTAGGTTAACATAAGTGTTTTAATACACTAGAACTTGATGATTACCTTTGGAATTTGAAAGAGAACTTGAACAAGTGGCAAGATAGGAATCCTCCTAGCCCTTTGAAGATTGGAATGGAGCTATGGGAGAACAAGAGAAGACACCAACACTTGGTGAATTTTCGGACAACACATAAACAAGAGGGAATGGAGTTTTTCTTTGACTTTCCTTACCTTGAAGCAAAGGAGTATAACAAGGCATGAAAACATAAGCTCAAGCTCCTTCAATGGAGAATCTCCATGGCACCGAAATGAGGCTTTTGAAGATTTGAAAAGATAGAAGTGTAGAGCTTGCTCCAACTAGAAGAATGGTGGTCTTGAAATTGAATTTGGATCATGGAGCTAGAAGTTACAAGCATTCAAAGATGGAGAGTTGTGTTTTGCTGTAGCAAAACCGATGGAGAGCAAGGAAGGAGATGAAGAAATCGATGGAGGTAAGTGGAAAGAGAGGAATGATTGAACGAGTGATTGTCCTTGCCTTTAGTAGATATTAGTGCTTAATAAGTAGTATAGTATTTTATTTATGTCTTCCTTCACTTATTTGATTGCAGGTGGTGGTGACTCACCTTACAAAAACCGGCCCCTATATTACTTAGGGGTGTTTTGGTCTTTGTTAACTCGTTTAATTACTTAATATAACATATGTTACAAACTAGCTTATAAAAGTCACTATTCATAAAAACAAGGCACATAATTGTGAAATTTTTGGTTTCCCATTGATTTAGGATTCCTAATGCGATACTAAGTAGTACACATATTAATTAAAGAGTAATGATGGACATCTAGCCATTCAAAACTCATTTACAAGACAATTTTTTTTCAAAAATGTGCTTTAAGACTCCTTTAAGCACATTTTGTGTTTTAACTTGTTTTCAAGCTTGGATTTCTTTGTAATTGATTTAATAGGCTCATTAATATATAAATAAGGTCTTGGTAAGTTCATTAAGCCTTAACCAAGATTATCCCAAGCTTAGAGGATATTTTGTCCTTATTGCCTTTTAGGCAATTAATGTATTTACTATTTATTAAATTGTTTACTAATGTTTCAGATACTCTTTTTAGTCTTAACAATTTATTATTTAATGTTTTAAACAACTTATTAAGGTTTGGGGTATTTCAGTTTATTATATTGTCAAACGGAATAGCATGAAACTGGAATTACATGTTAACAATTGGGCTAATTAACCTAAGAAGTTTTAAGATCCATGAGGATCATATAGTAGCATGCTCAACAGTTGCACAGAGCCTTTATGGCCACCAAATTATCGGATTGTAGCTGATAAAGACCGATGCACGAGTGTTGGACTTCTTGGGAGTAGTTAGCGGTATACCTGCTATGATACCATAGGATTATTGTTGGACCTTATATGGTATTAATTAGGTAGACTGCTCACTGTCCTTTTGGGATTTAGTATTGTAAACTATGTTGTATTTATGTCTCTATCATCACTACGGGTTTTCAGATTATAATTTTGGTAAATGCTTCATTACTCACATGGGTGAGTAATGGCGGATAACACCCAAGCCAAATTATGAACGGTTTTATTTTCTGCTGATGTTCGTTTAATTATTTCTATTAGGCGTGTTAGATTATCCGGTTTTGCGAGTAGGGGAGTTACACTATCGGTATTGCTGCTTGTAAATGTATGTGTTCTACATACTTATAGTTTTTGATGTGGCAAACTATCAGCCCAATTCTCAACAAGAATATCTCTTCTGATATTGCTTTTGGTGGTTTGCTTACTGATCGTAAAAGTACTTCTGGGTGTGCCCAACTTCTCGGTACAAGTCTGGTGTCCTGGTTCTCAAAGAAACAATCCTCCGTCGCTCTTTCCACCACTGAAGCTGAATAAATTGCAGTTGCAGCCTGTTGTGCTCAAGTTCTTTGGGTTGTAGTTTCAATTAGCTGACTATGGGATGCCACAATCTCCTATTCCGATCTACTACGACAATCAATCTACCATTGCATTATCCAATATCCTGTTCAACATTCTCGGACAAAGCATATAAAGATCCGTCACCACTTTCTTCGTGACCAAGTTGAGAAGGGCACCGTAAAGTTGTTACACAGTTCTACTGATCAACAATTGGCTGACATTTTCATTAAACCACTTCCTCAGGAAATATTTACACGCCTCAGTCTAGCACTTGGCATGGTTAATGTTGATTAAGGCCCAACTCTTTTTATTTTTCATGATACCTTCTTTTGTGTCTTCCAAACTTGGTACCTAGGAATGAGTGGGGTGTGTCATATACATTTTATTTCCTTTCAAAAGTGAGATTTATTTTCTGATGGATGTTATAATATACATGTGGCTGATCTGGATCAATTTTATAGTTAGAACGTATTCATTTGTTCACCATGTTTCTTTGTTATATGCACATTTAAAACCACTATGTCCACTTCTCTTATTTATTATTTTTTCACTTTTCTTTAATTAGCCTAAACCAAATACATATTTCAACCATCATCCACTTTCTACCCCGCCTCACGCTTTGTCAGTCTTCTTCTTTTCCTTTTGTTTCCGTGTGTCAATTCAAAACCCATTTTTCTTTTTTTTTCTTCTTTTGTGTCAGTCTTCTTCCGCTCGTTCCTCTTCTTGCACATTTTAGATTTTTTCTGATTGCTTTGTTCTTCCTCTAATTTCGCCATGGAAATCGTTCTCTATGATCCTGATTTTGCTTGTCGCCAGCTTCTTGCCCTTTCCTCTCCACATTTTCTTGTTCCTTCGGTACCACCGAGGATCTTTTGATTCTACCTACTTTTTCCTGAACCATACTGTAACACCCCTCTCGATAAACATGTAATAATCTCTCACGTAGCAATAAATAAAACGCCTTACAGCGGAAGATAAAATAACAACATTAATACTCACTCGGGTGTCACCTGCCATTACTCGCCCATGCGAGTAACGAAGCATAACTATATCCAACAACCAAAATAAACAAACTGCTAGCCGCTGTGATAACGAGATAACTCCTATACATCATACGAAGTCCATAAACCATAAACGTCGACAAGTGAGCATCTACCCAATCCCGAATATACATATCCGTACCATAATACAAACCACAGTCTAACATTGTTATACAAATAGAATCCATGTGCGGTAATAAAAGTAATCCTAACTACCCTGATCCCGCACTTCGGCTTCGACGATGATCAACAACCTGCACAATGAGTGTAGTCTCAGCGATAAACGCTAAGTATGCCGGACCTGGACCCTATTGGTCACTTAGTCATTTTAACCATCTTATTATTAGATTGGTTTCATGCTTTACCATTTTACAGATATAATTAATACTGTACGAACATGCTTAAATACATAACCATCCATCGAATCCAAACATTCATAAATACATAACCATCCATCCAATCCAAACATTTATTAAATATAACAAACAATAGTTGTATAAACTAGCGTATTGAATTATAGTACTGTATAATCGCCGTAGTGAGTGTCTTCCTTAATTAATTTAATTTGGCCTTCAAGGCCCCATCCATCCAAACCATGTTAATTAATTACTAGTTGGGCGTCATGTTGGGACAACCCGATAACCTCACCAATGGACAGTAGTCCTCTCGTACACACAAAGGTGCTCATTTCGCCAGAGGTCCGGAGGCCTCTGACTATTCATTGTGCCTCGTAAGGCGTCCATATAAAGGCCATAGCCACCTGACCCACGATCCAAATAGGGCTCGTTGGGTAAATACCTAGAGTGGAACCCGATCGGGTACCCCTCAGTGATCACAAATGCGCAACCAAGTAGTTCGTAAACTACCGGGATTCCTCTCCTCAACTCATACCAACTCTCTCATAATGTTTAGATAAACTCTTAGTTTTATGGAGAATACAATTTATTAATTAGCTGCCCAATGGATCTCACGCATACCTAGAAGTAATCTAGGTTATATTCATGTTCGAGATCTATGCTCTAGAGACCGACAATGTCGTGACGCGTACCTAAGTGTTTTACTTAGGATACCATATACTTAATATTAATACTAATGGTATTATATCAAGTAACCGTCGTGTCATCACATTGAACGCATATGTATGTTTATATAAGTCGATCTATAGTCGACGTACTGTTAGTCCCGTAGGACGCTCGTGCATAAATAATTAATGCAGTAACACACATAATCACATACACGTATCCACACACATAACACACAAGTTATATGTCAAACAAATCCGAGCCCAAGGAATTCCTCAGGACAACCCGGATCAAACCCCTTTACATACGGTACACCTTAGACCAAGGATGCACAGTGTAGACCACTAGCTCGTCAGGCGCCTTTGTCTGAAGTACGACCTAAACTGTAATAAAACTATAAGTTAGTCTCCATGACTAACTAAATCTGGTATTTCCGAATAACAAGTAACCCCGACAGTTCATCCCCGGGTTTGTACAGTTAATTGTTACAGGTTCCTCTAAACCAGTCGGCTTGTTACTAAAAACTCTTAGGTCGAAATGTAAGTTTAATTCATTATATTTCTCTAATCTTGTCCATTATTGAACTTAGGTATATAACCTATAGTTGCATGAATACATGCATGCATTATTTATATAGTATTATTTTCCCACCATCCATTATAATACATTGTATTATATAATCCATTAATCCTTTAATAAACTACATTTGAATTCAAAAACTTATAACATATAGTTTATAACTATTTTCATATAATAACCTCCGCCATTATAATATATGGTTTCCAACCGTAATATATATATCCATCCTTATATACATTATTTTCGCATATGTATATATTTACCTATATAGGTAAGTTTTATAACATTTATAACATTGTAGACCATAGTCTAAAATTCATTTTCCAACCTTTTTATATTCGGTACAACACTATATTTCATTTAAATTCCATTTTAACCCCATAACATTATGTAATGTTATACCATATACTAATATCATATAATATGATATTTTTATTCCTTTTAACTTATAACCTATAGTTTTTTTATACAAAATTATTTTTAATGCCGCATAGGCACCCATA
Organism: Limonium bicolor; assembly: GCA_023374045.1. Taxonomy (NCBI): domain Eukaryota; kingdom Viridiplantae; phylum Streptophyta; class Magnoliopsida; order Caryophyllales; family Plumbaginaceae; genus Limonium; species Limonium bicolor. The sequence goes on from CM041780.1 coordinate 253,697,515, forward strand.
TTAAACCTTATTCTTTTCCCTAACCCATAGTTTTCTTTATTTACAAAATCACCCCATAATTTATACCATGTTATATATACCATATAATATAACATTTTTAACTTTATAAAATGGTATAACCTATGGTTATTTTATTAAATAACCAAACAGACCTTAATCTGTTTTAAATTAATTTCCAACCCCTTTAACTTTCCAATTTACAATTTGACCATATATAATGTTATGTTATATATATTCTATTTATAACATTTTAACCTTAATATTAATAAACCTATGGTTATATATTTTTTGATTTCCGAACAGACCCTACAACTGTTCTAAATTATTTTTCAACCAACCAACTTCCTATAATTCCAATTTGACCCAATTTATAACATATAGTTTTATAATATCATTAAAACTATATATTATACATATATCTTATTAAATACTCTTATATTACTCCAAAAATCACCAAATTCCCCCACAAGGGTTATAATTACCATTACTAACCCATATACTCTTGGTATTTACCATTCCACCCCATATTTTATCCAAAGTGTAACAATGACATAATAACTAGATATTATAAACAATATAGTTTATTTTAATTCCAGAATCAACCCAATAAATTCCTAAAATTCCTAATAGCCCATGGGTGTTTATATACCATTTTACACCCTTAACTTTCGGTAATAACATATATACCCCATATGTTATAAAATGTTATAATTAAATACTTATCTTATTATAAAACTTAATAAGTTATTTAGCTTATCTATTTTGGTCAAAGCCTACCATATGGTCAAGGAGCAGTCCTTAATATTTCCTTACCATCATATTGTAAATTAATTGAAGGTTGACCTCCTTAATATTTCCTTGACCATCAATCCCATTAATTACAGTTTGTACCCATATTTCCAGAAATTACCATTTAACCCAAAACTTTATAAAATCTTATAATTTTTATTTTAAATCCTTTAACACCTAATTTTCGGCTTTATTATTATATAGCCCCCAAATTTAATTTAATTATGGTTTTACCCCTAATTCCTTGTGGTAATATATATATGTTACCTAAAATCTAATTTAAACTTAATATACATAAATAAAATGGCCTTATTACAAACATTAGCTTATAAAATAAATTACACATAAATGCTCAAAAATGCATTAAACTCTCGGCCTCACCATGTATTTTCCATAAATTACCAATCTTCTACATAAAGTCTTAATTTGACCTTTATGTTACTTAATTACTTATATAAATTTACTAACTCATTCCTTAACCACCTAAGGTCAAATATGACCATATAAGCTATGTTCACTCACGGCAATACATATACATAAGCTTAACATATGTTAATATACCAAAGTTGAGTTTTAAGTGATTTATACCTTGTTTTAGCCAAGGTAAAGCCTTGTTTGGCCACAGCTCCTTAGGGGAAATTTTTCCACAGCTTGATTAACATGTTTTTACACAGCAACCAAGACATGATTAAACTCTAAACATGAGTTAACCATAGGTGTTTTAATGTATATTTTCAAGGTAAAATTTACCTTAGAATACAAAGGCAACCAAGGAAGATCTTCGGCCTAAATTTACAGAAGCAAAAGAGCATCAAAAGGACTACTAAAACAAGGCTTAAAACCGTAGCAACTCAGTTTAGAAGATGGCTAATTTTCACCTTGATTAAGATGCCAAAAATGGTGTTTTTGGCATGGATGTGGCTATTCCTTGAAGCTCTTGATATACCAACTGAACAAGCATGTTAAGAAGAAGATAATAAGCCTAGGGAATCAAGCTTTCCAACCGGAAATGAAAGGAATGAAGAGATAAGTGCTTAAAGCACATTTTTACCTTAAAAGATCAAGATTAGAACTTCCCTCCTTCTTCCCTTGTTACAGCTGAGAATCACTCTCCTTTTAACCTCCAAAACAACCTAGATTCATGGATGGAAATGGTTTATGTTTAGCTCCATGGAAAGAGGAAAGAAAAGTGAAGAGAATGAACATAAAATGGCTTTATAAGCTTACCTAGATCAATTGGTGTCCTTCTCTGAGTTTGGTGTGTTCTTACCATCAAAGAGGAGCAAAAGAGAGAATGGAGCTTGATGGAGTCGGCTGGGAAGGAAGGTAATGAGAAAAGAAAGCTAGTTTTGCTTTTTATGTCATTTAATGCTACTTTAGTGCATAGTAATAGATGACTCATTAGGGGATATTTTATATTGCTTAATGGATGAGGATGACAGCAAGAGTTGGCGGCAATGGATGGTCAAACCAAGGGATGACATTGACCATGGTTTAAGTTAAGTAATTAAATGTTATTTTGGGTACTATTCACCCAAAATCACCCATTTTGATTTTATTTTTAAACTTTGATTTAGACTTTATATATAGTCTATCATGTCACATTAATGTTATAAAGAATTTAATCTAGTCTTTAAAGTGACAAAAAGTCAATATCTTAGAGCTCATACACAAAAACGTGCTTTAAGGTGTTTTAGTGCACATTTTGTGTCCCAAGGTGTTTCTGAGCTTGGTTTTCTTTGAGAATGGTTTTATTACATTTTTTACATGATAATTGAACTTAGGAATCCAATTTTATATCAAATGGAGGTCATAAGACCTTTAAGGTTTCTTAGAGCACATTTTTGCCCTTATTGACTTTTAAGCATGTTAATGCTTGTTCTTTGTTTTGGAGTGTTGTTCAATAATTGTAGTACGTTCCTTTATGTGTTAATATGGTTAGGACAAATTTTAGGTCCTAAGGAGTTCATTTGGGTATGTATTCACCCTAAACGGTCAAAGGGTGCAATATTTGCTTTATGTTGACCATTGATGTTCTCAATGACTTTTAAGGCATGTTTAAGCCTTCATTAATTTGATTATATGTTTAATCTATGTTTTACTAGTTTTGGGTATTTCACATACCATATTTATCCTCTTGACATTATCTATCCCCCATTACATATTACTAATCCTCCTCCGACTACTTCATCTCCTACCAAGAAATGTACACGATTTTCCTCCATGTGAAGTCCCTTTTGTTGATTTTCCACCTGTTTCTATTCCTACTTCACTTCTGTTTCTCTTTGGAGTCACCTATTTTGTCAAAACCTTAAAGCTCGATCGCATCCTCCTCTACTGCCTCTCTTCGTCGCAGACAATCTCTCTGACCCCATCGTTCTCAACCCACACAGCCACCTTCTACGCCTTCCCACCCTGCAACTATTCCTGATGAGGATAATGTTCCTCTTGCCACTTTTCAATGGTGCAAGCGTGCTGCTGCTTCACCTCGTCATACGCTACTTTCCAAGCGACGTCACTGTGGCTCACCGGTGATCTCTTCCTCCATCACTGCTACCGATGAGCTACATGAGGTTAAATTTTCCGGTCCTCAACCAAACGACTCATATTCTGATTGGACTGGTAATTCTTTTCCCTACTACCCTGCTTTTAAGTCTGAGATAAAGAATGCACATATCGTAGTGGGAAATAGTGAGCTGTGTTTGATTGCGCAAGAATCGAGTGTCTACTGTAGCTAGTTGTTTATCAGCACAAGGCTAGTCCACTGTTTTTGAGTTGGGAACCCATATTTACTGGGATGTTGTTCGTGAATTTTATCACAATTTATGCTTTGAAGATGACTATCTTGCTAAATCGAAGGTTAGGAATGTGGATATTGAGATTAATCCTGATGTGTTTACGGCTGTTCTTGAACTGCCTACTGAGGGTGTCAAATCTTTTACCCGAGATATAAACAAGTTTGCTGAAGGTCTAAAAGATGAGGAATTATTTAGTTTCTTTGGTATTAAACCCAAAACAACAAGGAACACTCAGTCGGCTCCTCAAAGAATGTTGGATGTAGTAGGATGCCTGTTGCACATGATTGTATATCAGGGTATTGCTCCTAGAAATGATCAACGAGGCATAGTTACCTTTTTGGATGTCTACCTAATGTGGTGCCTGATTCAGAAAAAACCCTGTCAGCTTGCCGTTTTTCATAATGTTTCATATGCATCATGCTATTACACTGTCAACTTCATCCCTTCCTTATGCTTCCTGGTTGACAATTTTTTTTAATACTACTTTGTGGATCTAAATGAGGTGTTGGCTAAAGTTCCGGACCACAATCATGAGATGTCCAAAACTACACTGGCCAAGATGGGACTTGGATTGGTGGGGAACCAATGTGTGGTTAAACAGCCTCCGAAGGTTGCTACAACAACTTCTAATCAGTTATCCTCGGTGTCGGGTCAACTGTAGGAGCTTCTTGACGTGTTACGGTCTGTAGAGCAACGCTTGGCTAAGCTAGAGAAGCATTTGGTGGTGCGACGTAGCCCTTTTTGGATCTTGCTTAGATCATCTTGTGTATTTCCATCCTTTTGCTAACACTCTCAGACATCTTTTATCTTTTTTATTCACTATAGATAATATTTTCCTTTTCAAGCGCTTTTGGCGCTCTTCTGTTTGGATCTAGTGGTTTTGTGTTTCTTTGTGGTTGTTATGACATATTTTTTTTGCCACTAAGATTGTATAAAATGCCAATTTGTTTGTTATGCATGCCATTTTTACACTTCATGGGCGCTTAGATTCGTACCATTTTTTTATTTCCCAAAAGGGGGAAAAGTATGGTTAATACTCAGATTTGGGTTAACATCATTTAAACTATGCACAATGTAAGAACTTCTTAAGTTCAAGGGGAATTATACACTTCAAGGGGAATACAGTGTCATATCACCATATCAGGTTTGCACACATAAAAGAAGGGGGAAACTGTAAATGTATGTGTTTACATACTTATAGTTTATGATGTGGCAAACTGTCACCCCAATTCTCAACAAGAATATCTCTTATGATATTATGTTTTTAGTATAGAAATATAACGGTTTTATCTCATTAGATACGGTTTTATTTACCTAGGTATTATCTTGAGTGATTAAGGGGTTGTTAAGATATAATATCAATATATTATATCTATTTGGGAATAAATCATTTAAAGCTATGGTTTAGCTAAACGTGATTATTCTAGGCGAGATTATCTAGGATGTTAGATTATCTATTAGATTATTGTACAGGAAGGTTATACATGGTCACGGCTTGCTAATCAAGGTAAAGCGGCGTGTTCAACCCGATAGTGGGAGATGAAAGTTTTCGTTGATCAAATTAGTTTAGTCTAAACATATCAGCTGAAGAGTTTTTCAACTTAATAATAAAAGATTAGTAGCTGAGTTTTCTTAACGCCAATGTTCTTACTTGTTTATATTATCTAGTAATTCAGTCAGATACCGAGCGTCCTCATAGGATGCGTTCGCCTCACCTTTTTTGTGCATTTTTTGACAGCATAAATGTACAATATATGCTGTTTTGGACTCCTTTATTTGTTTTTGTTGTTCGCCTAAAATAGGATAAATGTCAGCATAAATGACAGCATAAATGCCCGCATCAAATGCTACTTTTTCGATTTCGTGCTTTCACTTCCGTTTCTTTACTCACTTCATAATGCAATTACTGTGACTATTGATTTAAAAAAAAAAGAAATTTTTTACAAGTTACTTTATTTATTAAAAATTACATAATGCTTTAAATAATTTATAAAAATAGTACTACATCTTTAGCCAAATTTACAAAAAATCACATTTATAATATAAATCTATAATATATTTGAAATACCCCAAACCTAGGTATGTTGTTTAAACATTAAAATATGGTATATTAAGACTAAAAAGAGTCTTAGAAACATTAGAGAACAATTTAAACCATAGAAAACATAAATAAATACCTTAAGGTCAATAAGGGCTAAAATGTGCTCTAAGCTTGGGATAAGCTAGGTTAGACCTAATGAGCTTACCAAACCTCATTTATATATTAATGAACATATTAAACCAATTACCAAAGAAAACCAAGCTTGAAAACAAGTTAAAACACAAAATGTGCTTTAAGGAGTCTTAAGCACGTTTTTGAAAAATTGTCTTGTAAATGAGTTTTGAATGGCTAGATGTCCATCATTACTCTTTAATTAATATGTGTACTACTTAGTATCACATTTGTAAGTCTATATCAATGGGAAATCAAAAATTTCACACATATGTGCCTTGTTTTAGTGAATAGTAACTAAAATAAGCAAGTTTATAACATATGTCAATATAAGTAATTTAATTGGTCAACTAAGACTAAAACACCCCTAATAACATTATGGAGGCCGGTTTTATAGTGGTGACTCACCACTCTTATTAGCTTGTTAAACAAATAAAGAATGATAAATAAAGTACTATTACTTTACTAACTACAAATATCTCTTAAAAGCAAACTTATCTTCATTCTCTCATTTCCCTCTTCATTTCCCACGTCTTCTACCTTCCTTCTTGCTCTCTTCTACGGTTTTGCTACAGCACAACACCACCACCATCATTCTTCATCTTCAACCTCTTATATCTCCTAGCTCACCTTGCCAAATCAAAAAAAAGAGACCACCATTCTCTTGTCTTGCCTTGCCAAGCTCTCCATTCCTATCTCCTCAAATTCCAAGAGCTCCATTTCGGTGCCAAGAGGAATCTCCATGGGAGGAGCTTGAGCTCATCTTTTCACATATTGTTGTTCTCCTTTGCTTCTAGGTAAGGAAACTCAAAGAAAAATAACATTTCCTTCATGTTTTTATGTTGTCCGAAAATCACCATTGATGGTGCCTTTACCTTGCTTGTTTTAGCTTCATTTGAACCTTCCAAGGGCTTGGTGGAGTCCTCTCTTGTTACATATCCAAACTCTCTTTCATATCCAAGGTAAAACAATCATCTAAATGTTTTAAAACAATGTATAACCTAGGGTTTACCATGAGATGAAGCATAAAGCTTGTATACTCATTTTATCATTTGTATAATGTTTAGAAGTTGACAAACAACTAAAGCCTTGCCGATTTAGTCAAGGAAACAAAAAGAAAGTGAGGAAAGGTAAATATGCTAACCTAATGTAGCTTATAATGTCTTAGGAGAAATGAGCTTTATTGCTTATTAAACCTACTTGGAGCCAATGGTAAATGACTTAGAAAAATGCTCTCAAGGGCTTAGTAAAAGGCATATTATTGTTGTGTATTTGCAGGTCAAAGGCAAATATATTGTGGAAATTCAGTGTTTAAGGTTTATGCATCTTAAGGGCCTAAGAGTCATGCTATTTAAGGGCCTAAGTGCCAAGCAATTTAAATTATGCACTATATTGTGATGTAGTGTTAAATGAGTGAAGTTTTGGGTAAAGATTTTGTGTTGGATTTTTAGTGTTCTTGATTGTTTACTGGTGAAAAACAATGTGTTTGGGCTAGTAAGTGTCTAGGAGAAACCATGTCGAATTTAGATAATGCATAAGAAGTTTTATGTGTTTAAAATGAGTTTGGGAAGCAAGGAGTGGTTTGAAAGGGGTTTAAGTGTTCTACTAGTGAAAGAACCATGCATTAAGGTATTCTAAGATGTAAAAAAGGACTGCTGGCAATGTTCTAGAGGATTTAGAATGTAAATGAATGTTTTGGGATACTTTCCGGACCTGGTGAGATTGTGTTTAGGGACTTGTGCAATTGTTGGTGAGGTAAGGAGAAGTGATTTGATGCATGGAGGAGCTATAAACTTGTAGAAATATTCCAGGAGTTTGGTTAGGTAGAAAGATGCTTGGGAGATGATGTAATATAATTGTGGAGGAAAGCTTTGTGGCCATAGTGATTATAATAGGTATGAAACATCACTTAGAAAAAACTAAGGAGAAAAACATTTGTAAGTGTTAGAAATTTGTAGTAAGAGTAAGTGGAGTAGTTGAGATGGATGGAAAAAAATGGGTTTTAAAATATATTTGTGAGGGAGGAGTTGAGTGTGCCAAGTGGTGTTGGAAAACATTAGAAGGCTTGAGGAAAAGTTTGGGAGAAGATTTGACATTTTTGGGCATGTTCTGGTGGGCGTCCGACCCAGGGGTGGCCGACCCAGTTTGGGTCGGACGCTCCTGTTAGGACGCCAGTAAGTGGTTATGGAAAGGTCCGACCCAGAGAGGATCGGAAATGGTCGGACGGGTGATTTAAAAAGACGTAAGTTTCTGGAATGGCCGACCTAGAGGACTTGGGCCGACATGGTCGGACGAAGTAGAATTTTTCAAACCCAAAAGTTACTGGAAGGCTGGTCCGACCCAGTTGGTTGGGTCGGACGGTGGGTCGGACTGACCAAAACTTAACAAAAAAAACATAAAAGTATATGACTATGTAATTAACCCTAGGGGGTATAATGAAGACAACCAAGGATAAGTTGGGCATTTAAACATATCATATAACCATGTAAGATACTTAGTAAATTTGAAATTAAGTAAGTTAATTAACCGACGTATTAATTATGTATAGGAGTGGCTACGGTGGAAACAAATCGAAGCAAGGACCAAGGTATGGTTTTCTTGCAGTCTGTTGCCTACCGGTTTACACCGCTTGTGTTTGTTTGTTTTTCTGTGGTTTGTTTATGACCTTGTAAGACTTAAGTCATGTAATGAGTTTACAGTTGTTAAATATTATTGTATGTTAAGTGTGACTCTCTCTTCCCTTGTGTGTGTCTAACAAGACTTAACCAATTGCTTGTGATTTGTTTATTGGGTTCAATGTTGAACTTCTAACAAGTACTAACGGGGAAAGTGAGGAGTCCAGTCTGTTCCGGCCACGCATTGTGAGTATGGGAGTCGATGTCATAACCAGTTCGATTCTCTTTGTATTTTATGGTTGTTTTCCAATTGGTTTCCAACCTTCCCTTTAGCTTAACCAAGGCTATTTTACTGACTCACGTCGGGCCACAGGGGCATACTATGTGTTGTTCGGTGTGCTTGGGTCACATATCCGAGGCACCTTGTGTTAAGTTACCCGTTCAATCTAACAGGACGGTGACGAGTTATGTAACGAGTTGGGCATGGGTTTGGCAACATTCTCAAGGCTCTCCATGGGAACTAATTGTGTTGGTTCATTCCTAAAAGGAATTGTTCTTGAATGGTGTGTGATGTTGTGTACAATACTTTGCTATGATATGTATATATGTTGTATGTCTAAAAAGAATGCCATGTCATCATGACAATTAGTTGCGCGTATCCCGGTAGCCGATGGGCTGCGCGTTAACCATACCAGCCAAGGGTTGCTGACCCCCTCGGGGGCTCCATATTTTTACTGTTATAGGATGAGGATCGAAGAAGCGGAATGGCTTTAGATTCTAGGATGCAGGATTCTTTTGATTATTTTGGATGTTAAGCCCGGGATGCGACTGTGCTCCCGTGGCGTTATTTTGGTACCGTTGTAGTACAGTGGCGGTCGTTGACAGTTTGTGGTGTACAGTTACAGTGATGGATGTAGTACAAACTCGGTATTATGTTAATGTATTAAAGGTTATTAGTTCTATGCTCGGGAGTCTGATCATCAGGACCGATACACTTGTATTTATTCTGCCTTGTTAACCACGTGGGTGGTTAACGGCGTTGTAGCACCGAACCGTTTAGTTATTGTTTAGTTGTTATTTCCGCCTGCTGCGATTTCAAGTATTGTTAAGTGCGTAGTAGGGGTGTTACAATATTATTTGTAATACCACATAGAATTAAAATTAAAAAAAAAAATAATAATATACACACTTGTTGATATATAAAATTAAAATAGTATATAGAAATATGAATGTATATAAATTTATTAACATACAAAGTTACAAAAATATTATATATTATAAAAGTTATAATTTCACTAAATAAATTCACATAACATTATCAGAAAATTTGAAACGCTTTTCTTTTTTACGCTTTTATATTTGTAAGAATTATAAAATTTAGATAATAAAAATATATTGTTTAGGAGTTACAAGTTTTGCTTAAATAATAGAAATAAAAATTTTATTATTTGTGAATTTTTTTATTATTTTTACTAACAAATAAAGTTACGTAGTGTAATATAATAAATTATAATTGTAATACGAAAACGGTAAAACACACTACATATAACTAACTGAATCAAACATGCTGCATATATGCTGCACTGCCAAACAGCAGTTTTTTAAAATAGCTGCATTTATGCCAGCACATTCCTGCCAGCAAATATGCTACATTTATGCCAGGCATTCCTGCTGTCAAATATGCTGCATTTATACTGCCAAACAACCATGCCGCCGAAGGCCATATTCTATATACACTACTCATAAGCGGTGGTGCTAACTTTTAGTTTAGGGGTTATTTATTACTCCCTCCGCCCACTTGGACTGTCCACTTTACTATTTGGATGGGTCGTTTGATTAACATGTAAGATAATATATTTTATAAAATTTTTTTTATAATGGGATCCTTATGTGAAAAACTATATGTTGTAAAAATTATTTTGTAAAATTATTATCTTATATATTTAATATTGAAGTGGAAAAGCGTGCCAAAAAGCAAGGTGGACACTTATGACGGGACGGAGGTAGTAGTTCTTTGTAAAATGGGCCGTTGTGTTTTTAAAAGATGGATGGTGTACTGTAAACGCACGGGGCTTTGGCCATTGTTGTAGCCTCTAGTCTCCGGGGTTAGAGGACTAAACTGCTCAAGTATTGAGGGTTTAGAATTTGTTTCCTCTTAACTTTGCTGCTGATATGAATATGACAGCGGATGTGTTTCTAAAAAGACTGCTTTGTTAAAAGGGGAAACAGAGTCAGTTGAAAGTTGAAACCCGTAACCCCGATCACAGCCAACAAAAATTGAGGGTCTGGGACTTCGTAAAGTTGGTAATCTGTAATGAAATATTCTAAAAAGACTGCTTTATTAAAAGGGGTATTACAAATTGATTCATCTTATCACAGGATATCTATCTATCAGCATCAAGCAAACCATTGTTGGCTGTCATCACCGGCACACATCACTCATCACATCCGATACGAATTTCATCAAAGAAACAAAGCCCGCCTACAAAAATTATGGTCTATAATCCCTTCCCCTTCATAAAACATGAGCAAAATCAATCAGCTTCACCTTCACACATGGATCCAGCCCTCTCATCATCAAATCTTTATCATAACAGATGAGAACCGAGCACGAATTAAACTGATACAGAGTCTGTTCCTCAAACCACACTTTAGCTCTTCCAACACACTCAACACTCCAGATTCACCCCATAAACCCTACCTGCAAATGCACAATCATTCTCATCGCCCGACGACACAAACCGTCTCAATGCAAACCTCACATTATCCACATCAAAACGCAGCCACTTCCTTTTATGAGGCACCCAATACCCCAAGTCCTCACCATCGTAAACCTTCAACCCAGATATCCGAAACCCTAAACTCAGACTCGTGGTTTCCGATCCTTCTTCACACATTTCTTAACGTACCTTTCTGTTGCTTCCAGGGATAAAAAGTTCGTCGACCCGATCTTAACATGTTCTTAACATTTAAGGTATGAAATATAACTTAATGTTTTAAGTTAAAATCATTAAAAGGATTATGATATAAAACTACATTAAAACTATGATTTGGAAATTTATCTAATAATAAATCCTTAAGTTTCTTGGCATTAGATAAGCCATATGAATACATTTATAACATTAATTACCAATACTTAGGATGTGAGTCCTACATTAAGTGAGGTATTTAGTAGTTAGAACTTCATAGAACAGGTTTATAAATAGGATTTGATACTTAAAACCTTTGAACCTTTTATTAGATAAAACTAAGTTACCTAAGAGATTATATTGATCTACTTTACGACGCTAAAAAATATTAATTGTCATTTGAGTATAAGGTATATGAGGATTTTTCAGAACATATTATCTTATTAAGTAATTGACAATTTCACTTGTGAATGAGAGTTTATTCTTAGATAAATTCTACCTTATGTTAGATATAATGTTCATCCTAAAACATAATAAAGGAGATTAATTTATTAAGTTATTCCTTTGAAACCTTAGGTTTTGTAAACAATATGAAAAATGTATTTAAGACGTAAGTTTATTAAAATTTAGTATAAAAGGATTATACATAGTCTATAGCGGGAATGTGTGTAAAAATAAAACATTTGGGAAATTAATGTACGCAAGGATAAATGAAAGGTTATCTTAATGCCTTATTATATAGTTAAGATAAAGTAATAATATACCTTGGAAATACTAAATGTAAGAGTTCGATAAATCTAAGTTAACTATAATATAGTTATTCAAGATGAGAAGCAATTTAACATCTTATGATAAGATTATTAGATGGTTGTAATAAAGTCATCCTAAACTAAACATATGATAAATGAGTGTAGTAACTCAATTAGGTTATCATAAAATGCATCTATAACACCATGTTTCCAATATACAGGATGTAGATCTTAATTAAGTTGAGGGGGAAAACTTAATCATAATGGATTATTTGGTATACTGATAAATACATAATCATTACATTGTGAAATAATAGTATAATTTCTAAGATAAACCTATCATAGGTCATAACCCGATATTTATTCTAAATTAGGAATAAAAGTATTAAGCTTAAAAATTATTATTGAGATTCTAAGATTAGATGATGATAAATACGCACTTAATATAAGGGTCTCAAGAGTCTTGAATTGAGAATTAGGGTTAAGTATGAGTAAAGTGGATAAGAGTGAACAATTAACAAGTGTCAATAAAAATACATTCCCTAGTCTTACAACCTTGCGTATATACATCTAAGATAAGTCAACGATTACACATAACATTTAAGTGAGGGCTTAAAACAATTGAGACTTAGAAATAAGAGTGAGGAATTTATTTAAGTTTAACTTAGGTTACAAGTTATTGACGTTAGACTACCTTTAATATTCCTCAGAGTATTGTTGATTATTTGCACAAGTTGACTAGAACTGCTCAGCAGCGATTACCAGGTACGATTTCTCGTACTCAGCTGATGTGTTATGGCCTTGATGGAATGTTTTGTACGACTTCTCGTACTCAGATGCTTTTGGTGACGAATTTTATGGAACGTTTTGAGAAACGCTAAATGAGTATGAATGTATCTTGAAAGGAAATTGTTTGTGTGACTGACTCAGCCTTTTTGTGACTAACTGAGCCTTGGATGTACAACTCACATGATCATTGGTTCCTTTTTATCTGGTTATCTCATTAGATATTGACTGTTGAGGGTTTACGCCTCTGCACTCTGTAGGACTGAGTGTTTTGGTATTGCACTTGTGCAGTTATAATCTAGTGGGAATATGGGAAAATGTCAATCTTGGTATTGGGTATGGATTATTTCTAATAAGTGGTGCCTCACTTTTCACCGATGACTGAGAACGGGTCGGTGGCAGCGGAGGTCTGCTATACCTCGTCCATATGGACAACTGACAGCGGAGGTCTGTTTTACCTCGTCCTTGTGACAACTGACTGGCGGTGGGGCCATCTCTCCCAATTGGTTTTTATTCCACTCTTGAGTTATGGGTTCTTGGATATCTTCTTTCATTCCCAGTCCTTGTGACTACTTGGGTTTTTCTAATCCTAATTGGAACTGAATCTAACTTAAGCAATGGATGTTCACTAACTTCTGGCGTGGTTTTCTTTATGTTGGCTCACTCTACCTTTCTTCACGTTATTTATCTCTAACCTTGACTTGTTATCTTTGACTTGGTGTTTTGGTGTGCCTTGTTCTTCTGATTTGTTTGAGCATTTTGACTTCAAGTTATTGTTTATTTTAAGAGTTATGTTTTTTCTTTAAACTGTTGTTTTGGAGAGTTGTACCAGTTCCATTCCAGGGAACTGACTCACCCCCTCCTGGGGTGGGCTGCTTGGTTTCATCTTGCAGGTACGAATTGTTATACAGGTGGCCACGAAAGTATGAGTGTATGGGATGGGAATTAGGAATTTGGAGAGCTACTGTATTTGTTATCATTACTTTTTATACTATGTTTTCTCGAGTTCAGACCGTAGCTTTTGTAATATCATAAGTTGTAATTGGTGAGGTTTGGTGCCGGGTGTTTGGAACCCGATGATCTGTAATCGCCTTAGTATTTTATTTCCGCTGCATTTATGATAAGTAGGGGCGTTACACCCTATAGTTTTCGCTGCATTTTTTTCGTCACAAGTGGCCTTACACTATATATTTTGGGTTTAGGACATGGGCGTCCTTCTGATTAAAGACGAGGCCAAAGAAGTCTTTTTCCCTTTCTTATTCTATTCCTGGTGAGGTTAATTCCTTAATTACTTTATTCCTTTTTTCTCTTAATTATTTTCCCTCCTTCTAATTACGTTCACACGATCTCAGTCACGCTCCTCTCCTCGCTCAGTTTGAAACCCTTAAACCGTTCCTCTCATCTGCTCTCTCTCTCTCCCTCAACTGTTACGCTCTGTTCAACCTTTCAAGTCTTGCCAATTGTGGTTCTTCCTCGAATTCCGCTGTGGATTGTGCGCCGTTGCGAAATCCGGTTCTGAGTAAGGTAATCCACATTGTTCTTTCTCTTTCAATTCTGGAATTGGAATGTTTCTTCTTGTCTGAATCCCTCCTCTGCAACCTGATTAGGAATCCGATTGTGCTCCGTCCCCTTGCTGGTTCTTCTGCTGTTGGATTCTCTGAGTATCGTGGACGACTGTAGGTATGGATTGTGGATTTTCTTTCTGCGTTGACAGTTTCTGATTTGAGAGTCAGTTCTGATTTCGGTGTTCTTCGGTCTGTTCTTGATTGCGTTGCTTCAGAGTTTGGGAATTGCATTTCCGGTCTGCGTTTGGGTATCTGCTTGGATTCGAGCTCTGCTGTTCAGATCGGATTCGTCTCTGCTGTGATTGAGGTAGGTGGCTTATGGATTCGGCTTGTGTGTTCAGCCTTGGGGAGTTTCAATTCTGGTATTGAGTGTGTTCTGCCTCTGCTCTGGGTTTGCGAATTCGTCTGTTTAAGTGTTGTTTAATAATGTACAAACCCCAAGGTGTTTTTCTGCAAACTTATGATGTTTTGACATTGTTTTGGTGCTTCTGTTTGTGTGGAAATCGCCTTTGTTCTCTGAGTTTTTCGGCGCGTCCGAACTTCCGTCCGACCTTGGAAGTTCGGACATGCCCTTTGCGCTTTGAATTTCTGAACTTTTTACCGTGTCTGAACTTCCGTCCGAGCTTTGAAGTTCGGACGGGGTGCGAGGCGAGTCCGACTTACAAGTCTCGAGTGGTGTCCGAATTTGTAAGTCCGGACAGAAGTTCAGACACACTCACCCCCCCCTCTTCTGTTTTTGCTTCGACCTGTGTCCGAACTTCGTTGTTCGGACACATGTTCGGACTTTACGCGTACTGATTTCCGAAGAGCGTCCAAACATCAGTCCGAGCTTTGATGTTCGGACACCTCTGTCTCTGCTTCTGTTTTAAGGTTCGAATTGTGTCCGAACATTGATGTCTGGACACAAGTTCGGACATGCTACTGTTTTGACCCTAACTTGCTCGTTTGAGCTCCGTTTTGACTTCCGCTTGCGGGGTGGATTTCCCTTCTGATTTCCAAGCTACCTATGTGCTTTCTGGTGCCTTTGGTGCACATATGCTTAATTGTTTCAAGCTTCTGTTTTGGGACCTAGTTATCTCTGTGTCTAACCTTTGGATGGCTGGTCTCGCTGTCTCGTAGCGCGTTATGTAGGATCCTTCTGTTTCACGGGTGATGTTCCCGTTTTGTTCACAGGTGTTCCACCTGTTCTGTTTACGAGTGAGGTTTCCTCGTTCTGTTCACGAGCTGGTTGCTCGTTCTGTGTGTATGTCGTGATCAACTAGTGTCCCGCTCTATTTCTGATTCTGTCTGCTTTGAATCTGTTTAGTCCTTTATGGTATGGACTTCTGCTTCTGCTTTTTTTTTGACATGTTTATGGATTCCTTGCGACTCCTTCTGATTGTTAACATTCTTAAAATGTTTTGAGCATGCTGGTTGATGAAGTTGGTCATCTACTGGGCATAGTTGGTTTGCTCATTCCCCTACTTTATCTAACATTGCAGATTGATCAGCGAGAGTCACTTTGCTCAGCTCTGGAGTTTAGTTTGTTTCGTTATTTGAATTCTTAAGACATTTGTATTTGACTTTGAGCCTTTGGGCCTATTCAGTTAGCTTCCGCTTTTGATATTCGTTTTGGTGGGTTCTGTAATAACTTTCGGGATGTTACGACATCATTTGATTATACTTTATTCAAGTATTTGTTTTGGGCATTGTTTGATTATCTGTTTAAGTTCGTTTATTAGAGCCTTGCGTTATTATGTAATAATACGCGGCGTGTAATACCCCTAACTCCTAGGCCAGTGTTTGGGGGTGTTACAGATTCAACCCAATTTGTTTTCAAACTAATAATCTCAACTTGCACCTTTTTTGTAGGTTAATTTTGAATTAGGTTTCACTTCTGAGTGAAGATTAACACCATCCCTTTCTAAGGTTTTTTTTTTTTTACCATAGCCCTTTCTAAAGTGTTGACACCATTGGGGTTTGAGTGTATGCTCTTCAAATTAATGATCATATTAAATGATACTCTAGAAAGTGGAATAAATAAATACAATGCAAAGAGAGAACACGGCTAGATTACATAAGAAGAAAAAAAGAGTAAGAGAGAATACGTCTACACTAGTGGGCCGGGCTAACCTAAAAGCATGACGAATACTGGAGGCCCAATATTAGTAGTGGTAAAAACTCACATACTTTCATCGAAAAAAAAGAGAAAGCTGTATCGAATGTCGTCTCAGATCGCCGATCCTCTTTCATCATCTCCCTTGGCTTGGCGGCTGGACTGATTCGTGAAACTGTGGAACGAATATTTTTCTCTGTTTGTAGTAGTATCATCAACCGTGATTCGTTTCACTTTCTATTGTCGAGATCCGTGCTCCACTGCTTCTTGCCGTTGTAATATGCATTGCGATCACACGCTCACCAAATTCCCCTTTGTTTGGTGTTGATCTTTCGTTCCTCTAACGGAATCGATTCCTGGTTTCTTCCGTCAGATCAGTTCTTTCCATTACAAAATCCCATCGTCTCCATCCCCATTCCCATCCTCATCCCCCTCCCCACCCCCGTGCATCATAACAGCCGTTCAAGTTCAAGACCCTTCGGTTACATCCATTCCACAAAACAACCTCACCGCCATGTTCAAGTTCCCAGATCATCAGGTGGGAGGCCACCAAGCGGTGTCGGGTCAACTAGGTCCACTAATAGACGACTCAGGACAATTCTACAAACCTCTCCAGAGCGGCGACCGTGGCGAGAGAGAGCTCTGGTTCTACGAATCATTCCACGTAAACAAATTAGTCCCAAACCATATCCTGAAATTCATCCCCAAATTCCACGGCACGCGGGTGATTGACGCATCAGACGGATCCGGACCTCATCCTCATCTTGTCCTGGAAGATGTGGTGTCCAATTACGCCAATCCATGTATCGTTGATGTGAAGATCGGGTCGAGAACTTGGTACCCTGGAGCAACAGAAAGGTACGTTAAGAAATGTGTGAAGAAGGATGCGGAAACCACGAGTCTGAGTTTAGGGTTTCGGATATCTGGGTTGAAGGTTTACGATGGTGAGGACTTGGGGTATTGGGTGCCTCATAAAAGGGAAGTGCTGCGTTTTGATGTGGATAATGTGAGGTTTGCATTGAGACGGTTTGTGTCGTCGGGCGATGAGAATGATTGTGCATTTGCAGGTAGGGTTTATGGGGGTGAATCTGGAGTGTTGAGGTTGTTGGAAGAGCTGAAAGTGTGGTTTGAGGAACAGACTCTGTATCAGTTTAATTCGTGCTCGGTTCTCATCTGTTATGATAAAGATTTGATGATGAGAGGGCTGGATCCATGTGTGAAGGTGAAGCTGATTGATTTTGCTCATGTTTATGAAGGGGAAGGGATTATAGACCATAATTTTGTAGGCGGGCTTTGTTCTTTGATGAAATTCGTATCGGATGTGATGAGTGATGTGGTGCCGGTGATGACAGCCAACAATGGTTTGCTTGATGCTGATAGATAGATATCCTGTGATAAAGATGAATCAATTTGTAATACCCCTTTTAATAAAGCAGTCTTTTTAGAATATTTCATTACAGATTACCAACTTTACGAAGTCCCAGACCCATCAATTTTTGTTGGCTGTGATCGGGGTTACGGGTTTCAACTTTCAACTGACTCTGTTTCCCCTTTTAACAAAGCAGCAGTCTTTTTAGAAACACATCCGCTGTCATATTCATATCAGCAGCAAAGTTAAGAGGAAACAAATTCTAAACCCTCAATACTTGAGCAGTTTAGTCCTCTAACCCCGGAGACTAGAGGCGTACAACAATGGCCAAAGCCCCGTGCGTGTACAGTACACCATCCATCTTTTCAAAACACACGGCCCATTTTCAAAAAACACACGGCCCCATTTTACAAAAGAATAATACAAACCATAAACTAAAGTTATAGCTACAAGCACCCCTTAGTGTGGTGTATGATATAGTATATAGATAGTGGCTCTTCGGCGGCATGGTTGTTTTGGCAGTATAATGCAGCATATTTGACAGCAGGAATGCGCTGGCATAAATGTAGCATATTTGCTGGCAGGAATGTGCTGGCATAAATGCAGCTATTTTAAAAACTGCTGTTTGGCAGTGCAGCATATATGCAGCATGTTTGATTCAGTTAGTTATATGTAGTGTGTTTACCGTTTTCGTATTACAATTATAATTTATTATATTACACTACGTAACTTTATTTGTTAGTAAAAATAAATAAAAAAATTCACAAATAATAAAATTTTTATTTCTATTATTTAAGCAAAACTTGTAACTCCTAAACAATATTTTTTTATTATCTAAATTTTATAATTCTTACAAATATAAAAGCGTAAAAAAGAAAAAGCGTTTCAAATTTTCTGATAATGTTATGTGAATTTATTTAGTGAAATTATAAACTTTTATATATATAATATTTTTGTAACTTGTATGTTAATAAATTTATATACATTCATATTTCTATATACTATTTTAATTTATATATCAACAAGTGTGTATATTTATTCGTTTTTTTAATTTTATTAATCTATGTGGTATTACAAATAATATTGTAACACCCCTACTACGCACTTAACAATACTTGAAATCGCAGCGGAAATAACAACTAAACAATAACTAAACGGTTCGGTGCTACAACGCCGTTAACCACCCACGTGGTTAACAAGGCAGAATAAATACAAGTGTATCGGTCTGATGATCAGACTCCCGAGCATAGAACTAATAACCTTTAATACATTAACATAATACCGAGTTTGTAACTACATCCATACACTGTAACTGTACACCACAAACTGTCAACGACCGCCACTGTACTACAACGGTACCAAAATAACGCCACGGGAGCACATCGCATCCCGGGCTTAACATCCAAAAATAATCAAAAGAATCCTGCATCCTAGAATCTAAAGCCATTCCGCTTCTTCGATCCTCATCCTACAGTAAAAATATGGAGCCCCCGAGGGGGTCAGCAACCCTTGGCTGGTATGGTTAACGCGCAGCCCATCGGCTACCGGGATACGCGCAACTAATTGTCATGATGACATGGCATTCTTTTTAGACATACAACATATATACATATCATAGCAAAAGTATTGTACACAACATCACACATCACATTCAAGAACAATTCCTTTTAGGAATGAACCAACACAATTAGTTCCCATGGAGAGCCTTGAGAATGTTGCCAAACCCATGCCCAACTCGTTACATAACTCGTCACCGTCCTGTTAGATTGAACGGGTAACTTAACACAAGGTGCCTCGGATATAGTGACCCAAGCACACCGAACACACATAGTATGCCCCTGTGGCCCGACGTGAGTCAGTAAAATAGCCTTGGTTAAGCTAAAGGGAAGGTTGGAAACCAAATTGGAAAACAACCATAAAATACAAAGAGAATCGAACTGGTTATGACATCGACTCCCATACTCACACGCGTGGCCGAACAGACTGGACTCCTCACTTTCCCCGTTAGTACTTGTTAGAAGTTCAACATTGAACCCAATAAACAAATCACAAGCAATTGGTTAAGTCTTGTTAGACACACACAAGGGAAGAGAGAGTCACACTTAACAATACAATAATATTTAACAACTGTAAACTCATTACATGACTTAAGTCTTACAAGGTCATAAACACACAGAAAAACAAACAACACACAAGCCGGTGTAAACCGGTAGGCAACAGACTGCAAGAAAACCATACCTTGGTCCTTGCTTCGATTTGTTTCCACCGTAGGCCACTCCTATACATAATTAATAACGTCGTTATTATAACTTACTTAATTTCAAATTTACTAAGTATCTTACATGGTTATATGATATGTTTAAATGCCCAACTTATCCTTGGTTGTCTTCATTATACCCCCTAGGGTTAATTACATAAGTCATATACTTTTATGTTTTTTTTTGTTAAGTTTTGGTCAGTCCGACCCACCGTCCGACCAACCAACTGGGTCGGACCCTTCCAGTAACTTTTGGGTTTGAAAAATTCTACTTCGTCCGACCCATGTCCGGCCCAAGTCCTCTAGGTCGGACCATTCCAGAAACTTTACCGTCTTTTAAACTCACCCGTCCGACCCATGTCCGACCCAAGTCCTCTGGGTCGGACCGTTCCATAACCACTTACTGGCGTCTAACAGAGGCCGTCCGACCCAAACTTGGGTCGGCCCCCTGGGTCGGACGCCACCAGAACATGCCCAAAATTGTCAATCTTCTCCAAACTTCTCCAACTTTTCCTCAAGCCTTCTAATGTTTTCCAACACCACTTGGCACACTCAAATCCTCACATAATATCCTTAAAACCCATTTTCCATCTCCTTAAACACTTACTCATTTCTTACAAAAATTTCTAACACTTACAATGTTTTTCTCCTTAGTTTTTCTAAGTGATGTTTCATACCTATGATAATCACTATGCCAAAATGTTCCTCACCACTATTACATCATCTCCCAAGCATCTTTTCTACCTAACCAAACTCCTTGAATATTTCTACAAGTTTATAGCTCCTCCATGCATCAAATCACTTCTTCCTTATCACCAACATTGCACAAGTCCTAAACACAATCTCACCATGGTCTTGAAGTATCCCAAAACATTCATTTACATTCTAAATCCTCTAGAACATTGCCTAAGTCCTTTTTACATCTTAGAATACCTTAATGCATGTTTCTTTCACTAGTAGAACACTTAACCTTTCAAAACACTTCCTTGCTTCCCAAAACTCATTTTAAACACCTAAAACTTCTTATGCATTATCTAAATTTCGACATGGGTTCTCCTAGAACATTACTAAGCCAAAACACATTGTTTTCACCATTAAACAATCAAGAACACTAAAATCCATCAAGAACATTCTTTTACACAAAACTTCACTCATTTAACACTACATCACAATATAGTGCATAATTTAAATTGCTTGGCACTTAGGCCCTTAAATAGCATGGCTCTTAGGCCCTTAAGATGCATAAACCTTAAACACTGAATTTCCACAATATATTTGCCTCTGACCTGCAAATACACCCAACAATACATATGCCTTTTACTAAGCCCTTGAGAGCATTTTTCTAAGTCATTTACCATTGGCTCTTTAAGTAGGTTTAATAAGCAATATAAGCTCATTTCTCCTAAGACATTATAAGCTACATTAGGTTAGCATATTTACCTCTTTTCCTCACAACTTCTTTCTTGTTTCCTTGACTAAATCGGCAAGGCTTTTAGTTGTTTGTCAACTTCTAAACATTATACAAATGATAAAATGAGTATACAAGCTTTATGCTTCATCTCATGGTAAACCCTAGGTTATACATTGTTTTAAAACATTTAGATGATTGTTTTACCTTGGATATGAAAGAGAGTTTGGATATGTAACAAGAGAGGACTCCACCAAGCCCTTGGAAGGTTCAAATGAAGCTAAAACAAGCAAGGTAAAGGCACCATCAATGGTGATTTTCGGACAACATAAAAACATGAAGGAAATGTTATTTTTCTTTGAGTTTCCTTACCTAGAAGCAAAGGAGAACAACAATATGTGAAAAGATGAGCTCAAGCTCCTCCCATGGAGATTCCTCTTGGCACCGAAATGGAGCTCTTGGAATTTTGAGGAGATAGGAATGGAGAGCTTGGCAAGACAAAGAGAATGGTGGTCTTTGTTTTTGATTTGGCAAGGTGAGCTAGGAGATATAAGAGGTTGAAGATGAAGAATGATGGTGGTGGTGTTGTTGCTGTAGCAAAACCGTAGAAGAGAGCAAGAAGGAAGGTAGAAGACGTGGGAAATGAAGAGGGAAATGAGAGAATGAAGATAAGTTTGCTTTTAAGAGATATTTGTAGTTAGTAAAGTAAATAGTACTTTATTTATCATTCTTTATTTGTTTAACAAGCTAATAAGAGTGGTGAGTCACCACTATAAAAACCGGCCCCCATAATGTTATTAGGGGTGTTTTAGTCTTAGTTGACCAATTAAATTACTTATATTGACATATGTTATAAACTTGCTTATTTTAGTTACTATTCACTAAAACAAGGCACATATGTGTGAAATTTTTGATTTCCCATTGATATAGACTTCCAAATGTGATACTAAGTAGTACACATATTAATTAAAGAGTAATGATGGACATCTAGCCATTCAAAACTCATTTACAAGACAATTTTTCAAAAACGTGCTTTAAGACTCCTTAAAGCACATTTTGTGTTTTAACTTGTTTTCAAGCTTGGTTTTCTTTGGTAATTGGTTTAATATGTTCATTAATATATAAATGAGGTCTTGGTAAGCTCATTAGGTCTTAACCTAGCTTATCCCAAGCTTAGAGCACATTTTAGCCCTTATTGACCTTAAGGTATTTATTTATGTTTTCTATGGTTTAAATTGTTCTCTAATGTTTCTAAGACTCTTTTTAGTCTTAATATACCATATTTTAATGTTTAAACAACATACCTAGGTTTGGGGTATTTCAAATATATTATAGATTTATATTATAAATGTGATTTTTTGTAAATTTGGCTAAAGATGTAGTACTATTTTTTATAAATTATTTAAAGCATTATGTAATTTTTAATAAATAAAGTAACTTGTAAAAAATTTCTTTTTTTTTAAATCAATAGTCACAGTAATTGCATTATGAAGTGAGTAAAGAAACGGAAGTGAAAGCACGAAATCGAAAAAGTAGCATTTGATGCGGGCATTTATGCTGTCATTTATGCTGACATTTATGCTATTTTAGGCGAACAACAAAAACAAATAAAGGAGTCCAAAACAGCATATATTGTACATTTATGCTGTCAAAAAATGCACAAAAAAGGTGAGGCGAACGCATCCTATGAGGACGCTCGGTATCTGACTGAATTACTAGATAATATAAACAAGTAAGAACATTGGCGTTAAGAAAACTCAGCTACTAATCTTTTATTATTAAGTTGAAAAACTCTTCAGCTGATATGTTTAGACTAAACTAATTTGATCAACGAAAACTTTCATCTCCCACTATCGGGTTGAACACGCCGCTTTACCTTGATTAGCAAGCCGTGACCATGTATAACCTTCCTATACAATAATCTAATAGATAATCTAACATCCTAGATAATCTCGCCTAGAATAATCACGTTTAGCTAAACCATAGCTTTAATTGATTTATTCCCAAATAGATATAATATTATTGATATTATATCTTAACAACCCCTTAATCACTCAAGATAATACCTAGGTAAATAAAACCGTATCTAATGAGATAAAACCGTTATATTTCTATACTAAAAACATAATATCATTAGAGATATTCTTGTTGAGAATTGGGGTGACAGTTTGCCACATCATAAACTATAAGTATGTAGAACACATACATTTACAGTTTCCCCCTTCTTTTATGTGTGCAAACCTGATATGGTGATATGACACTGTATTCCCCTTGAAGTGTATAATTCCCCTTGAACTTAAGAAGTTCTTACATTGTGCATAGTTTAAATGATGTTAACCCAAATCTGAGTATTAACCATACTTTTCCCCCTTTTGGGAAATAAAAAAATGGTACGAATCTAAGCGCCCATGAAGTGTAAAAATGGCATGCATAACAAACAAATTGGCATTTTATACAATCTTAGTGGCAAAAAAAATATGTCATAACAACCACCAAGAAACACAAAACCACTAGATCCAAACAGAAGAGCGCCAAAAGCGCTTGAAAAGGAAAATATTATCTATAGTGAATAAAAAAGATAAAAGATGTCTGAGAGTGTTAGCAAAAGGATGGAAATACACAAGATGATCTAAGCAAGATCCAAAAAGGGCTACCGTCGCACCACCAAATGCTTCTCTAGCTTAGCCAAGCGTTGCTCTACAGACCGTAACACGTCAAGAAGCTCCTACAGTTGACCCGACACCGAGGATAACTGATTAGAAGTTGTTGTAGCAACCTTCGGAGGCTGTTTAACCACACATTGGTTCCCCACCAATCCAAGTCCCATCTTGGCCAGTGTAGTTTTGGACATCTCATGATTGTGGTCCGGAACTTTAGCCAACACCTCATTTAGATCCACAAAGTAGTATTAAAAAAAATTGTCAACCAGGAAGCATAAGGAAGGGATGAAGTTGACAGTGTAATAGCATGATGCATATGAAACATTATGAAAAACGGCAAGCTGACAGGGTTTTTTCTGAATCAGGCACCACATTAGGTAGACATCCAAAAAGGTAACTATGCCTCGTTGATCATTTCTAGGAGCAATACCCTGATATACAATCATGTGCAACAGGCATCCTACTACATCCAACATTCTTTGAGGAGCCGACTGAGTGTTCCTTGTTTTGGGTTTAATACCAAAGAAACTAAATAATTCCTCATCTTTTAGACCTTCAGCAAACTTGTTTATATCTCGGGTAAAAGATTTGACACCCTCAGTAGGCAGTTCAAGAACAGCCGTAAACACATCAGGATTAATCTCAATATCCACATTCCTAACCTTCGATTTAGCAAGATAGTCATCTTCAAAGCATAAATTGTGATAAAATTCACGAACAACATCCCAGTAAATATGGGTTCCCAACTCAAAAACAGTGGACTAGCCTTGTGCTGATAAACAACTAGCTACAGTAGACACTCGATTCTTGCGCAATCAAACACAGCTCACTATTTCCCACTACGATATGTGCATTCTTTATCTCAGACTTAAAAGCAGGGTAGTAGGGAAAAGAATTACCAGTCCAATCAGAATATGAGTCGTTTGGTTGAGGACCGGAAAATTTAACCTCATGTAGCTCATCGGTAGCAGTGATGGAGGAAGAGATCACCGGTGAGCCACAGTGACGTCGCTTGGAAGTAGCGTATGACGAGGTGAAGCAGCAGCACGCTTGCACCATTGAAAAGTGGCAAGAGGAACATTATCCTCATCAGGAATAGTTGCAGGGTGGGAAGGCGTAGAAGGTGGCTGTGTGGGTTGAGAACGATGGGGTCAGAGAGATTGTCTGCGACGAAGAGAGGCAGTAGAGGAGGGATGTGATCGAGCTTTAAGGTTTTGACAAAATAGGTGACTCCGAAGGAGAAACAGGTGAAGTAGGAATAGAAACAGGTGGAAAATCAACAAAAGGGACTTCACATGGAGGAAAATCGTGTACATTTCTTGGTAGGAGATGAAGTAGTCGGAGGAGGATTAGTAATATGTAATGGGGGATAGATAATGTCAAGAGGATAAATATGGTATGTGAAATACCCAAAACTAGTAAAACATAGATTAAACATATAATCAAATTAATGAAGGCTTAAACATGCCTTAAAAGTCAATTGAGAATATCAATGGTCAACACAAAGCAAATATTGCACCCTTTGACCGTTTAGGGTGAATACATACCCAAATGAACTCCTTAGGACCTAAAATTTTGTCCTAACCATATTAACACATAAAGAACGTACTACAATTATTGAACAACACTCCAAAACAAAGAACAAGCATTAACATGCTTAAAAGTCAATAAGGGCAAAAATGTGCTCTAAGAAACCTTAAAGGTCTTATGACCTCCATTTGATATAAAATTGGATTCCTAAGTTCAATTATCATGTAAAAAATGTAATAAAACCATTCTCAAAGAAAACCAAGCTCAGAAACACCTTGGGACACAAAATGTGCACTAAAACACCTTAAAGCACGTTTTTGTGTATGAGCTCTAAGATATTGACTTTTTGTCACTTTAAAGACTAGATTAAATTCTTTATAACATTAATGTGACATGATAGACTATATTATAAAGTCTAAATCAAAGTTTAAAAATAAAATCAAAATGGGTGATTTTAGGTGAATAGTACCCAAAATAACATTTAATTACTTAACTTAAACCATGGTCAAATGTCATCCCTTGGTTTGACCATCCATTGCCGCCAACTCTTGCTGTCATCCTCATCCATTAAGCAATATAAAATATCCCCTAATGAGTCATCTATTACTATGCACTAAAGTAGCATTAAATGACATAAAAAGCAAAACTAGCTTTCGTTTCTCATTACCTTCCTTCCCAGCCGACTCCATCAAGCTCCATTCTCTCTTTTGCTCCTCTTTGACGGTAAGAACACACCAAACTCAGAGAAGGACACCAATTGATCTAGGTAAGCTTATAAAGCCATTTTATGTTCATTCTCTTCATTTTTCTTTCCTCTTTCCATGGAGCTAAACATAAACCATTTCCATCCATGAATCTAGGTTGTTTTGGAGGTTAAAAGGAGAGTGATTCTCAGCTGTAACAAGGGAAGAAGGAGGGAAGTTCTAATCTTGATTATTTAAGGTAAAAATGTGCTTTAAGCACTTATCTCTTCATTCCTTTCATTTCCGGTTGGAAAGCTTGATTCCCTAGGCTTATTATCTTCTTCTTAACATGCTTGTTCAGTTGGTATATCAAGAGCTTCAAGGAATAGCCACATCCATGCCAAAAACACCATTTTTGGCATCTTAATCAAGGTGAAAATTAGCCATCTTCTAAACTGAGTTGCTATGGTTTTAAGCCTTGTTTTAGTAGTCCTTTTGATGCTCTTTTGCTTCTGTAAATTTAGGCAGAAGATCTTCCTTGGTTGCCTTTGTATTCTAAGGTAAATTTTACCTTGAAAATATACATTAAAACACTTCCTATGGTTAACTCATGTTTAGAGTTTAATCATGTCTTGGTTGCTGTGTAAAAACATGTTAATCAAGCTGTGGAAAAATTTCCCCTAAGGAGCTGTGGCCAAACAAGGCTTTACCTTGGCTAAAACAAGGTATAAATCACTTAAAACTCAACTTTGGTATATTAACATATGTTTAAGCTTATGTATATGTATTGCAGTGAGTGAACATAGCTTATATGGTCATATTTTGACCTTAGGTGGTTAAGGAATGAGTTAGTAAATTTATATAAGTAATTAAGTAACATAAAGGTCAAATTAAGACTTTATGTAGAAGATTGGTAATTTATGGAAAATACATGGTGAGGCCGAGAGTTTAATGCATTTTTGAGCATTTATGTGTAATTTATTTTATAAGCTAATGTTTGTAATAAGGCCATTTTATTTATGTATATTAAGTTTAAATTAGATTTTAGGTAACATATATATATTACCACAAGGAATTAGGGGTAAAAACATAATTAAATTAAATTTGGGGGCTATATAATAATAAAGCCGAAAATTAGGTGTTAAAAGGATTTAAAATAAAAATTATAAGATTTTATAAAGTTTTGGGGTTAAATGGTAATTTCTGGAAAATATGGGTACAAACTGTAATTAATGGGAATTGATGGTCAAGGAAATATTAAGGAGGTCAACCTTGACCATATGGTAGGCTTTGACCAAAATAGATAAGCTAAATAACTTATTTAAGGTTTTATAATAAGATAAGTATTTAATTATAACATTTTTATAACATATGGGGTATATATGTTATTACCGAAAGTTAAGGGTGTAAAATGGTATTATAAACACCCATGGGCTATTAGGAATTTTTAGGAATTTATTGGGTTGATTCTGGAATTAAAATAAACTATATATGTATAATATCTAGTTATTATGTCATTGTTACACTTTGGATAAATATATGGGGTGGAATGGTAAATACCAAGAGTATATGGGTTAGTAATGGTAATTATAACCCTTGGGTGGAATTTGGTGATTTTTGGAGTAATATAAGAGTATTTAATAAGATATATGTATAATATATAGTTTTAATGATATTATAAAACTATATGTTATAAATTGGGTCAAATTGGAATTATAGGAAGTTGGTTGGTTGAAAAATAATTTAGAACAGTTGTAGGGTCTGTTCGGAAATCAAAAAAATATATAACCATAGGTTATATTAATATTAAGGTTTAAAATGTTATAATATATGATATATATATATAACATAACATTATATATGTGGTCAAATTGTAAATTTGGAAAGTTAAAGGGGTTGGAAATTAATTTAAAACAGATTAAGGTCTGTTTGGTTATTTTAATAAAATAACCATAGGTTATACCATTTTATAAAGTTAAAAATGTTATATTATATGGTATATATAACATGGTATAAATTATGGGGTGATTTTGTAAATAAAGAAAACTATGGGTTAGGGAAAAGAATAAGGTTTAATATGGGTGCCTATGCGGCATTAAAAATAATTTTGTATAAAAAACTATAGGTTATAAGTTAAAAGGAATAAAAATATCATATTATATGATATTAGTATATATGGTATAACATTACATAATGTTATGGGGTTAAAATGGAATTTAAATGAAATATAGTGCTGTACCGAATTATAAAAGGTTGGAAAATGAATTTTAGACTATGGTCTACAATGTTATAAATGTTATAAAAATTATATGGTATTAATGTGGTTTAAATGGAATTAATATAAGTAAGGATATTCACATTAAATAATGTGACAAACTATAAATAAATAAGATTTATAAACTAAGGTATATATTGAATAAACCTTAGGAGTTGTAATTATACAACATAAAATGTTACATAATATTAGGATAAGAATCTTAATATAAGTTGTATAATATAATACAATTAATGGGAATTATCATCTCATATAAGATGATAAAAATGTAACATATAATATAAGAGTTTTACAACTCATAAAACTTACCTATATAGGTAAATATATACATATGCGAAAATAATGTATATAAGGATGGATATATATTACGGTTGGAAACCATATATTATAATGGCGGAGGTTATTATATGAAAATAGTTATAAACTATATGTTATAAGTTTTTGAATTCAAATGTAGTTTATTAAAGGATTAATGGAATATATAATACAATGTATTATAATGGATGGTGGGAAAATAATACTATATAAATAATGCATGCATGTATTCATGCAACTATAGGTTATATACCTAAGTTCAATAATGGACAAGATTAGAGAAATATAATGAATTAAACTTACATTTTGACCTAAGAGTTTTTAGTAACAAGCCGACTGGTTTAGAGGAACCTGTAACAATTAACTGTAGAAACCCGGGGATGAACTGTCGGGGTTACTTGTTATTCGGAAATACCAGATTTAGTTAGTCATGGAGACTAACTTATAGTTTTATTACAGTTTAGGTCGTACTTCAGACAAAGGCGCCTGACGAGCTAGTGGTCTACACTGTGCATCCTTGGTCTAAGGTGTACCGTATGTAAAGGGGTTTGATCCGGGTTGTCCTGAGGAATTCCTTGGGCTCGGATTTGTTTGACATATAACTTGTGTGTTATGTGTGTGGATACGTGTATGTGATTATGTGTGTTACTGCATTAATTATTTATGCACGAGCGTCCTACGGGACTAACAGTACGTCGACTATAGATCGACTTATATAAACATACATATGCGTTCAATGTGATGACACGACGGTTACTTGATATAATACCATTAGTATTAATATTAAGTATATGGTAACCTAAGTAAAACACTTAGGTACGCGTCACGACATTGTCGGTCTCTAGAGCATAGATCTCGAACATGAATATAACCTAGATTACTTCTAGGTATGCGTGAGATCCATTGGGCAGCTAATTAATAAATTGTATTCTCCATAAAACTAAGAGTTTATCTTAAACATTATGAGAGAGTTGGCATGAGTTGAGGAGAGGAATCCCGGTAGTTTACGAACTACTTGGTTGCGCATTTGTGATCACTGAGGGGTACCCGATCGGGTTCCACTCTAGGTATTTACCCAACGAGCCCTATTTGGATCGTGGGTCAGGTGGCTATGGCCTTTATATGGATGCCTTACGAGGCACAATGAATAGTCAGAGGCCTCCGGACCTCTGGCGAAATGAGCACCTTTGTGTGTACGAGAGGACTACTGTCCATTGGTGAGGTTATCGGGTTGTCCCAACATGACGCCCAACTAGTAATTAATTAACATGGTTTGGATGGATGGGGCCTTGAAGGCCAAATTAAATTAATTAAGGAAGACACTCACTATGGCGATTATACAGTACTATAATTCAATACGCTAGTTTATACAACTATTGTTTGTTATATTTAATAAATGTTTGGATTGGATGGATGGTTATGTATTTATGAATGTTTGGATTCGATGGATGGTTATGTATTTAAGCATGTTCGTACAGTATTATATGAATGTAATTAAGCATGAAACCAATCTAATAATAAGATGGTTAAAATGACTAAGTGACCAATAGGGTCCAGGTCTGGCATACTTAGCGTTTATTGCTGAGACTACACTCATTGTGCAGGTTGTTGATCATCGTCGAAGCCGAAGTGCGGGATCAGGGTAGTTAGGATTACTTTTATTTAGAGCTGTCAAAATTTGACCCAACCCGAAAACCCGTCCGTTTTATCCAAACCCGAAACCCGATTGAACCCGAAAATATTTAAATATAATAAACCCGAAACCCGATTGGGTAAAACCCGAAATGACCCGAACCCGAAATGACCCAAAAAATTTATAACCCGAAACCGACCCGAACCCGAAATGACCCGAAATAATAGTAATTAAAAATTAGCCAAACTTGAATAACATGAAATAATGGTGACCATAAATTGTCCCAAACCTGAATGACCCAATTAAATATGACAAAAAAATTGATTTAAACTTCGTATATCCGAATGAAATTCAAAATAAGCATTGTATTGAAAGTTCTGTAATCTATATGCTGTATATTCTTATAGAAATTAGGTATATATTTATATTATAATTTTTTCAAAAAAATAATAACCTTGACCCGAAATAACCAAAACCCGATTCTATCTGACACTATTACAACCCGAACCCGAAATGACCCGAACCCGAATGACCCGAACCCGAAATGACCCGAAAGTTTAATGACCCGAATGGATATTGACTCGAAAAGATATGACCCAAAACCCGAACGGATAACCCGTTTGACAGGCCTACTTTTATTACCGCACATGGATTCTATTTGTATAACAATGTTAGACTGTGGTTTGTATTATGGTACGGATATGTATATTCGGGATTGGATAGATGCTCACTTGTCGACGTTTATGGTTTATGGACTTCGTATGATGTATAGGAGTGATCTCGTTATCACAGCGGCTAGCAGTTTGTTTATTTTGGTTGTTGGATATAGTTATGCTTCGTTACTGCATGGGCGAGTAATGGCAGGTGACACCGAGTGAGTATTAATGTTGTTATTTATCTTCCGCTGTAAGGCGTTTTATTTATTGCGACGTGAGGGATTATTACGTGTTTATCGAGAGGGGTGTTACAGTATGGTTCAGGAAAAAGTAGGTAGAATCAAAAGATCCTCGGTGGTACCGGAGGAACAAGAAAATGTGGAGAGGAAAGGGCAAGAAGCTGGCGACAAGCAAAATCAGGATCATAGAGAACGATTTCCATGGCGAAATTAGAGGAAGAACAAAGCAATCAGAAAAAATCTAGAATGTGCAAGAAGAGGAACGAGCGGAAGAAGACTGACACAAAAGAAGAAAAAAAAAAGGAAAAATGGGTTTTGAATTGACACACGGAAACAAAAGGAAAAGAAGAAGACTGACAAAGCGTGAGGCGGGGTAGAAAGTGGATGATGGTTGAAATATGTATTTGGTTTAGGCTAATTAAAGAAAAGTGAAAAAAATAATAAAATAAGAGAAGTGGACATAGTGGTTTTAAATGTGCATATAACAAAGAAACATGGTGAACAAATGAATACGTTCTAACTATAAAATTGATCCAGATCAGCCACAATGTATATTATAACATCCATCAGAAAATAAATCTCACTTTTGAAAGGAAATAAAATGTATATGACACACCCCACTCATTCCTAGGTACCAAGTTTGGAAGACACAAAAGAAGGTATCATGAAAAATAAAAAGAGTTGGACCTTAATCAACATTAACCATGCCCAGTGCTAGACTGAGGCGTGTAAATATTTCCTGAGGAAGTGGTTTAATGAAAATGTCAGCCAATTGTTGATCAGTAGAACTGTGTAACAACTTTACGGTGCCCTTCTCAACTTGGTCACGAAGAAAGTGGTGACGGATCTTAATATGCTTTGTCCGAGAATGTTGAACAGGATATTGGATAATGCAATGGTAGATTGATTGTCGTAGTAGATCGGAATAGGAGATTGTGGCATCCCATAGTCAGCTAATTGAAACTACAACCCAAAGAACTTGAGCACAATAGGCTGCAACTGCAATTTATTCAGCTTCAGTGGTGGAAAGAGCGACGGAGGATTGTTTCTTTGAGAACCAGGACACCAGACTTGTACCGAGAAGTTGGGCACACCCAGAAGTACTTTTACGATCAGTAAGCAAACCACCAAAAGCAATATCAGAAGAGATATTCTTGTTGAGAATTGGGCTGATAGTTTGCCACATCAAAAACTATAAGTATGTAGAACACATACATTTACAAGCAGCAATACCGATAGTGTAACTCCCCTACTCGCAAAACCGGATAATCTAACACGCCTAATAGAAATAATTAAACGAACATCAGCAGAAAATATAAACCGTTCATAATTTGGCTTGGGTGTTATCCGCCATTACTCACCCATGTGAGTAATGAAGCATTTACCAAAATTATAATCTGAAAACCCGCAGTGAAGATAGAGACATAAATACAACATAGTTTACAATACTAAATCCCAAAAGGACAGTGAGCAGTCTACCTAATTAATACCATATAAGGTCCAACAATAATCCTATGGTATCATAGCAGGTATACCGCTAACTACTCCCAAGAAGTCCAACACTCGTGCATCGGTCTTTATCAGCTACAATCCGATAATTTGGTGGCCATAAAGGCTCTGTGCAACTGTTGAGCATGCTACTATATGATCCTCATGGATCTTAAAACTTCTCAGGTTAATTAGCCCAATTGTTAACATGTAATTCCAGTTTCATGCTATTCCGTTTGACAATATAATAAACTGTAAAGTGCGGTACTAAATCAAACAATAGTTCATCCAACATTCTCAAAGTTCATTCCTCACAACAACAAACATATAATCGATCAACGTGTAAGAAGGTATAATAAAGCAACGAGAGTTAGGTTTAATGTTTCTCGTGTCAAGGCCTCGAGGGCCGTTGTTCATTTTCTAACATGTAATCAGATTCTTAACTTAGTCTTATTCTTATTCCACATCTTAACTCTTTCAATTTACCAATACACTCTTACATAGTTTATAAATTCTGGGCCCAACTGCTCTTACACCAGCGACGGTGCCTCCATCCAACAAAGTTTGCGTTTGTTGGAAATCCACAACTTAAAGTTGTAGGATATGATGTTACTGGGCCACAATTACCCGTTTCACCAACAGCGGTGTCTCTGACCAAGTAACCATTTGGTACTTGGAATTTCCTTGAGCGGACCTGTTGTCAGTCATCCCCTCGTGATCACAATGCACAACTTGGCGGTCCTGGATTTCTCACCATATTCAATACCTCTTACCACAACCAACCTCTCACTGAATTGATTAAGTTCTCTTAATCTAAATGCCTAAGATTCAATCTTAGGTTATCCACTGATTAACTTCTCGAATGTATGTGGACCTCTTAGGTCTTTAATGTATACCTAGAAGTCATCTAGTGTATCCCATACTCGAGTTCATTTCCTCTTGAGAGCGGTATTCCCGTCTTTTCTTAGGTTATCTTAGGATAATTTAGTTATGTTATTATCCTTCAATGAGTGATGTTTCTCTATCACTACTCATATCTTGTTTTAAGATATATATATATATATATATATATATATATGTTCGGTATTTGTCTCAATTCAAATGACTATCACATACAAAATAATGGCGCACGTATTCAACAGATAAATCATATAACACATTTACATACGAGCATTCATATCCTCTTGTCAAACATTTCACACATCCAAACCCGAGGAAATCCTCAGGCACAATCAGATCACACAATAACATACCTTACACCAATGAACAATGCTAGCGTGACGTATCACGCTCGCCTACTATACGCTCTGTAGCTTGTACCCCGTATCTCTGGAATATACCGCTAAGTATTAATTCACGCAATCCCATTTGATTCGGTATTCAATAACTACTAATCCCCTCGGTATTAACCCCGTGATTTACCCCTTAGTCGGTTGTTGTTGTTGTTACTCGGGGTTTTAAGTATATTCGAGATTAGTTTGAACCATACTTTATTTATGTTATAAATGACATATAGAATTAGTTTATTACATGTGAGGTTTAACTCGTATAACATCCCACCTACTCATAGGTTATTACTCTTTTGTACATAACAATATAGTTTATTACCACATGTTATAGGTGACTGTACAATTTATTAGACTTTAAACTCTCTCCTTTAGATTGTGAGCTGATCAATTTACCCCTCTTTGGTCAATTAAGTTGACTTGGTCAATTTGGATTGACTTGGTCAATGTATTCAAGTCAACAAGTATATATAATCGCTATTATAGTCTTTGAATTATATAGTTCATTTGTTTGTTCAACTCTTTACAATTTGACATTAGTTGTTATACCTAATGTTGTGTAATTAAATCTTCCACCTTTATATCAAACTTTACCCTTCTCTACCATTTCTACACCATATGGTATAATTACTTACACCTCACATATTCATATGAGTTATACGAATTATAAAACTCATTATATAATGATATTCCTTACCGTTTCATGGGTAACATTTGATTTTCTCATATTGTGTTATACTTCACCTCTCGATATATATAGACTATGATCTTAATGGCATATGACGTTATAATAAATATCATTTC
Organism: Limonium bicolor; assembly: GCA_023374045.1. Taxonomy (NCBI): domain Eukaryota; kingdom Viridiplantae; phylum Streptophyta; class Magnoliopsida; order Caryophyllales; family Plumbaginaceae; genus Limonium; species Limonium bicolor. Next base: position 253,732,636 of record CM041780.1, read on the forward strand.
TACCTCCATAGTTTATTTATTTCTCCACATTATTTAATAATTCCACTTGTTCTCAAATACTCACATTATTTTGGTGAATTATAAAATTCCTTACTTATATACCTTTCCACCTTTGATGTCATTTGGACTTTATATAAGTGTGACACTTATAATACTCTCAATCATATGTTAAATCATACCTCTCAACCTACTAATTTTTACGCAACAACCATTACCTTTCTTTAGCTACAAATCTTCCACACTAATTTTCTAATGTAACAATTTTACTCCTTATGTCTTATGCTATAATATTTATACTCTTAACCAATTTTAACCTATGGTTTCCAATCATATATTAGAAAAACAGAACATCCCCCTTGTTGTTACAATTTTATTTCCCTTAAAGTCTAACTTTTCTTTATTTACAACTTGACCCACATTACTTTACAAACCTTACAAAATCATCCTTAAACCATTTGTTGCCTATCAATTTAATTCTAAAATCAACCCCAAAAATTCTAATAAATTACCAACAGACCCTTGGCTGTTTTTAGTGTCATTTTCTGCCCCTAACTTTCAAAAATTACATTTTAACCCCACTAGTTTTATAAAACCTTATATTTAGCTCCTAAACATTACAATTTTACCTTTGACTCTTATACCTTATAACTTTCTTAATTTAATTCTGATATTCACTCAACTTTATCTCAATAAATCCAACAGATCCTAATTCATCTTAATCTCCCAAATCGGCCCACACTTTCCGGATTTTATACTTTGGCCTCACAAGTTTATAAATCTTACATTTTATTCCAAAACTTCATTAAATTCCTAATTTGATTATTTCTCTCATCCAATTTGGTCAAAACCCTAACTACAGTCAAGGTTGACCACCAACCTAATGCCTTGACCATAAGTTTTCCATAATTATGAATTTGACCCTAATTTTTCCTAGAATTTCCATTTAGGCCCTTAACTTTACAAAAGCTTATATTTTTTTACCTATATTCCAACTAAGGTTTAACTTTTGGCCATATACTATTTTAACACCCTAAATTTATTTAAACACTCAAGTTATGCCCATTTGTTCACTAGAATATTACTTAAGCTTATAATTACTTTTAAAGCTTATTTTAACCTTAAGCTTAATCCAACTTTCACTCAATTTGTAAGTATTTTTCTATGACATTTTAGACGGTTTTAAACTCACCAATCAGCCTCTTATCACTATATTTCTTTGCCAAATATTATAGTAAGCATATACTTAACTTTTAGTGCATAAAAAGTACTAAATGACTTATAAAAATGGCCTAAACACTTGGGCTTATTACAAACTTCAAATGTAACATTTAAATAACATAAAATGCTTGTAGTGATAGTGGACTCTTGGCTTTTTACCCATATACCCAACAACTTTCAATTTTTGCATTTAAACCCCCTTTAATTTAATTTTATGACATTATAAGTCATCATTTATCACCACCCATAGTTTTTAATTACATTTTTTAGTCAAAACAGCCCATGTAACACCACCCATACTTGGCCTTAATTTATTTTACAACATAGGTTACCTTAAAACATAAAAATGTGTTCTAAGAAAAACTTACTTGTTTAAGGCTCCAAAACCTCCTTGAATCCTCTTGTATTTTTGGCACTATATTAGGGTTAGACTTAGGTTATTTTTTGACATTAAACACAAGGTTAAAACATGACTTAAAATTCTTAAAGCTTAGTTAAAGTCCTTACCTTTCAAAGTTAATTTTTATGTCCCTTTATTCCCTTTTGCTCATGGTTTCACCTTGGGGTTTTAATGACCCATTCAGCCATGTTTTTAACCAGGAAGAAGAGGTCTAGTTAGGCTCTTAACAATATCAAAAGTTTAGAGCCTTAATATAGCTTTTAAGGAGCTAGATTTTCCATGTGTTCTAGAAGATTTTAGCTTCAAAACCCACGGTCAACCGAGGTACACATGGAGCTTTATTTGTATGTGTCAAGATGAAGAAAAATGGGTGAGATACTTGTGGATTTTTGGACAGAAAACACCAAGGAAAAAGGATGGGAGTTTAAGGCACATTTGTACCTTTTTGTTGTTTGATCCTTGCCTAGCTTCTTCCCCACGGCTTTGGTGCTGTTTTTGAGCTCCAAAACTTGACATTTTCAGACATAGAAGAGAGGGAGTGAGTGGTTGAAGTTATAGCTTTTATAATGGAAGAATGAAAGAGTTTAAGTCATTTTTCTTACCATGTCTTGTACTAACTTGAGCTAGCTTTCCACCCTTGTTTTCTTCTAATTTTCTTGGCCATGCTCATTTATTTTTGGACAGGATAAGTGGATAAGAGATGGGTGGCGATTTTTGAGCAATAAGATGGAGTTTTAAGGTAAAAAGAGGTAAAAGAAGCTTAAACCACCATTAATGTATCTTGAAGTTTGAAGATGAGAATGAAGATGGTGGAGATGGTGTTGTTTCCAGCTAAGAGAGGAGAGAAAGGAGGGGTGAGCTGATGGTGAGCATAGGAAAAAGTGAGAAGAAGTGTTTGGGAGTGTATTAGTAGAAATGTCTTGTATTAGATGTTTAGGTGTGTAAACTAATTTGTACTTGTCATCTTATTTTATTGTAGTTGCTTTTTGGTTCCCTCTTTTCTAGCTTGTTGATGGCCAGCATGTGCTTTTGGGGGGAGGATTTCAAATCTTTGGGACTTAATATTGTAACACTTAAAGATGTACATTATGACTAGGTTTATGTGTTAGGTTGTGACATATGTTATTTCCTTATTCTAATGTATATATATATGTGTGTTATTGCACTTATAATTTGGTTTGACTATATTAGATAATTTATATAATCTTATCACATGGTTTGTGATATTAGTACATGTATTAATATGTTACATGTTGTATTAATTTTGGGAGTTGTTTCCTCTTTATTAATGTAGCCTCTTTAGTTCATGATTTCATGTGTGGTTTGATGTCCATCTTGGACTATACATATTTATTTGTATATGTGTGTTTAGAGGTTGCAATATTCTTTAGTGAATATTGCTCATCAGTCATTATTCTTTGGTGACTAATAATTAATTAATCTCTTCTCATTAATTAATCCTTTATTAATTAGGGTAATTAATTTTTGGGGTATTTCAATCTACCCCCCTTAAATTGACTTCATCCTAAAGTCTCATTTCTAATCAATTGGTCCTAGGAAATCTAGTTCCACGACTAACATCAATCCTAGGGATCATGTCCCATACCTCCATATCTCAAAGTGCAGCGAGTGCACATAATATCTCATCCAGGTATAACAAAGGTACACATATATCATAAACATAGTGCATCAAAGTGCACTTCCACTGTATCATATATGTACATACATCCACACATGGTGCAACACAAGTGCACAATACAAGATACATACATCCACACATGGTGCTACACAAGTGCACATACAAACCAACGTAAAACATCAAAATCCTAGTGCACACATGTGCACGCCAAAAGGCTCTACCCCCCTCAAAAAGGGTTATGCCCCCGTACCCCCACAAGTATACAACAACAGATAATCAAAGAGCGTTGAATACTTGGCTCTCATGGATTCCTCCAACTCTCAAGTGGCCTCCTCTACATCATGGTTCAACCAGAGAACTTTGACCATTCGGACGGACTTGTTCCTAGTGTCTCTCGTCTTCGTATCAAAGATGCGGAGTGGAGTCTCCTCATAGGTGAGAGTAGGGTCTAATTCGAGCCTCTCAGGCTCTAAGATGGGAGAAGGGTGAGGCACATATTTCTTCAGCTGAGATACGTGAAACACGTTATGCACTCTCCCGAGTTCAACAGGTAAGTCTAGCTTGTAGGCTAATGGGCTCACTCACTCTGTGATGCGGTAAGGACCCACATACTTTGGGCTAAGCTTGTCCATTTGACCGAATTTGAAGACGCCCTTCATCGGTGAAACTCTAAGGAAAACCATGTTGTCAACTACAAATCAAGAGCTCTCCTCCTAACATTGGTGTAGAACTTCTGTCTGTCCTAAGCTACCTTCATATTTCTACTAATCTGTAGGACATCCTCCTTCGTCTGCTATATATACTAAGGCCCTAAGACTGAGTTCTCGCTGGCCTCATCCCAGCATAAAGGAGTCCTACTGGGTCTACCGTATAAAGCCTGGAATGGTGGCATCTGGATTAAGGCATGGTAGCTATTGTTGTACACAAACTCTATGAGGTGTAGCCTATCGATCCAACTCCCCTGAAAGTCTAAGGCGCATGCTCTAAGCATGTCCTCTAAGGTCTGAATGGTCCTCTTACTCTGACGATCAGTCTGTGGGTAGAAGGCAATACTCAGCTTCAGCTTCGAGCCCAAGGCCTCCTGCACCTGCCCCCAAAATTTGGATAAGAATCTGGAATCTCTATCTGACACGATCGTCTTAGGCATGCCGTGGTTCTTGATGATCTCCTTCTTGAAGAGGTTCGCTAGCTTCGGGACCTTTCAGGTATCTTTCATTGGCACAAACTTTGCCACCTTCGTCAAATGATCCACTATGACCTATATCGTGTTCAGTCCTCCCTTAGTCGGTGGGAGACCGACAACGAAATCCATGGAGATGTCCTCAAAATTCCGACATGGAATAGGCATAGGCTGCACTAATCCACCCGGGCTCCTATGCTTGAACTTGACTTTCTGACAAGTCAAGCATTGGGTCACAAACTCAACCACATTCTTTTTCATCCCGCTCCACCAGAAATGGACCTTCAATTCCTTATACATCTTTGACGACCCGAGGTGGACGGATAAGGATGAGCAATGAGCCTCATAAAGTATCATCTTCTTTAGATCTGAAGAAGACTCAGGGATACACAACCAGCCATTCAGTCGAATCATGCCGTCATCACTAAGTCTGAAGTTGTACTTCGACCCTCAAATGTGCCCTCAATCAACTTCTGCTTGATGCTCTGCATGTACTGATCAGCCTCCTGGGCGCTCTGAATCTCATCAATCAAGCTGCTGCTCTGTAGGAATGCACATAAGAAGTAAGCTCTATGGCTCAATGCATAGGCGGCCACGTTCGCCTTGCCCTCCTTGTACTTCAGAACCACATCATAGTCCTTCAGGAACTCGACCCACTGTCTCTGTCACATGTTCAACTCTTTCTGCATGAAGAGATGCTGAAGACTTTTATGGTCAGAGTAGATGATGACCGTCACTCCATATAGATAGTGGCGCCAGATCTTAAGTGCGAAGACCACAGCGCCCAACTCTAGATCATGGGTGGGATAGTTCTCCTTGTGCTTCTTCAACTGACGGGATGCATAGGCGATGACCTTCCCGTGCTGCATAAGCACACAATCTAAACTGTGACCAGATGCATCACAGTACACCTCGAATCTGTCGGTACCCTCTGGGATAGTAAGTACGGGTGCCGACGTCAAAAGATCCTTCAATGTCTAGAAAAACCGCTCGCAATCTTCTGTCCATATAAACTGAGTGTCCTTCTTCATCAGGTTCGTCATAGGTTTGACCACCCTAGAGAAGTCCTGGACGAATATTCGATAATACCCGGCCAAACCTAGAAAGTTACGAATATCTGTCACTATCTTTGGCCTCGTCCAGCTCTTCACCGCCTCTATCTTAGCAGGGTCAACTGATATTCCACTAGCAGATATGATGTAACCTACTAAAAATACACTGTTGAGCCAGAACTCACACTTCGAGAGCTTGACGTACAACTGGTTCTCTCTCATGATCTCAAGGATGCGTCTTAAATGCGCCTCGTGCTCCACCTTAGTCTTCTAATAGACTAGGATGTTGTCGATGAATACCACCACTAACGTGTTAAGCTGTTCACTAAATAGGTGGTTCATCAAATCCATGAAGATGGCTGGTGCGTTCGACAAACCGAACCACATCATTATAAACTCATAATGCTCGTATCGCGTCCGGAATGTCATCTTATCCACTGCTATCCTGATCTGGTGGTACTTGGATCTCAAGTCGATCTTGGAGAAAACTGAAGCTCCTCTCAACTGGTCAAATAAGTCGTCGATCCTAGGAAGAGGATACTTGTTCTTGATTGTGACCACATTCAGCTCACGGTAGTCAATACAGAGTCTCATGATGCCGTCTTTCTTCTTCACTAATAGCACCGGTGCTCCCCATGGAGACACACTCGGTCACACGATTCCTTTGTCCAAGAGGTCCTCGAGCTAAACCTTCAGCTCTTTCATCTCTACCGGAGCCATACGGTAGGGTGCCTTAGCAATAGGCCCCGTCCTTGGCATCAGGTTGATGGTGAATGCTACCTCTCACTCAGGCAGCATGCCTGGCAACTCGTCAGGGAAAAGGTCAGGGAAATATGATACAATTGGAATGTCTGAATCTATCTTCTCACCGTGCCTCATGTCCTGGACATAGCAAATGAACACTTGCTTGCCTTTCCTCACATCCTTCATCAAAGCCATGGTTGATACTATCTTGATGGAGGGCTCCTTTCCCATGCTTTGGTAGGAGATTGTCTTGCCACCCAGGCTCCTAAGTAGCAATCGAGCTCTGCATAATGTAATCGGCCCTTGTGCTTCTATGGCAAGTCCATACCGGCTATAACATCAAACCCCAGATCCTTGAACTCTATCAGGTTAATGGGAAAGCTCTCATCTCGGATGATGATCTGAAGCTCTGTGTATAGTCCCGTGCACCACACTCTCTCCTTGGATGGAAGGGTGACTGAAAAGTCGGAGAGGTGCTCCAGGTCTAAGCCCAACTGCTTTGCAAAAGAAGAGGAAACGAAGGAGTAGGATGCTCCCGAGTCAAACAAGAAGGATGCATCGATGCCGTTTACTGGAAAGGTACATGAGATTATTGGTAGTATGCTTGAATAACTTCAAAATGGCACTTTTATTAATCCAATGAAAATATTACATGGTCTTGCATACAACGCTTCATGTAATTTACATTAATACTCTCTAAATGTCAAGTTTAGACGTCCTGGTCTTATGTGTGTGGTGTTAACTAAGGTAGGTGGGGCGGTGTTCAGCTTAATCTTCTTAATCCCATGGTATACCAACCTTGACTCTCCACTGAATACTAGTACATCTCTGGACTTCAAGATAAACTTGCTGGCTAAGTCCATCCTCTTCTGGTCTTCATATAAGAACTCAGCATCATCTCTAGTCGAAAAGGATACTACGGGGATTCCTCTGGTGATGAACTCGGGTGTATCATCATGATCTTGGTGTAAACCAAGTCATCCTCCTATCTCGTAAAAGTTTACAATGCACACATCTGTGTCTATGTCGGGTATGGGGTTATCCTCGAACTTCTGGGTAGTCTCAACTGCTTCCCTCACTAGGGTTCGAAATCCCTTTGGAATTTTAGGCACTCGTACCCCGTCTATCTTCTTAATCTCCTGATATGCCCTAGTTTGCGAGTCCCAATTCTTTCCTAAACACATCATATACAATTTTAGTTTCGACCCACTCGAGTAACCCGAGGTATAAAATCCCCCTATTCCCTTCCCTAAGGTTCTACACTCCTCTACAACGGTGATTTGCTCATCAAGGGTTAGGAATTGCTTAAGTAAAACCATGTCGGGTCTGATGACTTGGCACGCCTTGTCTAGATAATCCTGTACTTTGTCTATGACTTTACGTGATCTCGGTCTTGAAGGTATAGGTAGCAGATATCAAAACTCCCTAAGATATGAAAGGTTCTCTAAAGTAAGTTTCTTACTAATTGCTACTTCATGCATAGCTCATGGTAAGGTAAGCATTTAAACACATATAACATTCATGAAATCACGTTAGGATTCTTAGGGTTACCTGTATCGCACTGAGCACTACCCTCAGCGCCTGGGGCTCCCATAGAATTCAGGGTACCCGAGCCCTGAACGAAGTCCTTCCCCTTCTGGCTCCTCATGTATGTAAGGGTAGGTCCCGCCTGGCCAGTATGCAACCCTCCTGATCCACTCACCGACATAGTCTAGGTCTTCCTCAGTGGTCGGTATAACGCACTCTCGGGGTTGGAGAAACACTCATAGGTTCCCTCCTTCTTACAGTGGGGGCACTCCACTGGGCGCCCTCTACAGTCTACACCGGGGTGATCTTTACCACAGTGTCTGCAGAAGAAGTGGCGCTAGGGTCAAGATGTACCTATGGTCACAACTTGAATTAGTAAAGGAAAAGGGGTAGAAGGTTTAAGTTATTCTTAACATAAGGGGGCGTCTTACCCTTAGGAGGTGCAGACCGGAGGGGCTGAGCCTCTATAGCGGGGAAGGTCAGTTAGGGGACCTGCTCTCTCCTCTTCTGACCCTGGTAGATCTGCTACCCTCTCTTCTTTCCAAAGGGCTTCCTGTTGCAGATTGTAGGATTAGCAAACATTTAAACAGTAAAAGTAAGACATTTTAATTTAATTAGTCAGGTTTCCTTACTTCCCCCGCCTGCTACTCTCAGCTCTGACAGCTCCCCCGTCATCCCTCTCTGGGTTCTGGCGCTTCTTCCCTATGACCAAATCCCAGGCGCGGATCATCAACTCCATCCTCGAGGCCGCATCGTAGCACTCCTTTAATTTCATAGGTAAGTTTTCATGTGCTTAAGGTAGCCTAGATAACCAAGCACTAATTCTCTCATTCATACCTACACGATGGTGTGGACAACGACACCCATGGCAGTCTGGATACGGAAGAGGAGTCCCACTATAAACTTCTCTATCTTCACAGTCTCTGAGTAGGCGACTCCGGGTATGAAGTCCAGAAGACTGATGAACCGAGCATAGTAGTGGTCCACAGTCATACTACCCTGCGTGAGAGTCTCGAACTCCTCCCACTTCCTCTGCTTCAGATGAGCAGGGTAGTACTTCCCTCGGAGCAGCTTCACGGATGTTGCCCAAGTGAAGTCTATGTTATCCAGGTGGGGGCCCTTGACCGCCCTCCACCAAGTACTGGCGGCGTCCTTTGGATGGAAAGCCGTGATGCCGATCCTCTGATCAGCTAGAACTCGTATGGCCTCGAACGCCTTCTCGTGCTCCACGATGAATCACTCTAAGGCTGCAGGGTCCACCTCTCCAGCGTACATAGGTACTCGAGTCTTCGACACTTGTTCTAGCCAATTTGGCTCTCAGGGCTGCGGTGGGTGGGGCATACCTCCCGCAAACTATGCTCCCAGCTGCGTCGTGAAGGCGACCATTGCCTCAGATAATCCCGGAATCTCTGGGACCACCTCTTCTACTAGCTCCACCACAGCCACGCCTACGACCTCTACCTCTACTAGCCATCTGTAGTGAGATGGTTTGAATCAAAATTTTGGTAATTATACCATAATTGTAATGCCCAACCTTAATCTGAATTTTTTTGTGCGGAAGCGAGACCCAAAGGGGCTCTTACGGATTAGGTCATATGACCAATTAGGTATCACCGGCGTCGGGTCAAAGACCCAACCAGCCTACTAACCCACTGTGGAAAGCCTAGCCATCCACTTAGCTACAAGCAAGAGTCAAGAGTGAACTCAAACCTCCCAATGACAAGTCCCTTCACTGATTCACATTCTTGTGGCCCAAATACCTCCGTTGAATGCTAGGTTGTAGCTCAGACAGAGTCAATTCCGTCCCTCTCACTGCATCTCGAGTGCGCACTCGTCCTCGGAACCATCAAGCCTTCACCGGCCAACAGCCAAAGACCCTCAACTATTACGAGTCAGTAAGGTATGCTAACGCGGGCCACGTCGCACCTTGTCTCCGCCCTTATCCAGGACTCAATGCTTGCCGAATCGTAAGATGACTCTGATGTGCAATGCCCCTTGTACCTTTCGTGGTAAGAGTCAAACTATCGGGACAACCCCTAGTTGTTTCGTGCTAGTGGTCACACTAGCACTCGCAACCTAAGGGCCGACATTGAGCACAACATGCTCATCGCCTCTTGGAGTCGCCACCAAGCCACCCTGGTAGCATGCATGCCCAAAAGCATGCCCGGTCCTCATTGGGCATGCAAACTGCCAGGATGTCTTGATAGCGGCTCCAATAGTATGAGCACATTGTGCTCAGTGCTAACCCTTAGGTCAGTCTGTGGGTGATGTGGAGGGCCTTGCATTGCAGTCAGTGGATATTGAAGTGCCGCTTAAGGCTAACTCTAGCATGCTTTAAGCCTTCCTTAGACGTCGTTGTCTCATACCTCAAAAACGTTTCCCGTATTTCCCAAAATCCTATACTCACTGTCTTATCCTACTATCTCTTGTCATCAGAGCGGTACTCCGCTCTGATACCACTTTTGTAACACCCCTACTCGCAAAACCGGATAATCTAACGTGCCTAACATAAATAATTAAACGAACCGCAGTGAAAAATATAAATCGTTCATAATTTGGCTTAGGTGTTACCCGCCATTACTCACCCATGTGAGTAATGAAGCGTATCCCAAAAATATAATCCAAAAACCCGTAGTGATGACAAAAATATGAATATAATATAGTTTACAATACTAACTCCCAAAAAGGATAGTGAGAAATCTACCTAATTAATACGATATAAGGTCCAACAATAATCGTATGGCATAATAGTAGGTATGAAACCAGCAGGCGCTCCTGACGCGTCCCTGACATATCGAGGACTAATAATACTTGATAGTTTAGGAATGGACGCGAGATAAACTTAAACTAGAAAACACATTTCGATTGAGAATTTACACACACGAAATTCACTCAACCTCCCTTGCCCCACACACGGACTCTCGGGACAGTTTCGACTTTACCTCTAAAGTCGTCAACCCTCTCCTGACTATTGGCCTATGGTTCACTGACCGTTCCCTGACCTATCGTTCTATCAAATACCCAATGTATTGATACTCTAACCCAGTCCTATCTAGCTCACCTACTCTCTAGCACTTACACACACTCCTAAGTCTGATCCACATTGCCCAGATTATCTCTATCTTTTCTCTCGTACAGACTTACTTACATACGAAATCAATGCAAGTATATATACACGGTTGTTAGGATGTAACCACCGTCCTATTAATGCCTAGACTTCTAGGAGTCGACTACAACTTCGATTATTCATATAACAACCACACTAGACTTGCAAAGTTTCTTCAACTTGATCTGGAGGCTTGAACCACGTGTCGCCTCATGGTTGGTCAAGTTGGCGGCAACCCTCTTGATAGGTTGATTTCCACTTGTGTGCCCCACTTGCCTAATTCTGTTTGGCTCATTAAATGCTCATAAATTCCCTCTTCAGAATTCATTACGGCTATGTAATGATGTTCATTTATAGCTTTGTTATCTTGTGCATTAATGAACTTCTCCTTTTGTCGTGAGCTTGTCGTGAACAAGTTGCCTAAGTGGATGTATGTGTTTTATCTGAATGTGTCGATCCCTTGCAGTCTTCTATCTTTGATTTTCATCTTTAAGCATGAGAGATATCTTCGTGCGGTGTCTGACTGGTTGTCTGTGCTAGAAGTTCTACGGAGCTCTCGCAGACAGGTGCCCGACTGGTTGGGCACATTCCATGGATTGAGCGCGCTAGAAACCTTGCGTGCTAAGCCACTCATGACCTAAGTGCGCTTGTAACCTTGCGTGCTAAGCCACTTATTCACCTGTCTATCTGAATCATGAATCTTGACAAACACATTAGATAGACAATACAAGGTTTGCTATCATCAAAACTGAAGGATCTTGTCTTAACAATTTCCCCCTTTTTGATGAAGGCAACCTATACACTTATACGTACTTGGCAATTCAAAAATTAAGAGATTCCCCCTAAGCAGGATTTCCCCTAAGTTTGTTAAGGGTTTTAAGAATGGAAAACTTTAACGAATGATAGCAATAAGTGACAGCTTTTATGCACAATAAGTGACAGCTTTTATGTTATACTACAACCAAAGTAGATAAAGTTTTCATTCAGATGATACATAATGCAAGGATGATTGACATAGTGTCACAAGTACATCAAGTACATATACTTTTTCTTTCCCTCTTTGTCATATAGCAAAATAGGGAGCAACTACACGATGTAAGATGTTATAAAGGCCATGACATTCCATAGAGTATAAACTACAAAACATGATCAAGATAATCTAGATGGAGTGACGGATTTGGGTATCATATTCATTATCTTCTAGGCCAAATGGTTCATCCTCCGAGAAAGAAGCTTTGATCCAAGAGGGTTTGGCTGTGGTAGAATTGATCAAAGGTGACTCAGCTGTAGTGGAAAGGTCGGACTCATCAGAATCTATTGTGAACTCCATGCAGTGTGGAGAACGTGTATGTGATAGAGTGATACTTGAGGTGATAGACCAAGTTGTGAGTAAGTTGGAGTCTGGTTGAGCATAGCTTTGGGCGACATACTTCTTTGGGTGTTTTGTGGCCATGAACTTGCGAATTGTGGAGTGCATTATTTGTTCATTTGAACTGGATGAACTTTATGGAGCTTGTGCCATTTTGTGACATGTGCAGGACTGGGTGTGAGTGGCGAATGGAGTAAGCAAGTTTTTATAGACGTTTTGGATATACTCAACGACTGATCAGTGAGTGGTAATAAATGAGGTGCTACGTCTTGTGGGCTATGTTTGTAGGCTTTTTAGGTGTCAAGGTCCGAGATTGGATTAGTGGAATGGATGGGACTAAATATCTCAGATCATTTTTGTAATTTTTAATCAAGGAAGAAGCAGCCAATACAATAAATTATTTCATACCTATCATAAGAATTCAAGTTCACAGAAACCAGTTGCATTTTCATTGATATCAAAAAGTTACTTTGAAACAGATAGTCAAAGGCAAATAAAGCATTTGATGGAAAAGGAAAAACCCAATCCTAAATCTAACTCTCACGGTTTCACTGGTGTCTTTAAGAGACAAAGAACTCTCAGGCTATGTGGGAGTTTATAAAATCTATTGCTCCTTGAACCATGTTATGAACACTTGGTTTAGAGGAGACAGCCTGCACAGCTGTGAGAGTAACTCTCACCCTCTTCAGAATATCTGTAGTTGAGGTATCCAGACTGGTCCCCGACGTGTCGTGGACCGGTGAGAGACTCCTCTTCCTTTTGAGTGCTGATGCTCTTGCCATTGGACGAGGTTCTGACCTTGAACCCTCGCTCTTGGTTTGCTTCTGGATGACTACTAATTGATCTCCCTTAGTTTTTATACCCAATTTTGACAGCATTTTCGAGCAGATGATGTCTTGAGTGGTTCACGTACATTCGTGGACCTCGTCGGTATCCACTCCACTTTCCAGTAGAGCCTTTGTTACTACTCCCCCATGTACTAACCCTTGGTTGACATGTCTGCTTTCATCAAGAGTGAGGAGAATCATGGCGGTAAGGTCAATCGTCTCCTTGGTCTTGAGAGTGTAGAGTAACCTTACGTCTCTCGCGTTGACAATGTTGGTTCATTGATTTCGTGGAGTGATGTTGTGGGTGAGCAGACTGAAGAGAACTCTGTCGTGTATTGACATTTCAGCTGCAGGAAAGTTCTTCATTATTGCTCCTTTGTTGAGCAAGTTTACCATTCTTCCTCCCAGATGTCCAAGGTCATTCCATGATGTTTCTTTTGGAACTATTAATCCTTCTGATTTTAAGCCAAAAGTCTCGGAGATCCAAGACTTGGAGATGGTGATTTCGGTGCCTTGAACCCGTGAGATGATATAGTCGTTGTCGTCACTTTGGAGTGGTCCAAGACAGTGAATGTGCTTCTTGAGCAGTTCTGTGTAGACGGTGATGGGTTCTTGAAAGAAATCTACCCATCCTTGGTACTCCAACAGCTTTTGGATCTCTCCTAGACCCATTTTGTCCATCCATTCCAGGTCCAATGTCTTTGGTAAGACAGGGCAGGACCTGTCGTTAACATTCTCTGCCTTGATCAACGTCGGTTCTAGTTCCTTGAGTTTCTTCAGATTTGAGGTTTGAGGTGATGAAGGTCTGGCAACATCTTGAAAGAGCTCTTTGAGCTCTAGAGGTTGTGGTGATGTAGCCATCTTCTCCTTGCCTTTTGCCTTTTTCAGATGCTCGTGCTCCGGGAGCGTATAGATGACTGGGGGCATCGACTCTGTGTCGCCTCCCTTTTCTTGAGACTATCGTTGAGGCATCCGCGACCTGTCGTCGACAGGTATTATTGTCTAGGGGATGATACCAGTTTCTTCTTCAGAATCTGGTGCCGCCCACACCTTCTTCCTGTGTATTTTCTGTTGGCAAGACCTCCTCTTGTGACTTTTCATCACTTTGAGCTTCATCTTCTACCAGCTTCTGGATGACAACTCGTGTGACAGCTGAAGGAGTGGCTTCTTCTTCATCGCTGAAGTGTAATCTTCGAGTTGCCTTCTCTGGTGTGGAATGGGCTTTCTGTGGAGCTTTCGTTTGATCTTTGGCACGTTGAGAGGCACGAGTTACACGAGTGATGCGACTCGTTGTGGCAGTAGAAAGGTTCTTAGGATTTTTAGCTTTGGAGTGTTTGGTGGTGATCTTTGTGTGAAAGATTTTGAGATGACATTTTTGGTTTTTCTGTGGTGGAATTTGGAGTATTTTTGGCTTGAGGATTTCAGTTTGAATATGATGATGAAGCTTGGGAAAATGGTGGTTTAAATAGTGTACCTCTTCTTGTAGAAGTTCACTTTCGTCAGTTACCCTACACACAAGTTGATCTTTTAGATCTTTGGAAAGGCGAGGGGCGGTGATTCTCTGTGAGCTTCTGTCGATCTCATGTCGGCCACTTGTCCTGAGGAAGATTCTCTGAGTGCAGCTTTGCGGAAAGAGGATTTGGTGCCATTGTTAGTCGAAGGATTTCTGGAGTTTCTTGTGAACCTTTTGCTAGAGAGATCTTTAGAGTTGCTGTGAGGCGAGGTTCTTTGCACTGATCTCACGAATTTGTTTGTAAGAGAGATGGGAAAATGTTCTGAGTGCTTAGAGAAATTAGAGAGAGTGAGGGAAATAGTGTGACAAGAGAAGAACTCTCATCACCCTTTTATAGATATCGAGTAACGGTCGGTGACCGCTCCTCGTCCGCTCGCTGACATGTCCTAACAGTACCATTCATAACGGGCAGCGATCGTGACAGTCTGTCATCGATCGTTGGCGATTTTCCCATTTCTAACAGTTGAACTATCTCTAACTAATCTCACTTGTTGTGGAAAATGACAAATCTGTTTCAAGTAGTCGTTTGACATAATTTTATGCATTAAACTGATCGTTGACTACTGAACGACAATATAATAGGTGTTGCTCACATGTCGGTGACATATCATAGGAAATAAAAGACAGTTTAAATGTGATCAATGAATATCATTCCAAGATCATGAACAATCTTAGTAAACCTTTCTCTACTTAATGGCTTAGTAAAGATGTCAGCTAGTTGGTCCTCAGTATAAATATACTTTAAACCAACTAATTCTTTTTCACAACAATCTCTAAGAAAGTGATGTCTAATGTCAATATGTTTAGTACGAGAATGATGCACAGGATTTTGGAAATAGAGATGGCACTTGTATTATCACACATAATTGGTAAAGTACCTGTTTTGATGCCATAATCACCAATTTGTTGTTTAAGCCATAGGAGTTGAGCACAGCAGCTTGCCGTAGCAATGTATTCAGATTCAGCTATTGAGATTGCAACACTTTGTTGTTTCTTTGATCCCTATGCAATCAGACAAGACCTAACAAAGAATGCTGTCCCCGATGTGCTCTTTCTATCGGTGATAGATCCTCCATAGTCTGCATATGAAAATCCTACAACGTTATAGTTAGTGAACTTAGGATAAAAGAGACTAAGATTCATGGTTCCTTTTAAGTAACGCAGGATTCTTTTTACAGTTGTGAGGTGACTTTCTATTGGATCTGTTTGAAACCTGACACATAAGCAAACGCTATACATAATGTCAGGTCTACTAGCAGCCAAATATAGTGGAGAACCAATCATCTCTCTGTATGATCGCTGGTCGACCGGTCGGTCACCAGTCATGATGCCCATCTTGGTGTCGACTGCCATTGGTATGTCAAACGTCTTACATTCCTCCATTCCAAATATTTTTAGCAAATCCTTTACATACTTCTCTTGGGATATGATAGTCCCTTCATCATTTTTCTTGACTTGAAGTCCTAGAAAGAACTTCAATTCTCCCAGATCACTCATCTCAAATTCCTTTTTCATCAATGCTTCAAACTTTTTGCAATATTTCTCATCAGAGGCACCAAAGATTATATCATCAACATATACTTGCACAATTAGGAAATCCCTTTTGTTGTTGTACACAAACAAGGTTTTATCGACCTTTCCCCTTTTGAATTGGTTTTCCAACAGATAGGAAGAAAGATGATCATACCATGATCTTGAAGCTTGTTTAAGCCCATAAAGAGCTTTTTCGAGTTTAAGTACCATGCCCTTTCCTCCTTGCGTCTCAAAATATGGGGGTTGCTAAACATATACTTCCTCTTTGACGTACCAGTTTAGAAAGACACTTTTGATGTCAAGTTGGAAGAGTTTGATTCCTTTGTGTACAGCAAATTCAATTAGTAATCTGATGGACTCCATCCTTGCCACTGGAGCAAAGGTTTCTTGGAAGTCTATCCCTTCTTGTTGATGATATCCTTGAGCTACCAGATGAGCTTTGTTCCTGACTACTTCTCTCATCTCATTCAGTTTGTTTCTGAAGACACATTTTGTGCCAAGTACTCCTTGATGAGTAGGGCGAGGCACAAGATGCCAGACTTTGCATCTTTCGAACTGGTTTAGTTCTTCTTGCATTGCATTGATCTAGTCTGAGTCTCAAAGAGCTTCCTTGACGTTCTTGGGCTCGATAGGTGGGCTTGTGTTGAGAAAGCTAGAAGATCTCGAGTCTGTGCTCTTGTCTAAGTTCCTTTGGATATGTCTGATATGATATTCTCCAGTTTTATATGTTTGTACAAAGCACAAGATTGATGAATGGTTGATTGAGATAGAGGATCCTCGACATCATTGTTTCCTTCGTCGACTTGTTGTTAACCTATCGCTAACCTGTCGGGTAAGTTTTCTTCAGTCGGTGATTCATCTTTGAGAATATCTGTGTGATCTTGATCAACTAGATCAAATCCAAGTTCTTCATCTTCATTAGATTTCTTGATCTTGAGTACGTCAACCTCATCAAAGACCACGTGCACACTTTCTTCCACCTTCAATGTCCTTTTGTTGTATACCTTGTATGCCCGGCTTCTTTCAGAGTATCCAATGAAGATGGCCACATCACTTCTGGCATCAAACTTTCCAAGGAGACTCTTCTCACTGTTGTGGACATAACATTTGCAACAGAAGGTCCTGAAGTGACTTATGTTTTGTTTTCTTCCCTTGATTAACTCATAGGGAGTTTTGTTGAGGATAGGTCGTATCACTAGTACAGAAATGGTCTATCGCAGCGCCCCTACCGCAGCGGTTGTAAAAACAACCACTGAGATAGGCCTTTTTTTAAAATCCCGCAAACCTATCTCAGCGGTTGTAAGTAACAACCGCTGCGCTAGGGTCGTTTAAAAACAACAACTCTATCGCAACGGTTCCTACTAAGAACCGCTGAGATAGGTCTTTTTTACAGACCTATCTCAGCGGTTCTTTGTAGGAACCGCTGCGATAGAGTTGTTTTATTTCCCCCAAATCGGCTCCAGTTCATCTTCTCCTCTCATTCTCTTCTGTAATCTCGCGAGAACAATGACGAAGAAGACGACGGCGATTCTCTCGACGCCTGCGACTCCGCCACCACCGCCACCTTCTCCTTCCGCGTGCGCCACCGCCGTCGCCGTCCCAAGTCATCTAGGAGGTCACAGGCGTCGTTCGTCGGTGCTGCGCGAACCCTAGGTTCGAATTCCGATTTCTAACTTCGAAATTATGTTAATTATTGTCTTGTTGATTGAATAACTAGTTGTAATATAGTTATTGATTGTTAGTTTAGTTGTGTGTGCATAATTTGAATATAGATAGATTATTGAACAAGTATAAATATTTGTGCATATAAGGTGTTCGATAAAATGCCTGAGTTAATATTTTTGCTCTTTATGCCCTCTGCATACAACCCAAAGTTGTAAAAAACGGTACGGGAGTTTAGTACGGGTCATCTGAAGTATGCGATACGGAAGTACGGATACGGATAAAACGGGGTTAATGATACGGATGATAAATTTAATTATATAAATATAGAACTAGAATTATAAACATGACTATGAAACTATGAAAGATATGCAAATCAATATACAAATAAGGCATATAAACATCTACTATATAAAATAACTTAGTTCAAGTATTATATACCATTTTATAATTTATAATTTTTTCCACACTATAAGTTTTAACTTTTCATTATATAGATCCAATAAACAAGTTTGTAATTCAAAAAAGTTTTAATAGATTTATTGTATATGAATTTTTTTACTAAACTAATTAGATCTAAACGTTATATGTTGAATTCATTACATAATGACTACATGATACCAATGTCATAAACCATATATAAGTCGTATGTTGACATGAAAAAGTTTGAGAATTCATATGTATATTTGTTGTTTACTGTTATAATGTTACATAATTCCTGCAAAAAAATAGACTATTAATTAAAAAATCCTGTAAAAAACTAGCTTAATATGTTGTTTTCGACAAATTTGATACGACTAATTTGGTGCTGAAATCAAAGTAATACTTGTATACTGTATTACTTTTTTCGCAAAGAGCCTTGAAAAAAATTACAGCCTTTATAAGTGAAAGAAGAGCGTGGGACGTAAGAAAAATGTAACACTGTTCTCCCATTACATTGCAGTATATACGTGCTTAATATGATAATGCTTATAGTAATGGATTTCTTGCCCCCCTAATATTATTACCTTGCTTCACCGCTGTCTGCAGTAATTGGGGTAGTTTCTATGTCTCTTTCTTCCTCATTGCTTCTGTTGTGCAGCATGAGCTGAAAGGTAACATCTTCATCTATCTTTTTTCTCTTTTTTATTTTCTTAATATGATAATGCTTATAATAATGGATTTCTTGCCCCCCCTAATATTATTTCCTTGCTTCCCCGCTGTCTGCAGTAATTGGGGTGGTCTCTACTTCTTCTTCCTTATTTATTCTGCTGTGGACTAAGAGTGAAAAGGTAACATCTTCATCTATCTTTTCTCTTTGTTTGTTAAATTAATTATTACGAAAAAGTGGTTGTGGTTAATATTGAGTGATTGTGAATAAGGATGGTTGCTGCCAATTGTTGAATTTATTTGTCGTGGTAAATAAGATGTTGGTGAATGCTTAATGATAAGCATGGGATTAACACGATTACGTAAAGGTCATGCCGAATTTTTTCTAGAATCGTATTAGTCTTATTAATTAATTTTATTTGTTATTTGTGTATAACAATCTTTACTTTTCTTTGTCAGGTCTTCTGAATCTGCTATTGGATTTGTACCAGTACTTTCCCAGCCAATCACCAAAGCAGTCTCCTAGCTTCCCCCTCTGTACAACCTTAAAACAAGTAAGTAATTAAACTTTATTTTTTGTTTTAATAATGCAATGATTTGTTGAAGTTAAATTAAATGTGTTAGAATAAGGCTAGATTAGTTACGTTGGAACGTTAGAGTACTTAGCCTACGTTAGTTAGGTTGTAACCATAGAGTAGTGCTGAGTTTGGTTGCAACCGTACATCCAGTAGAAACATGCTCCATATACAAATGCAGACGAAACTGAAAGACAAATCAATCTTAACATTGTTTTGTTTTCACATATAGAATGGAGCGTGACTGGATGTACGGTTATCGAGGGGATAACTATTTTGATGAGAAGCTGAAAGAGTTTCTCAAAGCGGCAGTGCAACACAAGGACAGAACAAAGGCGGACAATATTTCATGTCCTTGTGTTGACTGTGGGGTTGTAAGGAAAAATGAAGACATTGAGGAAATTAGATTTCATCTTAAGTCCCGTGGATTCATGCCACATTTCAGAAGATGGAATTTTCATGGAGAAACTGTTGTAGCTAGTGCTTCAACATCATCAAGTGCTCATGATCCACGTTACGCAAGTACCACCCACACCTTCAATACCATCAATGAGTCGGTACCGTTAAGTGATTCAGGATTCGATGACAGTGAGACCACTCACCATGATGAACAAATGGATGAAATGTTAGAAAATGTTGCCGATACTTTTGTCGATAAGCCGGAAGAGTATCAAAGATTGTTGGACGCATCAAAGACACCTTTGTACCCTTCGTGCGTTAAATACACAAAATTGACTGTTGTACTTAATTTGTTCAACTTGAAGGGGAAATATGGAGTTGGTGACAAGTGTTTCACGTCATTTCTAGAGCTGATACATGATATGCTTCCTGATGAGAATGGTCTTCCTACATCCACCTACGAGGCAAAGAAATGGATGTGTCCAATGAGAGTTGAATATAAAAAGATTCATGCTTGCCCAAATAACTGTGTGCTTTATAGGGGTGAATACGAACATCTAGACAAGTGTCCAAAATGTTTGCTGTCCCGGTACAAGGACAAGGATGAGGATTCCTCCTTTCAGAAAAAAAATCGTCCAGTGAAATTATTGTGGTACTTGCCGATAATTCCTAGATTCAAACGGTTGTTTGCCAATCCGAAAGATGCGAAGAACTTACGATGGCACGCGGATGGTAGAAAAATTGATGAAAAATTAAGACATCCTGCAGACGGACCTCAGTGGAGAAATATCAACAGAAAATTCAAACATCATTTTGGGGATGAGGATAGGAATCTGAGACTTGGATTGTGTACCGATGGGATGAACCCGTATGGCACGTTGAGCAGTCAGCACAGCACTTGGCCGGTGCTACTAGTGATCTACAATTTACCGTCATGGTTGTGCATGAAACAAAAATACATTATGTTATCACTCATAATTTCTGGTCCAAAGCAACCTGGTCATAACATTGACGTATATCTTGCACCACTGATCGACGATCTGAACTTGTTGTGGAATGAAGGGATAGTGGTATATGATGCTCATGCGAAAGAAAATTTCACACTGAAGGTGATGTTGTTCTGTACTGTTAACGACTTTCCTGCCTATGGGAACTTGTCAGGATACTCGGTGAAAGGATTCAAAGCGTGTCT
This sequence comes from Limonium bicolor, assembly GCA_023374045.1. Classification (NCBI taxonomy): domain Eukaryota; kingdom Viridiplantae; phylum Streptophyta; class Magnoliopsida; order Caryophyllales; family Plumbaginaceae; genus Limonium; species Limonium bicolor. The sequence goes on from CM041780.1 coordinate 253,753,661, forward strand.
GGTATGTGAGGATGACACATGTTCAGATCGTCTGAAGCACTGCGGCAAAAATGTTTATATGTGTCATCGACGGTTTCTTCCAGTGGACCATCCTTACCGTTCGAGAAAGCGAAAGCTGTTCAACAATGAGCCCGAGACTCGTGTGGCTCGTCTGCCTTTGAATTCAGAGGAAGTGTATGCAAAGGTAAAAGACATTGAAAATGTCTTTGGAAACACATCCAAGCCGCTGAAAAACATTTGGAAAAAACGTTCCATTTTTTGGGATCTACCGTATTGGCGGCATCTGCCTGTTCGACATTGTTTGGATATCATGCACATTGTGAAGAACGTCGGTGAGGCAGTGTGTGGTACTTTGCTCAACATACCCGGCAAGACGAAAGACGGATTGAAGGTGAGGAGAGATATGCAAGAGTTGCATACGGAAAGAACTACACCCAATAGAGGATGAGAAGCAAACATATCTACCTCCTGCGTGTTATACCCTCTCTAAGAGTGAAAAATTAAGTTTTTGCAAGTGTTTGCACACATTGAAGGTACCATCTGGGTACTCTTCAAACTGGAAGAACCTAGTTTCTATGAAGGATTTGAAACTGTTAGGCATGAAATCTCATGATTATCATGTTAATGTTGCATCTTCTTCCAGTTGCAATACGAGGGATATTACCAGAAAATGTCAAAAATGCTCTAACACGATTATTTTTCTTCTTCAACGCTGTCTGCTGCAAGGCAATTGACTCAGACACCCTCGATGATCTGCAACATGAAATTGTTGTGACAATATGCCAGCTTGAGATTTATTTCCCACCATCTTTCTTCGACATAATGGTGCATTTAGTAGTGCATATTGTCCGAGAGATCAAATATTGTGGTCCGGTCTACTTACGTTACATGTATCCTTTCGAACGATATATGAGGATTCTGAAGGGTAGAATGAAAAACAGATATAGACCTGAAGGCAGTATCATCGAAGCAACAATGACTGAGGAAGTAACAGAATTCGTGACAAGTTATTTGAACGATGCAGAGTCAATTGGTATTCCCATACCACGTCACCATGGTAGATTTAAGGGTAAAGGAGTTATTGGCAAAAAGGTTGTTCGTATCTCTCGTGATCTTATTAATCAGGCACATTTGTTTGTACTACAACACCATGAGGTTGTTGAACCCTACTTCGATATTCACATTGCTGAGTTGAGTCGACAAAACCCTACCAAAAACCGTATCTGGCTTAAAAAAGAACAAAATCGAGTATTCGTCCAATGGTTTAAGGCAAAAGGAAAGAGAGTTGTTGTTGCACCAGCTCATCCTTTGATGGCATCCGCAACAAGAGTTGTGCTGAGATCGAATTTGCTACAACCGGCGGTTCTGAATGCCTTACCCCCCAAGCTGAAACTGTTGCACTCCACACTATTGATGACGCCGCCAGGAAGAGATTCGGTTACAATGGAACCAAGACCGGATCTTTTTTACTATGTAGGCGCTCAAAGTTTTGAAATCTATCTTACTGATTTTGTGGAGTTGTTCACGAAGGATTGGTTGAGTGCGTCGATTCTCAAATCGGCTTGCATGTGAGTAATTAGCATAGCTTGTACACATTTTACTCTGTATATTTGAAAATTAAATTCATAATATTGGTTTCTTATATTGTGTAGGTTTATTGATGACAAGGCGGTCCAAGTACATGAGAATAGTAGTTTCGGGTTCTTATGCCCTGACTACTGTTCTGAAGCTAATATGGGATCTGACCCCCAAGCTTTGGTCCAGTACTTGTCGACTGTGATACATTCGTGTGCACTTGCTGATAAATCTTACATAATGCCGCCTCTTCATCAAGGGTAAGAATTTTATCTAATGTTAAGTTAGTTTAAAAATTATGATATTTTTATTATGTAATTGATTGAATTAAGTTCTGCTTGTATTGTAATCTATGAACAGCCGACACTGGTCTTTGCTCATTCTATGTATAAAAAGCCCAAGAGTCCTGCAGCTTGACTCAGCATCTCGGCATCCCAAGAGGCCACTTATATATACATGTTGATGAGGTGATGAATTTACTTAACTTGATTAATTATCAATTTTAAGTTATTTCTTAATCATCCGGTTGATAACTTTTACTTTATCTGTGCGTATGAATTGTAGCGCCTTTGTATCTGTAATGACGCAAGTCCGAGGAGAGAGATTTAAGAAGATTCCGTGGAATGTAGTCAAGGTATTTTTGTAGTCCTTATTCAAATTTTGTAATATGTTCATTAGTTTTAAAATAGGAACAGTATTATAATTTATGTGTTAAATCGATTTTGAATATGTACGTATATACATGTGCAGTGTCCACAGCAGTCGGGAGGTTCGGAATGTGGCTACTATGTCATTCGGTTTATGAGTGACTTGATAGCGGGACCGAGACTCTTGCCAGAGAAGTCTCTAGACATGGTAAGTAGCATTCTCGAAATATTTTGGTTTTGTAGATAATTTTTAACATTGATTATTAAACTCAAAGTATTATTAGCAACTAATCATATTTCTTTTTGTGTTAATTTCAAGGCTTTTGAAGAGTTGGTAGACGGTTACAACGAAGGACATATAACCGAGGTGATCGAAGAATGGGCAGAATTCATGAGCGTTAATGTAGGTTGCTTTTAGGGTATTGGTAGGATTGAGTAGGATGATTTTGAAATTCTCATGAAACAATTGTCATTTCTGTAAAGATTTTGTTGATGTTTGATTTATTTGCTCAAATTTGTAAATGTAAGAGGATTATTGCCCGTAGATAGGTTTGGTGGCTATTTAAATGGTGAAATGGTTGATCTAATGCCCCCACTGTGGTGGCATTGTTAATTGCTATATCTTAACAGGTTTGATTGATTTTGGATGTGTGTGGTAGAATTATAGGGTGGAATGGAAAAAAAAACAACCTATTACAGCGGTTCTTAGTAACAACCGCTGTGATAGGTGGTTTTTTTTTTAAAAAAAAGGTCTAACGCAGCGGTTCTTTTAATAACCGTTGCGGTAGAGTACCTACTGCAGCGGTTGTAGAACCGCTACGGTAGGTACCTATCGCAGCGGCACCCATCGCAGCGGTTTTCAACCGCTGCCATAGATACCCAACAACCGCTGCGGTAGGGTCTTTTTCTACTAGTGTATGAGCGTTATATTTGTGATGTAGCATGCAGTTGCCACTGCTTCTGCCCAGAAAACCTGAGGAAGACTGCTCCCCAATAGCATGGCCCTGGCTACCTCTTGTAGTGTTCTATTCTTTCACTCAACTACCCCATTCTGTTGGGGTGTTCTTGGTGCTGAATATGTGTGACTAATCCCATGTTGTTTACACATATCCATGAATTGTTGATTCTCAAACTCTGACCCATGCTCAGAACGAAGTGTTTTGATCTTGAGGTTGAGTTGTACTTGGATTTTTCCTGAAGGCTTGAAATTTCTCAAAGACTTTGTCTTTGGAAGCAATAAAGAGTGTCCAAGTGAACCATGAGTAATCATCAACAATTACAAACATATACCAATTTCCTCCAAAACTTTTGATTCTCATGGGTCCACATAAGTCCATGTGAAGTAATTCAAGTGGCTTGGATGTACTAACTAAGTTCTTTGACTTAAAAGAAATCTTAGTTTGTTTGCTTCTAAAACAAGCGTCACAAAGATTTGTCTCAGACTTCTTAATCTCAGGGAGACCTCTTACCAACTGTTTCTTGACAAGTTTTCTTAATAAAGAAGCGCTAACATGCCCTAGTCTTTTGTGCCATAGTGTAGAGTCATCTATTAAAGCAGTCAAGCATGGAAGATTAGGACTATCAATATCCTCCAAACTAGTTACATAAATGTTTTTCCACCTTTTTCCCTTTGACAACTCTTTGCTATTGTTCTGACTTACTATGCTACAATGTGTAGAATAGAAGTGAAGTGAATGGCCTTTGTCACAAATTTGAGAAACACTAAGCAAGTTGAATTTTGAACCATGAACTAAATTTACACTATCTATGACATAATCAAATGTAATGTCAACCTTACCTACACCAATGATTTTTCCTTTCTTGCTGTCGCCAAAGGAAACAGTTCCTTGGCTTCCTGGTTCAAGTGAGAAGAACTTCTTATTGTCTCCTGTCATGTGTTTAGAGCACCCACTGTTGATGTACCAGCAGGGATCCATTCTCACTCGATCCTGCACTTAACATGTTAGTGGTGTGGGGTTAGGGTCCATAGAAAGGTTGGACCCATTTCCATCATTAAATGTTCTAAGATCATTTTTTACTACCCATTTTAGTCCTAGTTTCTTGAGTTTCCAATGCCTCATAAAACACGTTTTATAGCAATTGGATTCATGATGACTAGGTTGTCTGCATAAGCTGCAGACATCTCTACGACTGGTCTCTGACCTGTATCCGACCTGTCGTTTGCTTCTCCTCATGGGTGTCTTAGAAACAACATCTATCTTAGAATATTTTTCTTTGATAGTAGCTAGTTCCTTTTCTTTTGCGTTAAGCGCAACAATCAATTCATCGGTTTGTTTTTCATACTTCAATTTTTCATGAACGGAGAGAATTTCACTATAATCTTTTGTAATTTCATGAGTGCCCTCATGAGATTATCTACCTTGCTTTTATCCGAGGTTTTTCTCAATTTTTCATTTTCTTCCAAAAGTTCATCGCTTTTAGTTTCTAATGCCTCTAGGTGATCAACTAATGTAAGAGAAAACTTTCTAAGTCCTAGAAGTTCAGCCTTTTGAATTCTCCTTCTAAGTTTAGAATAGTTTAACTTATGTTGTTCTTCTTCTGATTCTGAGACATCATTGCCTTGTGCCATCAAGCACACTTCTTCAAGGCATAGGTGAGCCTTCTCATCTTCTAAGATGTCGCTGTCTGAGGTTTGATTGTCATCACTCCATTCACAATCTCCCCATGCGGCAATGAAGGCTTCCTTCTTTGGTCCTTTGTTGAATGATCGCTGGATAGTCTTCTTGACCCTGTCGTTGTCCTCTCGGGATCGTTGAGGACAATATTTGATATGATGTCTGTGTTTTGAATACCCAAAACACTTATCATTGTTTTTCTTTTGATCATCCCACTCCTTGGACTCCTTGCCTTTCCTTATTTTATTTCTTATGAACTTTCGAACGTACCTCTTAGCATAGAGGACCATTTCATCATTATCGTCTCCTGACTCGGATCTTTCATTTTCAGCTACTTGAAGGGCTATGCCTTTCCCTCTATCTCTTGATGGGCTTTCTGAATTCCTGTGTTATAGTTTTAACTCGAAAGCCATTAAAGATCCTAGCATGTCTGCTAGAGACATCTTGGAGAGATCATGCACTTCTTGTATGGCATTGACTTTGCTGTCAAAAGAGGCGGGAAGAGATATGAGGAACTTCCGAATTTGATCCTCGTTAGAGTTGGTTCTTCCAAGCACCAACATTTCGTTGATCAGCTTAGTGAACCTTGTATGCATTTCAGAAATGCTATCCTTTTCTTCCTTCTTGAATAGCTCCCAATGAGTGAGTAGCAACTCAATGCGAGTCTTTTTGATCTCATCATTCCCTTCATAAGTAACCTAAAGAGTTTTCCAAATCTCTTGGGTTGTTTTAGCTGAAGAAATCTTGGAGTATTGCTTAGGTAGTAGTGCACAGTGAAGGATTCTTACAGCTCGAGCATTGAATACCAGCTTCTAGATTTGATCATCCGTTATGCTGTCGATAGATATGTCTTGTCCTTGAGTATTCTGGAAGGTGTATTCTCCATGTGTTATCACCCTCCACATTCTTGGATCGCCAGACTTGATATGAAATTCCATCTTATTCTTCCAGTTAGTGTAGTTGTCTCCATTGAAGAGTGGTGGTCGATTTGGTGTAGAACCTTCTTCTGCTGCTAGAATGCTTGCATGAGACATCTTGATTGCTTTCCTAAGCAGCTAGATTTCTAGAAGAGACTTGCTCTGATACCAATTGAAACCAGCAAGCTCTCCTGACGCGTCCCTAACGTGTCGTGGACGTATCGTGGACTCTAATAATACTTGATATTTTAGGAATGGACGCGAGATAAACTTAAACTGGAAAACATATTTCGATTGAGAATTTACACACACGAAATTCACTCCACCTCCCTTGCCCCACACATGGACTCCCGAGATAGTTTCAACTTTACCCCTAAAGTTGTTAACCCTCTCCTGACTATCGGCCTACGGTTCACCGACCATTCCCCGACCTGTCATTCTATCAAATACCTAATGTATTGATACTCTAACCCAGTCCTATCTAGCTCACCAACTCTCTAGCACTTACACACACTCCAAAGTCTGATTCACACTTGCCCAGATTATCTCTATCTTTTCTCTCGTACAGGCTTGCTTACATATGGAATCAATGCAAGTATATATACACGGTTGTTAGGATGTAACTACCGTCCTATTAATGCCTAAACTTCTAGGAGTCGACTATAACTTTGATTATTCACATAATAGCCACACTAGACTTGCTGAGTTTCTTCAACTTGATCTGGAGGCTTACACCACGTGTCGCCTCATGGTTGGTCAAGTTGGCGGCAGTCCTCTTGATAGGTTGATCACTACTTGTGTGCCCCACTTGCCTGATTCTGTTTGGCTCATTAAATGCTCATTAATGCCCTATTCTGAATTCATTACGGCTATGTAATGATGTTCATTTATAGCTTTGTTATCTTGTGCATTAATGAACTTCTCATTTTGTCATGAGCTTGTCATGAACAAGTTGCCTAAGTGGATGAATGTGTTTTTATCTGAATATGTCGATCCCTTGTAGTCTTCTATCTTTGATTTTCATCTTTAAGCATGAGAGATATCTTCGTGCGGTGTCTGATTGGTTGTCTGTGCCAGAAGTTCTACGGAGCTCTCATAGACAGGTGCCCGATTGGTTGGGCACATGTCGTGGATTGAGCGCGCTTGTAACCTTGCATGCTAAGCCACTCATGACCTAAGTGCGCTTACAACCTTGTGTGCTAAGCCACATATTCACATGTCTATCTGAATCATGAATCTTGACAAACGCATTAGATAGACAATACAAGGTTTGCTATCATCATAACTGAAGGATCTTGTCTTAATAAGGTATACCGCTAACTACTCCTAAAAAGTCTCGCACTCACACATCGGTCTTCATCAGCTACGATCCTATAATTTTGTGGCCATAAAGGCTCAGCACAACTGTTGAGCATGCTACTATATGACCCTCATAGACCTTTAAACTTCTCAGGTTAAACAACCAAATTGTTAACATGCAATTCGGGTTTCATGCTATTCCGTTTGACAATATAATAAACTGTAAAGTGTGGTACTAAATCAAACAACAGTTCATCCAACATTCACACAGTTCATTCCACACAACAACAACTATATAATCGATCTACGTGTAGGAATGTACAATAGCGCAACGAGGGTTAGGTTTAATGTTTCTCGTGTCAAGGCCTCGAGGGCTATTTGTAACACCCCTGCAACGCCCCTATCAACTACCGAAATCGCAGTGGAAATAACCAACCAAACAATAACTAAACGCTTTGGTGTTACAACGCCGTTAGCCACCCACGTGGTTAACTAGGCAGAATCAATACAAGTGTATCGGTCTGATGAACAGACTCCCGAGCATAGTATCTAACATCCATATATAAACATAACCAACCATACCGAGTATTTAATTTACAACACACCTACAAACCATAATCATCCACCACTGTATAACAACGGTATCAAAATGTAACGCCTCGGGAGCACAAGCGCATCCCGGGCTCAGCAACCAACATATCCAAAAGTACATCAACAACCTAGGACCTAGAGCCACTCTGCCTCTTCGATCCTCATCCTGCAATAAAATATGGAGCCCCCGAGGGGGTCAGCAACCTTTGCTGGTATGGCTAACGCGCAGCCCATCGGCTACCGGGATACGCGCAACCAATTGTCATAATAACATGGCATTCATTTTAGAACATCCAACATATATATATATATATATATTATATATTATATACATATACCATAGCATAGCAAGGGAAATTGCATAGCATCATATCAATACACATCACCATAAAATCGGTTCGCACAAGGAACCTTCCACCATAGTTAGTATCCCATGTGAGCCTAGAGGTTTTTACCAACCCCATGTTAAGCTCGTTACCATCCTTGTTACCGTCCGGTTATATAGAACGGTTAACTTATACCAAAGGTGTGTCGGATATAGTAATCCCAAGCACACCGAAATAACATACGTATGCCCCTATGGCCCGACGTGAGTCAGTAACTAGCTTTGGATAAGCTAAGGGAAGGTAGAAACCAAAAATTGGAATACCACCTATACATACACCAAGAGAGCCGAACCGGATATGATATCGACCCCCATCCATCACACGCGTGGCCGGAACAACCGGACTCCTCACTCCCCCGGTTAGCACTTGTTAGTGATCACACAACATTTTGTTAAGTCACATACAAGCAAACATTCAGGTCTTGTTAGACAACCAAGGAAAAGGAGTCATAACCTTACAACATCATAATGTATAACAACTGTAAACTCTTTTCATGCCTTAGTCTTATAAGGTCGTAACACGCAGAAAAGCAAACAACACCCAAGCCGGTGTAAACCGGTAGGCAACAGACTGCAAGAAAACCATACCTTGGTCCTTGCCTCGTTTCGTTTCCACCTTGAGAGAATCCTATACACATTAGTAACGTCGGTTAATTAACGCACTAATCCATTATTAACATTATCTACTCACATTACTAGTTTATTTTTATTTTACACTTATTACAATTTTTCATCCTTATAATTGCCTTTAAAACTCACCTAACATGTCTTGCTTAACCTCATAATATCATTACTAATCTACTACCATTTTTAGATAACAATTTCCATCTTAAAACAATAATTTTTGGTCCATATAGTGCCCTGTCCGAACTTGTGTCCGAGCTTCCAAGTTCGGACACAAGCCGTGATTTTAGACAGAAAACAGACACATGTCCGAACTTGTGTCCGGACTTCGGAAGTTCGGACATGAGTCGAGGAAAATCCTAACCAGAAATCCATACGTCCGAACATGTGTCCGGACTTCCCAAGTTCGGACACAGTTCGAGGATAATCCCTAAGAAATAACAGGTGCGTCCGAACTTCCAAATTCGGACGGTAGTTCGGACACTACCTAAGATCCAGAAAACTGTAAGCGTAACAGGGCATGTCCGAGCTTCCAAGTTCGGACGGAAGTTCGGACGTGCCATTATACTCAATTTCTAAGCCTTTAAACACTTAACCAATTTCCTCCAAAGCCTCCAACACTTATAGTATCTACTCCCTAGGTTCCCAAGTGATGTTTCATGCCTATACCAACCATTATATCAAGATATTCCTTCCACACAACATCATTACTCAAACATCATTTCTTACAAACTAAAACTCCTTAAGTCATTCTTGAAATCCCTTTTTCCTAAGCTTACACTTCCTCCTTATTTTACCAAAGTTAGCCTAAGCCTTCATCTAAGTCCAAAATGACTTTGGTACATACTAAAACCTCAAGATCATGCCTAAGTCCTTATTACACTCTAGAACACTTCCTAGTTCATCAAAATTCCTTTACAACATCTTAAACTCCTTATGCATTTTCTAAATTTCGACATAGTTTCTCCTAGCATTTTGTTACACCTTAGCACATTATTTTCATCATTAATCATCCTAGAACACCAAGAACACCAAGAACACTTTCTTACACAACTTCACCAAATTCACGCTACATCACAATATAGTGCACAATTTTAAATTGCATGGCACTTAGGCCCTTAAAATGCATGGCTCTTAGGCCCTTAAAGTGCTTAAATCATAAACACTGAATTTCCACAATATATATGCCTTTAACCTGCGATTACATACAACAAGACATATGTTATTTTACTAGTCTCCTTGAGAACATTTACTAGGTCATTTACCATGTGCTCTTTAGGTAGTTTTAATAAGCAATTATAGCTCATTTCTCCTAAGGCATTAAACAACATTAAGTTAGTAGATTTACCTCTTTTTCCACCACACTTCCTTCTTGTTTCCTTACAAAACCGTATGGTATTTTGATTCCTTGTCAAGTTCTAAACAATATACAAACATTAAAATGAGTATTCAAGCTATAAGCTTCATCTCATTGTAAACCCTAATTTGACATTGTTTCAAAAACATTAATGTAGTTGTTTTACCTTGGTCTTTGAAGAGAGTTTGGATATATAACAAGAGAGGACTCCACCTAGTCCATGAAGAGTTGAAATGAAGCTAGAACAAGGTCACACAAAGAGCTATATCAATGTGTATTTTCGGTTAAGGTGAGAACATGGAGGAAACATGATTTTTCTTTGAGATTCCTTACCTAGAAGCAAAGGAGATCAACAATATGTCAAAATACAAGCTCAAGCTCCTTCAATGGTGGAACACCTTGGCACCGAAATGGAGCTCTTGGAGTTTTGAGAAGATAGGAATGGAGAGCTTGATGAGAGGAAGAGATTGGTGGTCTTTGTTTTTGATTTGGACAAGTGAGCAAGATTTAACAAGAGATCAAAGTGGGAGTTCTAATGGTGGTAGTGGTATTACCGAGAGAGAGCAAAGAAGAGAGGTAGAAGGTGGTGTTTGCAAACCGTGGGAATGAAGGAAAGAAATGAGAATGAGATAGGACTTGCTTTTAAGAAGATATTTATGTTTATAAAGTAAAAAGTAAGTTTACTTAGTTTGCTTTACTTACTTATTACATTAACTAGAGAGTGGTGAGTCACCACACATATAAAAACCGGCCCCCTTTATTAGTATGAGGGTATTTTAGTCTTTGTTTGTCAATTTAATTACTTAACATAACATATGTTATAAACTAGCTTGTAAAAGTTACTATGCACCTAAACAAGGCACTTAGAAGTGAAATTTTTGATTTCCCATTAATATAGCCACCCAAATGTGATACTATATAGTACACATATATATTTAAGAGTAATGATGGACATTTAGCCATTCAAAACTCATTTACAAGACAATTTTTCAAAAATGTGCTTTAAGACTTCTTAAAGCACATTTTGTATTTTAACTTGTTTTCAAGCTTGGTTTTCTTTGGTAATTGGTTTAATATGTTCATTAGTATATAAATGAGGTCTTGGTAAGTTCATTAGGTCTTACCCAAGCCTATTCCAAGCTTAGAGCACATTTTAGCTCTTATTGACTTTAAAGCACATTTTGTGTTTGCTTTTGTTTAAATTTGTTTACTAGTGTTTTTAAGACTCTTTTTAGTCTTAATAAATCATGTTTTAGTGTTTAACCAACATACCAAGGTTTGGGGTATTTCAATCTACCCCCCTTAAAAGAACTTTGTCCCCAAAGTTCATACTTCCCACATATCTTACTATTAGAACACGGGGAACACTTATAAAAACAATACTTCCGAACATCATTACCAACCTTACCATCATTCTTACACCACAACGGACTCAAGGTCCAAACCACACAATACCACAACGGACTCGAGGTCCAAACCACATAATACCATTCAGACACAACGGTCTGTAACATAACATAGACAATGTATACATATACATGTCGTATACAACCATAACCGAAACGGCTCTACCCCCCTTAAAAGGGGTACGCCCCGTACCCTATACATATGAACACTAAGAAGCAAACAATGACGGGTGCTTCGCCTTCATCTTTTCTTCCAGCTCCCATGTGGCCTCCTCAACGTCCTGGTTAGACCAGAGGACCTTCACCAGTCTCACGGACTTATGGCGAGTGTCTCGAGTCTTAGTATCCAGAATCCGTACCGGAGTCTCCACTGATCGCATGGTTGGCTCTAAGGTTAGCCTTTCTGGCTGAAGCACATGAGACGGATGAGACATATATTTCTTCAACTGGGACACATGAAATACATCATGTACCTTGCCCAGTTCGGCGGGTAGATCAAGTCTATAAGCTACCGGGCCGATCCGCTCCGTCACAACATAAGGACCCACATATTTCGGGCTTAACTTGCCCTTCTGGCCAAAACGAAATACTCCCTTCATGGGGGATACTCTCAAAAATACCTGATCGCCCACGGCGAACTCCAGGTCACGTCGGCGCACATCTGCGTGCGACTTCTGTCTATCCTGAGCTGCTTTCATATTATCCCTGATCTGGCGAACTTCTGCCTGAACTTGCTCAAGATACTCTGGTCCTATAATGACCGTCTCACTCGACTCATCCCAGCATAATGGCGTGCGGCATGGTCTACCGTACAATGCCTGGAAGGGAGACATCTTGATCGATGCATGATAACTGTTGTTGTAACTAAACTCGATCAGATGTAACTTATCAATCCAGCTGGTCTGAAAGTCAAGTGCACATGCACGTAGCATATCCTCAAGTGTCTGGATGGTGCGCTCACTCTGACCATCTGTCTGTGGGTGGAACGCTGTGCTCAATTTCAGTTCAGTACCAAGTGCCTCTCGTGTAGACTTCCAATATCTGGATAGGAATCTGGTATCTCTGTCGGATACAATCGTCTTTGGTACACCATGATGTCTTACAATCTCTTTATCGAATAGTTCTGCCAATCTTGCCACTTTCCAGGTGTCCTTCATCGGAATGAATCGGGCCACCTTGGTCAGTCGGTCAACTACCACCCAAATCATATTCAGACCTCCCCTTGTAGGCGGAAGCCCTACCACGAAGTCCATAGATATGTCATGGAACTTCCACTCCGGCACTGGCATTGGCTGCACCATACCACCAGGCCGTCGGTGCTCAAACTTGACCTTCTGACAAGTGAGACACCTCAACACATAGTCATTTACATCCTTTTTCATTCCAGCCCACCAGAAGTATCTTTTCATACCTTTATACATCTTTGAAGCTCCGGGGTGAATCGACGTCGTAGAACAATGGGATTCACTCAGTATGCGCTCCTTCAGCTCAGCGCTACTCCTCGGTATACACAACCGGCCATTGAGCCTAATCAGGTCATCATCGTGGAGTCTGAAGTCATACTTCTGACCCTCGAATGTGCCATCAATAAGCTTCTGTCTAATTTCCATCATGTACTGATCCGTCATCTGAGCACTCCGCACCTCTTCAACCAAGCCAGTATGAGAGACTAGCGAATGGAGAGAGTGTGCTCGGCGACTCAATGCGTCAGCTACCACATTTGCCTTACCCTCTTTGTACTATAAATTGATGTCATAATCATTCAGAAATTCAACCCACCTTCTTTGCCTCATGTTCAACTCCTTCTGAGTGAACAAGTACTTTAAACTCTTGTGGTCAGAATAGATCGTCACACTTACCCCATACAAGTGATGTCGCCATATCTTCAGTGCGAAGACAATGGCCCCCAATTCTAAGTCGTGTGTAGGGTAGTTCTCCTCATGCTTCTTCAGCTGTCGGGAGGCGTAAGCCACGACCTTCCCGTGTTGCATCAACACACAACCCATACCCCTGCCTGATGCGTCGCAATAGACCTCAAAACCATCTGGACCGTCTGGTAATGTCAGAACCGGTGCAGATGTCAGAGCATCCTTGAGACTCGTGAAAGCTCTCTCACAGTCGACTGTCCACTCGAATGGTGCATCCTTTTTCATCAAGGAAGTCATCGGCTTCGAGACACTGGAGAAGTCCTTCACAAATCTCCTATAGTAACCTGCCAGACCGAGGAAGCTCCTGATGTCGGTGACTGTCTTCGGCCTAGGCCAGGTGCGCACTGCATCTATCTTTGCCGGATCAACAGCTATCCCGGCCTCCGAAATCACATGTCCAAGGAATGATACTTGGTTCAACCAAAATTCACATTTCGAAAACTTTGCATACAACTGATTCTTTCTCAACGTTTGCAATACATCTCTCAGGTGGCTTTCATGCTCACCTCTCGATTTCGAATACACAAGTATGTCATCGATGAAGACTACCACAAATTTGTCCAACTGATCTTGGAACAAACGGTTCATTAAGTCCATGAATTTTCCTGGTGCATTTGACAAGCCAAACGGCATAACGGTGAACTCATAGTGCCCATACCTAGTTCTGAAAGCTGTCTTCTCGATATCACTGTCACGGATGGCAATCTGGTGATATCCGGAACGTAGGTCTATCTTGGAGAATATTGATGCTCCCCTAAGCTGATCAAATAGATCGTCGATGCGTGGTAAAAGGTAACGGTTCTTCACCGTAACAGTATTCAGCTCCCGATAATCAATACATAGGCGGAGGCTACCGTCCTTCTTCTTCACGAAGAGGACCGGCGCTCCCCATGGTGACACACTAGGGCGGATAAAGCCCTTGTCGAGTAGGTCTCTCAGCTGCTCCTTGAGCTCTGTCATCTCTGCTGGAGCCATACGGTACGGTGCTTTCGCAATGGGTCCGGTGCCCGGAATTAGATCAATCTCAAACTCAACCTCTCGTGCTGGCGGCATGCCCGGCAGTTCCTTAGGAAATACGTCAGGAAACTCCGACACTACCGGCACATCTGGGCTAAACTCAGGGTCTCTCTCTATGTCCTGGACATAGCAGAGGTATACATCATTTCCCCTGTCGTAACTCACGATACATGGCCATGGCGGTGATGATCTGTGTCGAAGGCTCCCTGGGCCTCTGGCGGTATGATATAGTAACCCCAGATGGACTCCTAAGAAGCAGTCGATGCTCGGCACATAGGATTCTACCCTTGTACCGCTCCAACCAGTTCATCCCGACAATCACATCAAAACCCAGTCCGTCGAACTCTATCAAGTCGATCGGAAACTCCTCATCCATGATTCGAACAATAGCATCTCGGTAGTAGCGGGTACATCTGATCCGCTCTTTCGACGGGAGAGTGACCACGAAGTCTGGCATCTCTTCACCATCTAACCCCAGCCTCTTCGCAAATGATAGCGAAATGAATGTGTGTGAGGCTCCAGAGTCGAACAAGATCGATGCATCCACGCCATTCACTGGAAAGGTACCGGTGAGGATTGTGCCGCTCTTGCCGGCTTCTGCCTTATTGCAGACACTCAGTATACCTCCCGTTCCGAGTGCACAGCCTAATTCATTGGCAAACTAATAAGTATTGGGTAACAACACGGTTGATATGATTCAAACAACTCCACTTTATTCATTAACACACTCTTTTTACAACATTCATTGGCTTACTGTCGCCATGATTCACTTACAATCCTTAATACATACGGTTTATCACATCACACAATTATACAAGCTTAAAACTGTCTGAAGGTCAAATTTAAACGTCCGGGTTTCATGTGTGTGGCATTGATCACTGCCGACGGTGCGGTATTCAGTTTGATCTTCTGATGCCATGGTATAGCATCCTTGATTGCCCACCCATGATTAGTACATCTCCCGATTTCAATAATATCTTCCTTGCGAGGTCAGCACGCTTCTGCTCGCCATACACAAATACTGCGGTATCACCAATGGACCAAGACACCACGGGTACTCCCTTACTTAGAGACTCGGGTGACTCGTCCTTG
Source organism: Limonium bicolor (assembly GCA_023374045.1). Taxonomy (NCBI): domain Eukaryota; kingdom Viridiplantae; phylum Streptophyta; class Magnoliopsida; order Caryophyllales; family Plumbaginaceae; genus Limonium; species Limonium bicolor. The sequence goes on from CM041780.1 coordinate 253,769,135, forward strand.
TCTTGGTGCATACCCAACCGTCCACCTTTCTGGTAGAAGTTTACAATGCATAGATCTGCTTTACACTTGGAATTGATTCCGTTTCAACTTGCTGAGCAATTCCCACGGCGTGGTTAACGACCGCGTGGAACTCCTCTGGTATACTTGATACTGTTGCTCCATCTTCAGCTCGTACTTCTTGATATGACTTGGTGTAAGGGTTCCAGTCCTTACCCATGCACATCATCTTCAATTGCATCCTTGCTCCGTTCGGGTATTCGGGTGTGTAAACCCTCCTGGTTTTGCTCCAAGTTCGTCGCATCGTCTGATGATGTGGATTTGTGCTTCCGGTGTCAGGTATCCATTTAAAGTATCATACCTGGCTGGATACCTGACATTGCTCCAATGGAAGTCGGTGATGTTGATGGTGTTTCTTCAGGGTTTGGTGTGGGCGGGATTGGATAGCAGATATTGAAGGTTCCTAAGTTTCAAATTGCCTAACTTTAGGTGTTTTCCACATTATATTCTAACTCTTTACTTATATGTTTATACCCTTAGACTTGCTAACACTCATGCATGAAATGCGGTAAGCAATCACTTTTTCATTTACAGTTTAGGCGGTACCTGGTCTCGAAGAGGACCCTGGTGCCTCTGACCGGTCCACCACATTCAGGGTGGCCTTGCCGGACCCCGTAGCCTTCCCCTTCTGGGATTCAGTGTACTTCTTGTCAGAAGTCTGCTGAGTAATCGCCTTCGGGCCTTCAGTGGTCGTGGTAGTATTACCCTTCCACTGCCCTTTTGGCTTGTAGTTCCTGCTGTTGGGGTTCGTCCAACACTCAAATCACGGTGCCCCATCTTCTGGCAGTGACGGCACCTCACATCATTCCCCTTGCAGTCTTTGCCGGGGTGGTCTCCATTGCACCACTTACAGTAAAAGTGGCGCTCCGGTCCAGAACCCGCGCTAGCTGCTATAACAACACACAATCAATACTCACTTTCCATCTCAACATACACCTCAACTAGATACACATGGTTAAGTAATTACCCTTAGGCGGGTAGGAGCGTAGAGGCTTCGCCGCATACGCATACGTGAGCTTCAGTGGCTCATCAGCTGTGGTGGTCTGGGCTTGGCCCTTGTCACCCTGGTACTGGCCCTTCTGGGGCTGAGGGTAGGGTTTCTTTTTCTTTCCTCCCCCATACCCTTGCTGATTCTGGCCCTCGTTGGTGGCCTTGCGCTTGTGCGCATTCTCCTCGTCCCTCAGACGGACGGTAATTTCAACCTTAGCAGCGGCATGATAGCACTCCTGTATTTTAGGATGTCAGTCATGCCCCGCAAAAACAACTTACCAACTCACATTAACATTCACTCATGGTATAAATGGATTCACAACAAGGTACTCTAATTACCTGCAAGGTGTATACTCAGCTGGCCCCATCCCATAGCGGAGACGGTGGCTTAGTCCATTGTAGAACCGGTTCACCAACACTCGGTTCGAATACCCAAGGTCTGGTAACAGGTGGATAAGGCCGGTGAATGCTGTGTAGTAGTCATCAACCGACATCTTATCCCCCTGCCTCAGACTATCCAGCTCGAGGCGTTTGCCTCCTGCACATGTACCGGGTAGTACTTGGCTCGCAGTAGAGCCGTGTACTCCCTCCAACCAAAGTCAGGATCAGCCATCCTGTCCTCCTTCACCAACTTCCACCAACTCTGCGCCGTACCCTTCAAGTAGTAGGCGGCAAGACGGACCTTAGCTTCAGCAGGTACTGCCAAGGTCTCGTAGGCGGTCTCCAGTTCGGAGATGTACGCCTCCAGTTTCGAGGATCAGTCTCCCCATTGAATGATGGCGGTCTAGATCAGCCAACGCCTTGACCCAATTGGTCTCTCGTGGCGGTGGTGGTGGTGGCTGAACTCCGGGCTGTTGCCCTTGCTGTAGCAGCAACCAGATCGGGTACCAACTGGGCTACGGCGGCTGCAACTGCCTCAGCCATAGTCTGTGCCGTAGTATCATCGCCCTGGTTACCCAAATCTCCAGTACCGCGCCCGCGGCCTCTCCCTCGTGGTCTACCTGCCATCTGAATTCATATGAACATTCATTAGCATTATGCTTGCACACTTATCGGTCCAATGGTTATAACATCTTCCCGACAACCAGGTAATTCCACACTTAGTTAGTGGTTAACCCTTCCAAATCTGTTCACTTAGGTACTGTAGTTAGGTTTCCTAACTCGGTATATCCCTAAGCTCGGTATTCTAGTCATCAGAGCGATACTTCGCTCTGATACCACTTTTTGTAACACCCCTACAACGCCCCTATCAACTACCGAAATCGCAGCGGATAACCAACCAAACAATAACTAACGCTTTGGTGTTACAACGCCGTTAACCACCCACGTGGTTAACTAGGCAGAATAATACAAGTGTATCGGTCTGATGATCAGACTCCCGAGCATAGTAACTAACATCCATATATAAACATAACCAACCATACCGAGTATTTAATTTACAACACACTCAAACCATAATCATCCACCACTGTATAACAACGGTATCAAAATGTAACGCCTCGGGAGCACAGCGCATCCCGGGCTCAACAACATATCCAAAAGTACATCAACAACCTAGGACCTAGAGCCACTCTGCCTCTTCGATCCTCATCCTGCAATAAAATATGGAGCCCCCGAGGGGGTCAGCACCTTTGCTGGTATGGCTAACGCGCAGCCCATCGACTACCGGGATACGCGCAACCAATTGTCATAATAACATGGCATTCATTTTAGAACATCCAACATATATATATATATATACATATACCATAGCATAGCAAGGGAAATTGCATAGCATCACATCATCAACACATCACCATAAAATCGGTTCGCACAAGGAACCTTCCACCATAGTTAGTACCATGAGCCTAGAGGTTTTTACCAACCCATGTTAAGCTCGTTACCATCCTCGTTACCGTCCGGTTATATAGAACGGTTAACTTATACCAAAGGTGTGTCGGATATAGTAATCCCAAGCACACCGAAATAACATACGTATGCCCCTATGGCCCGACGTGAGTCAGTAACTAGCTTTGGATAAGCTAAGGGAAGGTAGAAACCAAATTGGAATACCACCTATACATACACCAAGAGAGCCGAACCGGATATGATATCGACCCCCATCCATCACACGCGTGGCCGGAACAACCGGACTCCTCACTCCCCCGGTTAGCACTTGTTAGTGATCACACAACATTTTGTTAAGTCACATACAAGCAAACATTTAGGTCTTGTTAGACAACCAAGGAAAGGAGTCATAACCTTACAACATCATAATGTATAACAACTGTAAACTCTTTTCATGCCTTAGTCTTATAAGGTCGTAACACGCAGAAAAGCAAACAACACCCAAGCCGGTGTAAACCGGTAGGCAACAGACTGCAAGAAAACCATACCTTGGTCCTTGCCTCGTTTCGTTTCCACCTTGAGAGAATCCTATACACATTAGTAACGTCGGTTAATTAACGCACTAATCCATTATTAACATTATCTACTCACATTACTAGTTTATTTTTATTTTACACTTGTTACAATTTTTCATCCTTTAATTGCCTTTAAAACCACCTAACATGTCTTGCTTAACCTTAATATCATTACTAATCTACTACCATTTTTAGATAACAATTCCCATCTTAAAACAATAATTTTTGGTCCATATAGTGCCCTGTCCGAACTTGTGTCCGAGCTTCCAAGTTCGGACACAAGCCGTGATTTTAGACAGAAAACAGACACATGTCCGAACTTGTGTCCGGACTTCGGAAGTTCGGACATGAGTCGAGGAAAATCCTAACCAGAAATCCATACGTCCGAACATGTGTCCGGACTTCCCAAGTTCGGACACAGTTCGAGGATAATCCCTAAGAAATAACAGGTGCGTCCGAACTTCCAAATTCGGACGGTAGTTCGGACACTACCTAAATCCAGAAAACTGTAAGCGTAACAGGGCATGTCCGAGCTTCCAAGTTCGGACGGAAGTTCGGACGTGCCATTATACTCAATTTCTAAGCCTTTAAACACTTAACCAATTTCCTCCAAAGCCTCCAACACTTATAGTATCTACTCCCTAGGTTCCCAAGTGATGTTTCATGCCTATACCAACCATTATATCAAGATATTCCTTCCACACAACATCATTACTCAAACATCATTTCTTACAAACTAAAACTCCTTAAGTCATTCTTGAAATCCCTTTTTCCTAAGCTTACACTTCCTCCTTATTTTACCAAAGTTAGCCTAAGCCTTCATCTAAGTCCAAAATGACTTTGGTACATACTAAAACCTCAAGATCATGCCTAAGTCCTTATTACACTCTAGAACACTTCCTAGTTCATCAAAATTCCTTTACAACATCTTGAACTCCTTATGCATTTTCTAAATTTCGACATAGTTTCTCCTAGCATTTTGTTACACCTTAGCACATTATTTTCATCATTAATCATCCTAGAACACAAGAACACCAAGAACACTTTCTTACACAACTTCACCAAATTCACGCTACACATCACAATATAGTGCACAATTAAATTGCATGGCACTTAGGCCCTTAAAATGCATGGCTCTTAGGCCCTTAAAGTGCTTAAATCATAAACACTGAATTTCCACAATATATATGCCTTTAACCTGCGATTACATACAACAAGACATATGTTATTTTACTAGTCTCCTTGAGAACATTTACTAGGTCATTTACCATGTGCTCTTTAGGTAGTTTTAATAAGCAATTATAGCTCATTTCTCCTAAGGCATTAAACAACATCAAGTTAGTAGATTTACCTCTTTTTCCACCACACTTCCTTCTTGTTTCCTTACAAAACCGTATGGTATTTTGATTCCTTGTCAAGTTCTAAACAATATACAAACATTATAATGAGTATTCAAGCTATAAGCTTCACCTCATTGTAAACCCTAATTTGACATTGTTTCAAAAACATTAATGTAGTTGTTTTACCTTGGTCTTTGAAGAGAGTTTGAATATATAACAAGAGGGGACTCCACCTAGTCCATGAAGGGTTGAAATGAAGCTAGAACAAGGTCACACAAAGAGCTATATCAATGTGTATTTTCGGTTAAGGTGAACATGGAGGAAACATGATTTTCTTTGAGATTCCTTACCTAGAAGCAAAGGAGATCAACAATATGTCAAAATACAAGCTCAAGCTCCTTCAATGGTGGAACACCTTGGCACCGAAATGGAGCTCTTGGAGTTTTGAGAAGATAGGAATGAGAGCTTGATGAGAGGAAGAGATTGGTGGTCTTTGTTTTTGATTTGGACAAGTGAGCAAGATTTAACAAGAGATCAAAGTGGGAGTTCTAATGGTGGTAGTGGTATTACCGAGAGAGAGCAAAGAAGAAGGTAGAAGGTGGTTTGCAAACCGTGGGAATGAAGGAAAGAAATGAGAATGAGATAGGACTTGCTTTTAAGAAGATATTTATGTTTATAAAGTAAAAAGTAAGTTTACTTAGTTTCTTTACTTACTTATTACATTAACTAAGAGTGGTGAGTCACACACTATAAAAACCGGCCCCCTTTATTAGTATGAGGGTATTTTAGTCTTTGTTTGTCAATTTAATTACTTAACAACATATGTTATAAACTAGCTTGTAAAAGTTACTATTCACCTAAACAAGGCACTTAGAAGTGAAATTTTTGATTTCCCATTAATATAGCCACCCAAATGTGATACTATATAGTACACATATATATTTAAGAGTAATGATGGACATTTAGCCATTCAAAACTCATTTACAAGACAATTTTTCAAAAATGTGCTTTAAGACTTCTTAAAGCACATTTTGTATTTTAACTTGTTTTCAAGCTTGGTTTTCTTTGGTAATTGGTTTAATATGTTCATTAGTATATAAATGAGGTCTTGGTAAGTTCATTAGGTCTTACCCAAGCCTATTCCAAGCTTAGAGCACATTTTAGCTCTTATTGACTTTAAAGCACATTTTGTGTTTGCTTTTGTTTAAATTTGTTTACTAGTGTTTTTAACTCTTTTTAGTCTTAATAAATCATGTTTTAGTGTTTAACCAACATACCAAGGTTTGGGGTATTTCACTATTGATCGTTTTCTTACATGTAATCAGATTCTTAACTTATTCCTTTTCTTATTCCACATCTTAACTCTTTCAATTAACCAATACACTCTTACTTAGTTTACAAATTCTGGACCCAACTGCCCTTACACCAGCGACGGTGCCCCCATCCAACAAAGTTTGCGTTTGTTGGAAATCCACAACTTAAAGTTGTACGATATGATGTTACTGGGCCACAATTACCCGTATCACCAACATCGGTATCTCTGACCAAGTGACCATTTGATACTTGGAATTTCCTTGAGCGGACATGTTATCAGTCATCCCCTCATGATCACAATGCACAACCAGACGGTCCTGGATTTCTCACCATATTCAATACCTCTTACCACAACCAACCTCTCACTAAATTGATTAAGTTCTCTTAATTTAAATGCCTAAGACTCAATCTTAGGTATCCACTGATTAACTTCTCAAATGTATGTGGACCTCTTAGGTCTTTAATGTATACCTAGAAGTCATCTAGTGTATCCCGTACTCGAGTTCATTTCCTTTTGAGAGCGGAATTCCCGTCTCTTCTTAGGTTATCTTAGGATAATTCAGTTATGGTATTATCCTTCCATGGGTGATGTTTCTCGATCACTACTCATATCTTGTTTTAAGATATATATATATATTATATATATATATATATATATAATAAAATAAATAAATATGTGTTTGGTATTTGTCTCAATTCAAATGACTATCACGTACAAAATAATGGCGCACGTATTCGATAGATAAATCATATAACACATTTACATATGAGCATTCATATCCTCTTGTCAACCATTTCACACATCCAAACCCTAGGAACTCCTCAGGCACAATCAGATCACACAATAACATACCTTACACTGATGAACAATGCTAGCGTGACGTATCTTGCTCACCCCCTATACGCTCTGTAGCTCGTACCCCGTATCTCTGGAATATACCGCTAAGTATTAATTCACGCAATCCCATTTGATTTGGTATTCAATAACTACTAATCCCGTTGGTATTAACCCCGTGATTTACCCCTTAGTCGCTTGTTGTTGTTGTTGTTTCTCGGGCTTTTAAGTATATTCGGGATTAGTTTGAACCATACTTTATTTATGTTATAAATGACATGTAGCATTAGTTTACACCGTATAGTTTATTAGACTTTGAACTCTTCTTTAGATTGTGAGTTGGTCAACTTACCCCTCTTTGGTCAATTAAGTTGACTTGGTCAATTTAGGTTGACTCGGTCAATGTATTCAAGTCAACAGTATATATAATAATCCCTATGATAGTCATTGAATTATATAGTTCATTTGTTTGTTCAACTCTTTACAATTTGATATTAGTTGTTATATCTAATGTTATGTAATAAATCTTCCATCTTTATATCATACTTTACCCTTCTCTACAATTTCTACACCATATGGTATAATTACTTACACCTCACATATTCATATAAGTTATATGAATTATAAAACTCATTATATAATGATATTCCTTACTGTTTCATGGGTAACATTTGATTCTCTCATATTGTGTTATCCTTCACCTCTCGATATATATAGAATATGATCTTAATGCAATATGATGTTTATAAAATATCATTTCAACCTCCAAGGTTCATTTAATTCTTCACATTATTTAATAATTCCACTAGTTCTCAAATACTCACATTATTTTGGTGAATTATAAAACTCCTTACTTATATACCTTTCCACCTTTGATGTCATTTGGACTTTATATAAGTGTGACACTTATAATAATCTCAATCTTTATGTTAAATCCTACCTCCTAACCTACTGATTTTTATGCAACAACCGTATGTTGGGACATCAGAGTGTTGCAGAGATAGCCAATCACCTCGACAGAGTCAATCATCCTTAGTCAGACACAAAGAGTGAGCCACTTCATAGAGTCCATACAACACTAAGGAGACTTCACAGACTCTCTCGTGCTGTTGCGAATAATAAGGAGTCAACTCGGGAATGCCTCAACGTCACAACGGTCATAAAGTTCTCCCTTAACACCTGAAGTTCGCGGCCCAAGTAAGAAGACCACTCAAAGACGTTGGACGTTGCCCACTAAGTGTTCCGGTATTTTCGGAACTAACTCCCTCGACCTACCGGTTGTAATTCTAGTATAAATAGGTTTTGTAATCTAGTTTCAAGCGTGCTTTCATCTAGATATATTTCAGATTTAGATAGAGAGAAAGAACGCTTTGTAAGCGAGAAATAGAGAGAATCGTACCAAGTTATTTAGTGCATCTAGATAGACTCTGCCTAGGAAGATCCTAGTTTCGCTACGCTTACCATTGATCTGATCAGAAAGTGTATTGGGTGAGTGAGTGAAAAAAAACCGCTAAGTAGATCCCTTCTACTTAGTGGGCATTTGTAATTGTTTTATTTGACCAGGAAATAAAAGCTTATTTGTGTATCTTGTTTGAGTTCCACAGGTCCTTCTATCTTTCTACATCATTTCATTTCACTACTTAAAGTCTTCCGCTCCCTTAGTTTAAACAATTCGATTGAGTGCCACTACATCACAGATGTTCTCACCCACAAGATTGATTGAGTCACAAACCAACTCTTAGACTCACACCTTTGGTTGGTTTGAGTTAGCCACCGATCCTACACTTAACCTTTCTTTTAGTTTACAAATCTCCACACTAATTTTCTAATGTTACAATTTTACTCCTTATGTCTTATGCAATAATATTTATACTCTTAACCAATTTTAACCTGTAGTTTCCAAACATATTATATATTATATATATATATATATATATATAGATATATATATATATATATATATATATATATATATATATATAAAATAGCCCCCTTACAGTTTTCTTTCCCTTAAACTCTAACTTTTCTTTATTTACAACTTGACCAACATTACTTTACAAACCTTACAAAATCATCCTTAAACTATATTTTATACAATCCTATCAATTTAATTCTAAAATCTACCCTTAAAATTCTAATAAATTACCAACAGACCCTAGGCTGTTTTTATTGTCACTTTTTGCCCCTTACTTTCAGAAATTACATTTTAACCCTACTAGTTTTATAAACCTTATATTCAGCTCCTAAACTTTACCATTTTACCTTTAACTCTTATACCTTATAACTTTCTTAATTTAATTCTGATTTTCACTCAACTTTTTCTCAATAAATCCAAAAGATCCTAGTTCATCTTTAATCTCCAAAATGGGCCCACATTTTCCAGATTTTACACCTTGTCCTCACAAGTTTTAAAAATCTTACAGTTTATTCTAAAACTTCATTAAATTCCCAATTTGATTATTTCTCTCATCCAATTTGGTCAACACCCTAACAATAGTCAAGGTTGACCACCAACCTACTGCCTTGACAATGACTTTTCCATAATTACGAATTTGACCCTAATTTTTTCTAGAATTTTCATTTAGGCCCTTAACTTTACAAAAGCTTATATTTTTCATCTAAATTCCAATTAAGGCCTAAATTTTGGCCATATACTATTTTAACACCCTAATTTACTTAGCCAATCAATTTATGCCCATTTGTTCTCTAGAATATTACTTAAGCTTAATTACTTTTAAAGCTTGTTTTTAACCTTAAGCTTCATCCAACTTTCACTAAATTCATAAGTATTTTTCCTTGACTTTTTTAGGTGGTTTTAAACTAAAAACTCAGCCCCTTATCACTAGATCCTTTGCCAAATTTTAGTAAGCATATACTTAACTTTTAATGCATAAAAATTACTAAATGACTTATAAAAATGGCCTAAATACTTGGCCTTATTACAAAATTCAAATGTATCATTTAAATAACAAAATGCTTGTAGTGACAGTATACTCTCAGCTTTTTACCCATATACCCAACAACTTTCAATTTTTGCATTTTAACCACTTTAATTTATTTTTATGACATTATAAGTCATCATTTATCAAAGTAACTTAGCCAAACAAGTTACCATAGTTTTTAATTACATTTTTCAGTTAAAAAATCCCATGTAACACCACCCATCCTTGGCCTTAATTTATTTTACAACATAGGTTACCTTAAAACATAAAAATGTGTTCTAAGAAAAACTTACTTGTTTAAGGCTCCAAAACTTCCTGAATCCTCTTGTATTTTAGGCACTATATTAGGGTTAGTCTTAGGCAATGTTCACAGAATCACGATTCGGTCCCACGATCCTATGAGTTTACGATCCAAATTCATAGTTACGATCCGGATCGCAGGTAGGATCGGAGCCATGTAGGATCGTCAAAGGATCACGATTCCATTGCACGATCCTATGATCCTACACTCTAGATGCGTAGTACGATCCTACGATCCCATCGATCCCAAAATTATTTATAGTTTATTATTTTCATATCAATGTGAATTATATCTTAATATAATATAAAGAAACAAAAGTTCTTAAAATTTTGTAGAAAGTTTCATAATCCATAAAGTATCATGACGTTGAACATTGCAACAACTTGATGTTATTCAAACAACTTTTATATGTAGATTTATTGCAGGTCATTGAGCGGATATGGATTAAGATTGGAATATCACTTCTTGTTACTCTTCATCATGAAAGATTACAATATGTACTTAGGTGTTAAAAAATGTACTCCCTCCGTCCCTGATTGACCTTCAGATTTACTATTTGGACTTGTCGTTTGACTTCAATATTTAACATATAAGATGATATAATTTTACAAATCTAAGTTTTACAATTGAATCCTTATGTCAAAAACTATATGTTGTAGAAATTTGTTTCATAAAATTATTTTATCTTTATGTTTAATATTGAAGTGGAAAAATGTGCCAAAAAGCAAACAGGAAGGTCAAAGTGGGACGGAGGTGTGGAGGGTGATTTTTCTGTATAAGGGGGGGTCTCTCTAAATATGGTCTGACTGAGAAGTCTAGATCCTAGAAAATGCCATTATGTGGAGGGTGAGAACTCGTCACCTCAGCATCCCTCAAATACCTACTAAATCGTCCGTCTTTCCCAGAAAGCATAAGGGGGAGTGCAAGTGAACACTACACCCGCTCTCAATGGGCCCCACGCGGACTTATGCCTCTATAAGGCGGAATTGACTAGAGTCGCCACCTAGTTTGACCTAAGATACTAGGAAGGAAGGGAATGAGGGTTCTAAGAACCGTTAATTGACTCTGAGATTGTTGCCTATGGATAGGACTTATCTGGTCATGTCAGAGATTCCATTGTGGGTTCGTACTGGGTTACACCCCTCAGAAGTGGCAACGACCACGACTTCGGATTGGTGCCCGAGGAAACCTCGGTCTCCAATTGTCGGGATTGCCTTCTTTCAAAACCTTTTTAGAGAGATTCAGTTCAAAGCCAAGGATAGGAAAGGGAAAGAGGATGAGAGTGTTTGGGGGCGAGCTTTTCTACCAAGCTAGCGCCAAGAAGAGGAATTGATCAATTCAGATGGATATAGAATAAAAGAAAGGGAAAATTTCGATGTTGAAGAAATGATTAAGATTGGGAGTCTGATGATTTGAAGTTTGTGGGAGCGGAAGAAGGTTTGAGCATTTTGAGAGGTGTGAAGAATACCTTAGAGTGAGAAAAGGGTTTTTTTTTTAAATTGGAATGGGGTCGCACCCTAGATGGGTTGCCTACGTACTCAACTCCCTGCTGAGATCAGACCTTACGTAGTTCACAGTTTTTGGGTTTTGGAAGTTTTGAAGGATTTGAAGTTTTGGGTGTGGGAGATTAGTCTGTGAGACGCTCGGGTCTATGAGACAATTGGGATGTTCATGTAGTGGGAGTAATGAGATGTCAAGGCCTGTGAGACGCTCGGGTCTGTGAGACGTTTGAATCTTAAAATGGTGGAAGAGGTTGAAGTGTTTGAGTCTGTGAGGCGCTGAGGCCTGTGAGACGTTTGTGGAGAAATTATGATGTTTTGAGTCTGTGAGGCACTCGGGCCTATGAGACTATAGAAGTTTGGAAGGAGTTGGGATTCAGGAGATGTTTCAAGTTTGGAATGATTTGAGTTTGGATAATGATTTGAGTGTGTGAGACAATTGAAGTTTGAGTAGAGATCCCGGGTTTTTCGGGTTCGAGAATCTACAAGGGTTGAGGTTTTGTGATATTTCAAATTTGGAGTGAGATGATGATGGGCTGAATTGTTTAGAGGAATGATTGTCAAAATTGTCTCTCTTAAAGTTTTTACAAATCAAAAAAAATCATTTTTTGTTGTAAAAGGGCGGATAACCCCGAGGGATTACCCTATGTACCCCCTCGAACACGACACTTAATTAATGGTAAGTGCCGAGGCTCGAAAGATGGGGCAAGGAATTTATGTCGAAAAATAGGATTCAGAGAGAAACACCATGAATGAGATGTTCTCGGTCGAACCCTAATAACGTCTCTAACTCCCGGGTTTTAAAACGTTAAAACCGAAAACATTGAAATCGAGCGGAAGGGAGTTAGACGATTCTAAAATCCCGGCTGCGACTAGGAAGGTCGTTACTTCCCTAGCACCCCGCCTTGTAAAAATCTAGGCTGCAATTAGGGGAGGTTTGTCACCCTAATGCCCCGCCTAAAGAGATCCAGACTGCGACAAGGGAAGGTTATGACCCCAGTGCCCCGCCTCGGACTTTTATTCGGAAAGGGAGACAAGTGATGTCTAACTAGGAGGGAAGTGTTTTGAAAGTGTTAGACGTTCCATGTTCCCCGAAAACGGTTTAGCTTTGAGTTTGAAGGCTAAGTTGAAAAATATTTGGAGTTGTTCGGAATTCTCGATGAAGAAACACTGATTTTGAGAAATGTTTTAGGAGAAAACTTTCTGTATATGTGAGAAGAACTTTCTGCATTTGAGAAGAGTTTTCTGTGATGTGAGAAGAGTTTTTCCTTTGAAATTTCACAAAATGGTTTCTTTTGAAAACTTGATGAAATTCGAACAAAATGATTGTTTGAAATTTGAGAAGAGAGATTTTTGGAGTTTGGAGTTTGAATGAAATTTACAAGTTGAGTGTGGATTGGATGAATTGAATTTGGTTGAATGAATTGGGTTTGAATTAAATTTGGTTTGAATTGGATTGGAATGAAGTCAGGTTTGAATTGGATTGAAGCTGAGGTAGAGTTTGAATTGGATTGAGGTTCGGGTTGGGTCAAAGTCGGGTTGGATCAAAGTTGGATCGAGGTCAAGGTCAACATTCGGATCGGTCAAAGCATAGACCGGGTCAAAGCTAGGTCAAGGTCAAAGTGTGGTTGGTCAAGGTTCAGATTGGTCAAAGCTGGATTGGTCAATGTTTGGGTCAAAGTTGGGTTGGTCAATGGTTGGGTCAAAGTTGGGTTGGTCAATGTTTGGGTCAAAGTTGGATTGGTCAATGGTTGGGTCAAAGTTAGGTTGGTCAATGTTTGGGTCAAAGTTGGATTGGTCAATGTTTGGGTCTTGATCAACGCTTGGGTTAAGGTAAGGTTGGACTTGGTCAAAGTTGAACCAAAATGGGCTTAGACCAAAGTGGGCTTGGGTCAAATTGGGCTTGGGCCTGATTTGGCTTGCAGGTTGGATTTGCTAATTGGGCCAGATTGGGCTAATGGGCTGAATTGGTTTTGGGCTGAACTGGGTTTGATGGGCCGCACTGGGCTTGGGCCGAGTTGGGCTTGATGGGCCACATTGGGTTTGGGCCGCATTGGGTTTGGGCCAAATTGGGCTTGAGCCAAGATTGGTTGTGGGCCGAGTTGGTTTTGGGCCGATTGTGGGCTTGTTGGCCTCATTCAGATTTGGGCCTGAATTGGACTGAAGATTGTTTTTAGGCTGAAATGGGCCTTAGGCCTCTTTATTTGGACTGAAGATTGTTTTTGGGCTGAAATGGGCTTCCCAATTTTGAATTTTGAAATGGATTGCTTTTCTTTTTTTTTTTTGGCTTTTTTTTATTATTATATTAACATAATAAGATGTGGTTTGGGTCTAGGGATTACCCAATTTATTAGGTGGGACCATGGCTCACCTAAATCTTAGGGTTCACCCTCTATCCTAAGGCTTGGTCCTAAGGTCTAATAACTAGGGCTTAGATATAAGAAAAAGTAAAGTTAAGCAACAAACTGAAATGAAATATACATGAAATATTATATACATAATGAAACAATAAATCAAATAAACATGGGCTGACAAAATCAGAATCAAGAAAATTGACCCAAAAGGGTGGACCCGAGAAGAACAACATGGAGCCCAAGAGTCCATTATTTCAGCCCGCATGTAAAATCCAAAGTCCACAAGACCAACCGCCAAACGTGACCAAGTCCAGTCCCACACCTTAATGATTTTCAAACTGAAACTGAGCAGTGAAATTTCCAGGTGAAGCCTAGACATTCGCAAGCCAAGCCCAGCACACACCAAGCTCAATCCATGTGCAGACCCAACAACCAAGCTTCCAAGGACATGTAAAATATTGCACATTAGAAACTGAAACACCATGAAAAATATAACTAGTAGCAGGCAACAGGGATTCAATGTCAGTCACAAATCCAATTCGGATGGGGTTTTAATCCCGCATGTAGAAAGGTCTCTAACCCATCTCTGGTTTGGTCAACCATCGAACAAGTCCCTCAACATTGCAAAACAGAAACCAGTGGTGAAAGCTTTACACGCTAGGGGATTCTAATCTGGGCAGCAACAGACACATACAAACCCAGAAATCTGTTCACGCAAATACTTAGACCCCCAAGGCTCCCAATATATTGAAGCCTGACAGTACACACAACAGAACCTGAAGGATACCCCTCGGTGTACCCATGATTTCTAAGCCACATAGATCAAAGTCTCAATAACACTGTTGCACAAAACTGCAATACACAGTCGATCATTTAAACCAAAACAATAGATTTTGGAAACCAATTTAGTGCTCAGAATGTCGAACGATCCAAAACAAAATCTATCTCGGATTGATACTAAACTCCATTTGAGATGGCAATAAGAAGAGAATATACACCCATATAAACCAGTAAATGGAGACGAACAAATCAACACAGCTTTAACTATAAGAAGAAGATAATCAGAGAAAAATTAACTACGATGGATTCGAATAGGAAACAGCACCGGAGGTCTGAAGATCGGAGTTAGAAGTGACGGAGGTGGTGGATTCTATACTTCAGATCGACATCACTTTCGCCCTTTGAATGGAGAAGGCTGGCACTCCAACGAAGGGGGTGATTGAAGCAAGAATCGAAGCAAATCTCGGTAGAAAATGTACAGCCAAACTTACCGCATCGAGAGAAACGAAAATCACGGGAAAGAGAGAAAGGAGGAGTTTAGGCGCAAGTTTGTAATTTCTGGCGAAAGGGAGTTGTTATCGCGTTTCGATTTGGAAGCAGGATGGAGAAGATGAGGGCAGGTGATTTGGCGATGGAGGTAGATGACGGTGATGACGGTTCTACACTCGAAGGTCAAGAATCGGAGGTAGCGTCGGATGGGTTTTAGTAGAGAAGAAGAATGAAGGTGTCGGCTCTGAAGAGAATGGAGGCGACGATTTGAAGAGAGGATGGAAGTTTCTGTGTAGTGAAACGTGAGAGAAGAAGGATGAGTGAAGAAGATGGTCGGGAAGAATGAATCGGATGCGGCTACCCCCGACTGAAAAAATCTTTAGGGTTTGTTTGATGTGGTCTTATAGAGAAAGTATTAGGGTTTAGTTTAGCTTCAGGGTCGGGTTTGACCCGGGTCAACAAAAATGGGGCGTGTTTGGGTAGGGTTTTTGCAAGCCTGGCACAAAAGAAATAAAAAGAACCAACTTGCTTCTACTCAGATTCGAAACTGGGTTGTTGTTCTGTAACTCACATGTACTTACCAACTGTGCTACGAAATCATTCGACATGTTAATGCGGGAAATAAAATATATCATCTCTTGCGAGTTAAAGAAACAAACAAAAACTCACTCAAGCCTTTTACAGGATTCGAACCGGGCTTTATAGGTTCCTAGTGAACACTCTAACTAGTTAAGCTACAACAGAATTCAGCAAATAAATGAGGGGTTCTAATTTGAATTGGATGAATTTTCTAAAAAAATGCTACTATCTTAAAAGAAAGTATACAATAAAATAAGGGAGTTAATCTAATGGTATGAAATTATGGAATGTAAATAACAAGATGAATGGGTTTAAAACCGGATTATTGTTTAAAATTCATTTTTTGGAAAATCGTGTTTTTATGAAATGCTTTGAAAAAGGTTATAAAATGACGGTTTCGTTATGGCACGCACGCTAATATGTTTTGAAAAAGAAAGGCGACGACCCCTCTTATTATTTCGAAATTTGCTTTATGGGGTGAGAATTTTTGGTGTCTACAGATGGCTCCCCTTGATTCAATTCTGCAAGCCCTTGCAGAATTGGATCAAGGTTGACGGGACGCCAAAAATTCTCACTGCGGTTTATGATCTATTCTTATGAATGCGGGTGCATGGGGACTTATGACGGGCCCCAAATTGCGGTGATTGATTGTATGAGGACTAATGACGGGCCTCAACTAGATCTCGGTGTCTAGCTCTAGGACTAATGACGGGCCTAGAATACGATCAAACAACCTATGCATGAGGACTAATGACGGGCCTCAACTAGAACTCGATGTCTAGCTCTAGGACTTATGACGGGCCTAGAATGCATCTTCGAAATGTATGAGGACTAATGACGGGCCTCAACTAGATCTCGGTGTCTAGCTCTAGGACTAATGACGGGCCTAGAATACAATCGGTATATTGGTTATGCATGAGGACTAATGACGGGCCTCAACTAGAACTCGGTGTCTAGCTCTAGGACTTATGACGGGCCTAGAATGCATCTTCGAAATGTATGAGGACTAATGACGGGCCTCAACTAGATCTCGGTGTCTAGCTCTAGGACTAATGACGGGCCTAGAATACAATCGGTATATTGGTTATGCATGAGGACTAATGACGGGCCTCAACTAGAACTCGGTGTCTAGCTCTAGGACTTATGACGGGCCTAGAATGCATCTTCGAAATGTATGAGGACTAATGACGGGCCTCAACTAGATCTCGGTGTCTAGCTCTAGGACTAATGACGGGCCTAGAATACAATCGGTATATTGGTTATGCATGAGGACTAATGACGGGCCTCAACTAGAACTCGGTGTCTAGCTCTAGGACTTATGACGGGCCTAGAATGCATCTTCGAAATGTATGAGGACTAATGACGGGCCTCAACTAGATCTCGGTGTCTATCTCTAGGACTAATGACGGGCCTAGAATACAATCGGTATATTGGTTATGCATGAGGACTAATGACGGGCCTCAACTAGAACTCGGTGTCTAGCTCTAGGACTTATGACGGGCCTAGAATGCATCTTCGAAATGTATGAGGACTAATGACGGGCCTCAACTAGACCTCTTGACATCTAGCTATAGGACTTATGACGGACCTATAATACTTTGATTGAGTTGTACGAAACTCGTTGCTTTGAGTGGTCGATTTGAGGATGTCTTTAGTTGTGGGTTGATCCGGGATTGGATGCTTTTCGGTTGTTTTCGTGAGGGATGTGATAGTCGAATTTTGTCTGATGACGTCGCCTTTGACTTTGTCAGTGTGGGACTTTTGTTTTGGTTTTGATTTGGTGGTCTCGGCCCGACGTGCTCTATGGTTTCGGGATTTGGTAGGGTTCTTGGCTCCAGAGTTCGAGACGGCTCCGGTATGGCTCTCGAGTTTTTGGTTTTCGTGATTGGTTTTTGAATGGATGTTTTTTTTATGAATGAGCGACTTGGGAACTCGGTTGTTTTGATATGGTCGAATGGCTTCGATATGATCAAATGGCTTTGGTATGATCGGATGGCTCCATTGCGGTCGGGTGGCTCTAGTGCGGTCAGATGTCTCCGGTTTGATATGTGACTCCCTTGTGAGCAACGACTCTGGGATGGTTGATGGGTTTGGCTTCGATATGATCCGAGGGCTCCGGTATGATCGGATGTTGGGTGGCTCCGTGTGCGACCAGATGACTCCGGTTTGATTTATGATTCCCTTGTGAGCAACGGCTCTGGGATGGTTGGTGGGTTTTGATTCGGTTAGAGATTTTCAGGATGGCTGGTGGGTTTCGATTTGGATTGAGATTTTCGGGAGGGTTGGTGGGTTTCAATTTGTTTTGGATTTTGAGTCGAATGGTGGGTTGATGTGATTGGTGGATTGTGTTGTGTTGACAATTTTTTTGGCTATGGATGAATGGTTTTGGTATGGTCAGTTACAACTTCAGATTCCTTGAGATGGCTCCGGGATAGCTCGGGATGGCTCGGGGAGGCTACAAGATGGCTCCATTGGTGATGGCGAGGGAGAAAGAGGACCTTTCACCTGTGAGGTGGTCGCACCCTGGGCGGGCTGCCTACGTACTCAATTCTGTATTGAGATCAGACCTGACGTAGTTCGAAAACTTTACGGGCAAGGCTTTGATGAGGAAATGGCTCCTGTGTAGCCCTAGTTTGGTTCTGGATATGGTGTTGATGAGGCTCGAGCATGACGCTGGATGGCTCCGGAATGTTCCTCGTACGGCCCCGAATGGATTTAGTTTGGTTCAACGTTGCTCGAGGATATCCTAGGATGGCTCCGAGGTAGTTCGATGTAGCTTGGTGATGGTCTGGAATGACTGCAGTTAACATCTCTTGATCTACAGTTATGCTTCAATAACTGCAACTGAAGTCGACTTTCAGCGAGACTAGGTAGAGTTCTTACTAGTCAGATGTCGAAAATGAAGTGATTATGATGCATGCAAATACTAAATGCTTGAAGAGATGCAAAAATGCATATGCAATTTTTGAAGAGAAGGTACGGTTCTATCTCTATTACTATGGGGCTTACGAATATAAGACATCTTTGGTTCGATCTCGAGTGATTGTTGAATTGGAATGTGTGAATCACTCTCCTCTCATGGAGGGATGCGGGTCAATCTCTCGTGAGTATAGCTGTGTGTGCTAATGGTGTAATGATACTCTCAATGCTCGGAGCGGTATTTTCCTAAGAATTCTTTTCAAGGTTCCGGACTTTCCAACCCTTACAAATTCCTCACCTGCAGTGGGGTTGGCTGTTTATGATTTGGTGCTCAGACTGAGATTCACTCGCACTCAGAAGACCTCGTGGGGTGAGGTCATACTCATTCGCTCATGGTCCCTTTGGTATGACGGGACATGTTGATAACAAGTATGAAACTTATGATTCATGTTTCAGATCCGGTACTTTCAGTTAACGCTCATTAACTCATGAGTCAGAGGTCTTTATTGGATTGTAACGGGGCTGAGGGGTATGATGTATGTCACATGGGACTGGAGGATTTGTTTAGGAATTGTGGAGCTTTGTGCAGTAGAAGACATGCTTCGCCTTTGCCATGGGTGGAATGATTATACGGGTTTTGATAATCTTTATTGATTTCTACGGGACATCATTGGTCCTTCGGATTTGGATTTCTCCTTCTTGCCTCTTCTGGTGTACATTTGAACTTTCTTCTCATTTTCTTTTGTGAAATTGCATTTGGCTCGTCAATTTTCTCAAACGTTCTTTGCTTTGTATTTTGGCTTCCAACTTTGGAGTTGCATTGACTCGCTGATCTTCTTGAACATTTTTATTTGTTGTTCTTGTGAAAGATGGTGGGGGAGAGACCATGGCTCTGGCTCCTTCGAGATCCTCTATTGCAAGGGTGGGTAAGTATGTGTATGTGAGTTGGCATGATGTGGAGTTCACAGAAAAAGGTTTATCGTGAAAAGCTCAGCGGGGCTCACTAAGGGATTATGTACAGGGCAGTCAAAGCTTTTTGGTTTTGTGGGGATTTTGTTCCTAAGTGCCTCGTCATTCTCATTAGTCAATGATTGTTTTCTTACTACTTCTCGGATCTTTGCATGAATCACAGTTCGTATCCTGTTTACCGACATCGATCTCGCTATGAATTGTGTCTCTCCATGTGCTGAAGGAATGCACATGTCGCTCATGGTTTTACCTCTATGGACTCGCTCTATCTTCCCTCATCGCTCGGTGGATTGTCCAATATCCTCATTCAGAATTCAAGGGAAAATACCGCTCTTCGCACACTACTCACTTGGTATGTGGTGCTGATTTTAATTAGACCCTTGTGTTCATTGATGGGTCAAGAGTCAAGTGGTTCACGCACTCCGTTCGATCATTCTCTCAAGATTTTTCCCAAAGATGTCGTTTCGATATGAGAGTATGCAAACACGGCTATCTACAATGCAATCTACTGTGGTAATATGGAATTACTACGTATAAGATGCGTGAAATGCTGAAAGTGATGAATGAAGATGGTTGACTTTGGGTTTTGACAGAATGTTTTTTTTTTGCGTTTTTCGTTTTGGATGCAATACATGCGTGGTAAGGCTACACCTAGTCTCACTTGAGTCGGTTCCAGTTGATGGTCCATGAAGCTCATCCCTCCATTATAAACTCTGAAGTTGGTCTAGCTGCTGGGGTCACTGTCAGGGTAGAGAGTCTCAAGTGAGGCCGGGTTGGTGATTGGTTTTTGGAATTTGGATTTTTAGGGAGTGATAACTCCCGCATGGTGGTCCCACGGTATGACACGCTCTTTCCCTTTTAGTCACTGACGCGCATGGTGATTCTGAGTGGGAGAGGTTTGAACTCGGTTTTCTTTTCTATCCCTCTGAGATCGGGCTCTGGCGGTCGAGATATTGGGATGAAAGTGTGTGTGGTGTGGTGACAATGAAACACATGGTTATGCAATCTTTGAGATGGACACGACTCGTGAATGATTGATGGAATTGAAATGGCTGGAAGTGCAAGTGACTCTTTTTTTTTGTGTGTGGAATGCGATGCATGTGTTTTGCTTTGTGCTCGGTTGCATTTGTTGGTGTTGTTTATTTAGGGGATACCTCCTGTAGATACTGTGAATTCTCGCCCCATAAAGCAAAGTTGATAAATGATATATAACTATGAGGAGTCGTTCCTTATTCATTCTTCTCTTTATTCGTGCATGCCAAAAGAAACCAAGTTTTAGAAAAACAATTTTGAAAACGCGTGTTTTCAAAGTGGTGGATTTCCTTAATAGAAATTTTGATGCTCGATCGTTCGCAAATAAAATAAGGGATGGGGAACCCTATACACATTGATCTAAATAAATTCAAAGGGAATGTGTAAACCTATACATGTAATCTATTCAGAAATGGACAAGAGAGAAAAGAATGCTAGGGGAAAACCTATACATCAATTCTAAAAGTCATTAAATGGGGGAGTTTGAGCTTAAAAACTTCTCCCGAATTCTTTTGCTTCGTCTTCGAGCTTCTGACTGACTGCTCAATCGTCTTCGGGCTCCTGATTGGCTGTTCGCTCGTCTTCAGGCGTTTAACTGGTTGCTCGCTCGAGTTCAGGTTGTTGCAGCGAAGCAGTATTGTGATCAAACAAAACGGGTTGGTGTTCTTCTGATTTTCAACAGTTTGAACTTGAACCGGTGTTGCTGATCTTCGTGTCGCTTGACTCGGGTTGGTACACCTCTGATTTTATATTTGAATGTTTGGTGCTGGTCTTCCAGTCGCTCGGCTAGCTCCACGGGCAGGTGCGCCTCTGGCTTTCAGCTCGATCCGCTAGTTGATCTTCATGTTGCTTTACTTGCTTCATCGAGGGGAATGCGGGATATTTTTGAGAAAGGAAAGGTGAGTGATCGAGCACAAAATCTTATGTGAAAATCCACCACTGTTATGAAAACACGAAATGATTAGTACGCTCCACAGTAATGACCGCTGCTCTTGAAGGTGGGTTGAGCTTCAAAAATAGCGGGGCGCAACATGGGGACTAAATCATTTATTTTGGAATACGTTTGTGAAAATCGACTTTGAAAACTGTTTTTGAAAACTATTTTGAAATAATGTTGGTGAAGGATGTTGTCTGAAATTCGTTTGTA
This sequence comes from Limonium bicolor, assembly GCA_023374045.1. Classification (NCBI taxonomy): domain Eukaryota; kingdom Viridiplantae; phylum Streptophyta; class Magnoliopsida; order Caryophyllales; family Plumbaginaceae; genus Limonium; species Limonium bicolor. Next base: position 253,791,084 of record CM041780.1, read on the forward strand.
GAAAGTAGGTTTTTCGAAATCTTTTTTTTGAAATAACATTTTTGTGAAATGAAGTAAGTGACAGGTTTTAAAACCCAAATGTTTTTGAGTAAAATATAAGTGGGATTCTAAATTAGACGAGCTCGTAAAACAGCTTTAAGAGACATGCAAAAGAGAATTCCGAACGTTATAAAACAGATTGGTTTGAAAAAGTGATTTGCACACATGTATAGAGCATAACGTAAATCGTGGCTATGTTTGATGTGGAGCTGTAAGTGTTAATGTTGGGATAATCACTTTCCAGATCAATTATGATTCCGTCTCACCGGGGGAACCGTCGTCCCTTCACTATCATCTCTCGGGGTTTTTTCTCTGCTATGCCTTTATGGGGCACGTTATCAAGAAAGTCCGGAGTGCTTAAGTTCGAAAGGTCAGGACACCCGAGATAATAAGGAAACATACGCCACGGCCAGTGATGATCCGACAACACCCCACTTTTCGGGAAACTCGGGGAAGTACTGCATGGGAACGGGTCTCTCGTCATCTGCACGGTCAGGTGTGTCTAAAGTCCAAATTATTCACTGACTACGTTGTGCCATGTACGGGTATCCGGTAAATACGGGATCCTCTATGGACGTGTAGCGTGACATTGGGCTTTAGAGACACCCGTGGTGCAGAGGAGCAATGGAGAACTGAGCCCATGCAATCTTCAGGGTAAGATAGAAGGGTGGTCAGACATGCGGCATACATGGGGGTGACTACCCGTAAAACCCGTCTTAGACACCGGATTAGGCAGCTGGACACTGAAGGCTCATGGTTCACTATATGCTGGCTTGGACTCGGATAATGGAGGGTATTTTTGGATCATGAGCCTGCAGGGCGTAGGTCGATGACCATCTTGCCCCGTGGGTTAGCCATTTATATAAATGACCCAGCTCATGGGAAATCAACCGTGGACCGGTCGGGATTCCGTGACTCATGGATAAATCGGGTGACACAGAGGAATGCATGTCCTAAGCTACCCTCCCAATGCACCCCACAATCATAACATACATATAAAAGCGATGAAGTCAGTATCAACCTATTTGCTAAGAATTTTTTCTTGAAAGTGATTCCAAATTGGTTGCTTATTAACCTAGAGGGAAGTTAGCTTCATTCAATCCTAAGTGTCTCTTTCTAATCGTGAGCTAATCATTAACCCAATTGTTGTAATGTTTGTTGAGGATCTATCAAGTCCTAACTGTCCTCATCAGGTACACACTCTAAGTGTGGAGTAGAGTAATCCTAGAGGCTTTGAAATGAATCTCATGAAGGTTTTGAAAGAAGTGGGGAAATCCTGACAATTTGAATGGAGTTCAGTCTTCCTTGAGTTTGAGAAAAACTTACTCAAGTTTTCCCCAGCAGAGTCGCCATTCTGTGGAGGGTGATTTTTCGGTATAAGGGGGGGTCTCTCTAAATATGGTCTGACTGAGAAGTCTAGATCCTAGAAAATGCCATTATGTGGAGGGTGAGAACTCGTCACCTCAGCATCCCTCAAATACCTACTAAATCGTCCGTCTTTCCCAGAAAGCATAAGGGGGAGTGCAAGTGAACACTACACCCGCTCTCAATGGGCCCCACGCGGACTTATGCCTCTATAAGGCGGAATTGACTAGAGTCGCCACCTAGTTTGACCTAAGATACTAGGAAGGAAGGGAATGAGGGTTCTAAGAACCGTTAATTGACTCTGAGATTGTTGCCTATGGATAGGACTTATCTGGTCATGTCAGAGATTCCATTGTGGGTTCGTACTGGGTTACACCCCTCAGAAGTGGCAACGACCACGACTTCGGATTGGTGCCCGAGGAAACCTCGGTCTCCAATTGTCGGGATTGCCTTCTTTCAAAACCTTTTTAGAGAGATTCAGTTCAAAGCCAAGGATAGGAAAGGGAAAGAGGATGAGAGTGTTTGGGGGCGAGCTTTTCTACCAAGCTAGCGCCAAGAAGAAGAATTGATCAATTCGGATGGATATAGAATAAAAGAAAGGGAAAATTTCGATGTTGAAGAAATGATTAAGATTGGGAGTCTGATGATTTGAAGTTTGTGGGAGCGGAAGAAGGTTTGAGCATTTTGAGAGGTGTGAAGAATACCTTAGAGTGAGAAAAGGGTTTTTTTTAAATTGGAATGGGGTCGCACCCTAGATGGGTTGCCTACGTACTCAACTCCCTGCTGAGATTAGACCTTACATAGTTCACAGTTTTTGGGTTTTGGAAGTTTTGAAGGATTTGAAGTTTTGGGTGTGGGAGATTATTCTGTGAGACGCTCGGGTCTATGAGACAATTGGGATGTTCATGTAGTGGGAGTAATGAGATGTCAAGGCCTGTGAGACGCTCGGGTCTGTGAGACGTTTGAATCTTAAAATGGTGGAAGAGGTTGAAGTGTTTGAGTCTGTGAGGCGCTGAGGCCTGTGAGACGTTTGTGGAGAAATTATGATGCTTTGAGTCTGTGAGGCACTCGGGCCTATGAGACTATAGAAGTTTGGAAGGAGTTGGGATTCAGGAGATGTTTCAAGTTTGGAATGATTTGAGTGTGTGAGACAATTGAAGTTTGAGTAGAGATCCCGGGTTTTTCGGGTTCGAGAATCTACAAGGGTTGAGGTTTTGTGATATTTCAAATTTGGAGTGAGATGATGATGGGCTGAATTGTTTAGAGGAATGATTGTCAAAATTGTCTCTCTTAAAGTTTTTACAAATAAAAAAAATCATTTTTTGTTGTAAAAGGGCGGATAACCCCGAGGGATTACCCTACGTACCCCCTTGAACACGACACTTAATTAATGGTAAGTGCCGAGGCTCGAAAGATGGGGCAAGGAATTTATGTCGAAAAATAGGATTCAGAGAGAAACACCATGAATGAGATGTTCTCGGTCGAACCCTAATAACGTCTCTAACTCCCGGGTTTTAAAACGTTAAAACCGAAAACATTGAAATCGAGCGGAAGGGAGTTAGACGATTCTAAAATCCCGGCTGCGACTAGGAAGGTCGTTACTTCCCTAGCACCCCGCCTTGTAAAAATCTAGGCTGCAATTAGGGGAGGTTTGTCACCCTAATGCCCCGCCTAAAGAGATCCAGACTGCGACAAGGGAAGGTTATGACCCCAGTGCCCCGCCTCGGACTTTTATTCGGAAAGGGAGACAAGTGATGTCTAACTAGGAGGGAAGTGTTTTGAAAGTGTTAGACGTTCCATGTTCCCCGAAAACGGTTTAGCTTTGAGTTTGAAGGCTAAGTTGAAAAATATTTGGAGTTGTTCGGAATTCTCGATGAAGAAACACTGATTTTGAGAAATGTTTTAGGAGAAAACTTTCTGTATATGTGAGAAGAACTTTCTGCATTTGAGAAGAGTTTTCTGTGATGTGAGAAGAGTTTTTCCATTGAAATTTCACAAAATGGTTTCTTTTGAAAACTTGATGAAATTCGAACAAAATGATTGTTTGAAATTTGAGAAGAGAGATTTTTGGAGTTTGGAGTTTGAATGAAATTTATAAGTTGAGTGTGGATTGGATGAATTGAATTGGGTTGAATGAATTGGGTTTGAATTAAATTTGGTTTGAATTGGATTGGAATGAAGTCAGGTTTGAATTGGATTGAAGCTGAGGTAGAGTTTGAATTGGATTAAGGTTCGGGTTGGGTCAAAGTCGGGTTGGATCAAAGTTGGATCGAGGTCAAGGTCAACATTCGGATCGGTCAAAGCATAGACTGGGTCAAAGCTAGGTCAAGGTCAAAGTGTGGTTGGTCAAGGTTCAGATTGGTCAAAGCTGGATTGGTCAATGTTTGGGTCAAAGTTGGGTTGGTCAATGGTTGGGTCAAAGTTGGGTTGGTCAATGTTTGGGTCAAAGTTGGATTGGTCAATGGTTGGGTCAAAGTTAGGTTGGTCAATGTTTGGGTCAAAGTTGGATTGGTCAATGTTTGGGTCTTGATCAACGCTTGGGTTAAGGTAAGGTTGGACTTGGTCAAAGTTGAACCAAAATGGGCTTAGACCAAAGTGGGCTTGGGTCAAATTGGGCTTGGGCCTGATTTGGCTTGCAGGTTGGATTTGCTAATTGGGCCAGATTGGGCTAATGGGCTGAATTGGTTTTGGGCCGAACTGGGTTTGATGGGCCGCACTGGACTTGGGCCGAGTTGGGCTTGATGGGCCACATTGGGTTTGGGCCGCATTGGGTTTGGGCCAAATTGGGCTTGAGCCAAGATTGGTTGTGGGCCGAGTTGGTTTTGGGCCGATTGTGGGCTTGTTGGGCCTCATTCAGATTTGGGCCTGAATTGGACTGAAGATTGTTTTTAGGCTGAAATGGGCCTTAGGCCTCTTTATTTGGACTGAAGATTGTTTTTGGGCTGAAATGGGCTTCCCAATTTTGAATTTTGAAATGGATTGCTTTTCTCTTTTTTTTTGGCTTTTTTTTTATTATTATTATTAACATAATAAGATGTGGTTTGGGTCTAGGGATTACCCAATTTATTAGGTGGGACCATGGCTCACCTAAATCTTAGGGTTCACCCTCTATCCTAAGGCTTGGTCCTAAGGTCTAATAACTAGGGCTTAGATATAAGAAAAAGTAAAGTTAAGCAACAAACTGAAATGAAATATACATGAAATATTATATACATAATGAAACAATAAATCAAATAAACATGGGCTGACAAAATCAGAATCAAGAAAATTGACCCAAAAGGGTGGACCCGAGAAGAACAACATGGAGCCCAAGAGTCCATTATTTCAGCCCGCATGTAAAATCCAAAGTCCACAAGACCAACCGCCAAACGTGACCAAGTCCAGTCCCACACCTTAATGATTTTCAAACTGAAACTGAGCAGTGAAATTTCCAGGTGAAGCCTAGACATTCGCAAGCCAAGCCCAGCACACACACCAAGCTCAATCCATGTGCAGACCCAACAACCAAGCTTCCAAGGACATGTAAAATATTGCACATTAGAAACTGAAACACCATGAAAAATATAACTAGTAGCAGGCAACAGGGATTCAATGTCAGTCACAAATCCAATTCGGATGGGGTTTTAATCCCGCATGTAGAAAGGTCTCTAACCCATCTCTGGTTTGGTCAACCATCGAACAAGTCCCTCAACATTGCAAAACAGAAACCAGTGGTGAAAGCTTTACACGCTAGGGGATTCTAATCTGGGCAGCAACAGACACATACAAACCCAGAAATCTGTTCACGCAAATACTTAGACCCCCAAGGCTCCCAATATATTGAAGCCTGACAGTACACACAACAGAACCTGAAGGATACCCCTCGGTGTACCCATGATGTTCTAAGCACATAGATCAAAGTCTCAATAACACTGTTGCACAAAACTGCAATACACAGTCGATCATTTAAACCAAAAAGATAGATTTTGGAAACCAATTTAGTGCTCAGAATGTCGAACGATCCAAAGAAAACAAAATCTATCTCGGATTGATACTAAACTCCATTTGAGATGGCAATAAGAAGAGAATATACACCCATATAAACCAGTAAATGGAGACGAACAAATCAACACAGCTTTAACTATAGAATGAAGAAGATAATCAGAGAGAAAATTAACTACGATGGAAGTTCGAATAGGAGAACAGCACCGGAGGTCTGAAGATCGGAGTTAGAAGTGACGGAGGTGGTGGATTCTATACTTCAGATCGACATCACTTTCGCCCTTTGAATGGAGAAGGCTGGCACTCCAACGAAGGGGGTGATTGAAGCAGAGAATCGAAGCAAATCTCGGTAGAAAATGTACAGCCAAACTTACCGCATCGAATGAGAAACGAAAATCACGGGAAAGAGAGAAAGGAGGAGTTTAGGCGCAAGTTTGTAATTTCTGGCGAAAGGGAGTTGTTATCGCGTTTCGATTTGGAAGCAGGATGGAGAAGATGAGGGCAGGTGATTTGGCGATGGAGGTAGATGACGGTGATGACGGTTCTACACTCGAAGGTCAAGAATCGGAGGTACGTCGGATGGGTTTTATAGAGAAGAAGAAGATGAAGGTGTCGGCTCTGAAGAGAATGGAGGCGACGATTTGAAGAGAGGATGGAAGTTTCTGTGTAGTGAAACGTGAGAGAAGAAGGATGAGTGAAGAAGATGGTCGGGAAGAATGAATCGGATGCGGCTACCCCCGACTGAAAAAATCTTTAGGGTTTGTTTGATGTGGTCTTATAGAGAAAGTATTAGGGTTTAGTTTAGCTTCAGGGTCGGGTTTGACCCGGGTCAACAAAATGGGGCGTGTTTGGGTAGGGTTTTTGCAAGCCTGGCACAAAAGAAATAAAAAGAACCAACTTGCTTCTACTCAGATTCGAAACTGGGTTGTTGTTCTGTAACTCACATGTACTTACCAACTGTGCTACGAAATCATTCGACATGTTAATGCGGGAAATAAAATATATCATCTCTTGCGAGTTAAAGAAACAAACAAAAACTCACTCAAGCCTTTTACAGGATTCGAACCGGGCTTTATAGGTTCCTAGTGAACACTCTAACTAGTTAAGCTACAACAGAATTCAGCAAATAAATGAGGGGTTCTAATTCGAATTGGATGAATTTTCTAAAAAAAATGCTACTATCTTAAAAGAAAGTATACAATAAAATAAGGGAGTTAATCTAATGCTATGAAATTATGGAATGTAAATAACAAGATGAATGGGTTTAAAACCGGATTATGTTTAAAATTCATTTTTGGAAAATCGTGTTTTTATGAAATGCTTTGAAAAAGGTTATAAAATGACGGTTTCGTTATGGCACGCACGCTAATATGTTTTGAAAAAGAAAGGCGACGACCCCTCTTATTATTTCGAAATTTGCTTTATGGGGTGAGAATTTTTGGTGTCTACAGGAGGTAGTATAACATTTAAAGGGATATTTAATATTGTAATGATTGAAAAATTCAAAGTTATAGCTCTAAAGTAGAAAATGGAAAGAAAAACTTAAAAGAACCAATGCAAATTTATAAAATATTATTGATTACTCTTATCATTTTTTCTTCTTGGTTTATAATTGAAAAAATAAGCTGTGAAAAATCAATTTGACTTTGTATTCCATTGCTTACTTACTATTTTGAATGAGCATGAACGTGAAAACTCATGATTTTATAAATAAAAAACTTGTAGTTCATAATGTTTGTTTAAAGGGTGATAAACGATATAAAGACCCACAAAAAAATTATGAAGTATGTGGAAACCTATATTATTACATTTTTTCTTTTTTTATGGAAAATATTATGAGAATTCATATGATTTTCTTATCTATATTTCAATTTTGTGAGTGTACTATCATAATTGTGGTCTTATTTTATATTTTAATTCAATAATGCTATATATTCTTACTCAAATTAAACATTATGCTTTAAATAGAAGTTATTTGTAACTTATGTATATTTTTAAACAATATTAACTCACTTTTTGTAGGATCGACCGATCCCACGATTCGATCCCACGATCCGATCCTAGGGGTCACTTACGATCCTACGCTAGGATCGCGATCCTAAAAACATTGGATCTTACACAAACTGGCATCGAGCTCCTGACTGGCCTTGATCCGGTCGATCAAGGTAGGCTGAATCTGCAACGCTGCTAACATCCCAGACCTCTCTGGACGGACGACCCAGATACCCATACGCTGCAACTCGAGAGCAGACCTCTGCACACCAGACAAAGCACCAACGGCTCCAGACGGACCCTTCCTACTGAGCGCATCAGCAACCACATTCGCCCTACCCGGATGTTAGAGGATCTCCAAATCATAATCGTGTAGCAACTCTAGCCACCTCCTCTGCCTCAAGTTCAACTCCTTCTGAGTGAACAGATACTTGAGGCTCTTGTGGTCTGTATACACCTTGCACGCTGCTCCATACAGGTAGTGCCTCCAAATTTTCAACGCAAAAACCACAGCAGCTAACTCCAGGTCGTGGGTTGGATAGTTCTTCTCATATGGCTTAAGCTGACGGGAGCCATACGCTACTACCTTCCCCTGCTGCATCAGAACACACCCAAGTCCCTTATGGGACGCATCACAGAAAACCTCCAGTCCGTCATTACCCTCTGGAAGGGTCAGAATCGGCGCAGACGTCAACCTCTTCTTCAGCTCCTGAAAGCACTGCTCACAGGCCTCGCTCCACTCAAACTTCACATCCTTCTGCAGCAGACGAGTCAAAGGAATCACTAGCTTGGAGAAGCCCTCCACAAACTTACGATAGTAGCCCGCTAGTCCAAGGAAGCTACGAATCTCCCCAACATTAGTAGGCCTAGCCCACTTAGTAATGGCTCTATTCTTCTCTGGATCTACGGAGATACCATCCTTGGAGACAACGTGTCCCAAGAATACCACCTGATCCAACCAGAACTCACACTTCTTCAGCTTCGCATACAGCGCTCCTTCTCCCTCAGAGTCTGGAGAACAGTCCTCAAATGCTCCTCGTGCTCCTTATCACTCTTGGAATACACCAAGATATCATCTATAAACACCACGACGAACTGGTCTAGAAAGGGCTTGAACACCCGGTTCATCATGTCCATAAATACTGAAGGCGCATTCGTCAGACCGAATGGCATCCCTAGGAACTCGTAATGTCCATAACGAGTCCTGAAGGCGGACTTAGGCACGTCGTCTGCCTTAATCCTCAGCTGATGATAACCCGACCTCAGATCTATCTTCGAGAATACCTTAGCCCCTGCTAACTGGTCGAACAAGTCATCAATGCGCGGGAGAGGATACCTATTCTTAATGGTAACCTTATTGAGCTCCCTGTAGTCGATGCACAAACGCATACTACCATCCTTCTTCTTGACAAACAGAATAGGCGCACCCCAAGGTGACACACTAGGGCGAATGAAGCCCTTATCCAACAACTCCTGCAACTGGATCTTCAGTTCCTTAAGCTCGGCAGGCGCCATGCGGTATGGGGCCTTAGAAATGGGCTGAGTCTCAGGTGCGAGCTCGATCGAGAACTCCACCTCTCTGACAGGGGGAAGCCCAGGTACGTCATCCTGGAACACATCTGGGAAGTCTCTGACCACTGGAATCTCCTCCAACTTCGCATCCTTGCGAACCTCAGGGATGTAACACAGATATCCCTGGCATCCTTTCCTCAGAAAGCGAAATGCCTGCATAGCTGAAATAACTGGCGGCGAGCACGGGAGTCCATTCCCTACTACAACTAGGCAGGGCTGACCTGGCTCCTCAAAAGTGACTCTCGAAGCAGCACAATCAATGTGGGCATGGTGTGCAGCAAGCCAATCCATGCCCAGAATCACATCAAAGGTTGTCATCTCCATCGGGATGAGGTTAGCACACAGAGTCCTATCTCTGACTAACACAGGACTATCTTTACAAACAGAATTCAGAAGCATAGAAGAGTCCCTAACTAATGGACTATGCACACACAACTCAACACCCAGAGGCACAACAGGCAAACCGAGCTCACCCACCAACTCAGCAGAAATAAAAGAGTGGGTGGCTCCAGAGTCAAACAAACAAAAAACAGATCGAGAAGACAGCTGGAGAATACCTGTGACAACTCTATCAGTAGATCGGTCTCTCTCTCCAGCCATCGCGTACACTCTGGCCTGGCCCTGGGGCTTCTTCTGCTCAGCCCGGTCTCGATCTCTGGACTCAGATATAGATCCTCCAGCTCTACCTCCAGAGCTACCTCTGCTCCTCTCGGCCTGAGGGTAGTCAGCTATCCTATGCTCCATGGATCCACACTTGAAGCAGGCTCCGGACTTCCTGTAGCAGTCCTGACCTCTGTGAAACTTGCCGCAGACCCGGCACTTCGGAGCGGGAGCTGACGAAGACGAACCACCTCTATCTCTCGAACGGTCTCCAGCTCGGTCTCCAGTAGACTGCTTCTTCTGAGAAGCAGACTGATCCCTCCTGTCGCTCTCGTCGGACCTCTGCTTCCTCTTCTGGTCCTTCCCTCCAGACTAGCGGCCTCTCAAATCAGCCTCTACCAACAGGGCGACATCAGCAACGTCCCTGAAGGTCTTGTGACGCAGAGGCGTCACCGTAGAACGGATATCCGGTCTCAAGCCGCTCTCAAATTTCCTGGCCTTCCTATGCTCATCCGGCTCAGGTGCAAACTTAGACAAACTGATAAACTTACGGACATACTCCTCCACACTCATATCGCGCCCCAGGCAAAGCCTATTATACTCCAGGATTCGCTGGTCCTTATACACATCAGGGTAGAACTGTTTGTTGAACTCCCCAGTGAACTGCTCCCACGTCCAAGGCTGTGGGAACTTCTCCATCACAGACCTCCACCATTCCTTAGCCTCGGCCTAGAAAAGGAAGGTGGCAAAGTCGACCTTCTGCTCCTCCTCGGAGCCCATGACTCGCAGCAAGTCCTCGACCTCAGTCAACCAATGACTGGCCTCCTGGGGGTCTCCTGCCCCATCGAACGACGGTGGCTTCAGCTTCATGAACTCCTGAAGCGCCTTCACATTCCGGCCTCCAGCATCAGCCCCAGCTGGGCCTGCTCCGCCAGCTGGTCCACCCCCTGCAGCCATGGTCTGCATGAGCTGTGTCATAAACTGCTGAACAACATCAGCAACATTTCCTGTAGCTCTCCTTGGCGGCATTCTGAAAGTCCAACAGCAAGCAGTTAAACTCAGACACTAGCACTGACGTTTCTGACTGACTGGTTAACTTAAAATCCCAGCAGATTAGAACCCAAAGCTCTGACACCACTAAATGTAACACCCCCAAACACTGGCCTAGGAGTTAGGGGTATTACACGCCGCGTATTATTACATAATAACGCAAGGCTCTAATAATCGAACTTAAACAAATAATCAAACAAGGCCCAAAATGAATACTTGAATAAAGTATAATCAAATGATGTCGTAACATCCCGAAAGTTATTACAGAACCCACCAAAACGAATATCAAAAGCGGAGGCTAACTGAATAGGCCCAAAGGCTCAAAGTCAAATACAAATGTCTCAAAGAATTCAAATAACGAAACAAACTAAACTCCAGAGCTGAGCAAAGTGACCATCGCTGATCAATCTACAATATTAGATAAAGTAGGGGAATGAGCAACCAACTATGCCCAGTAGATGACCAAATTCATCAACCAGCATGCTCAAAACATTTTAAGAATGTTAACAAATCAGAAGGAGTCGCAAGGAATCCATAAACATGTCAAAAAACAGAAGCAGAAGTCCATACCATAAAGGACTAAACAGATTCAGAAGCAGACAGAATCAGAAAACAGAGCGGGACACTAGTTGATCACGGCATACAGACAGAACGAACAACCAGCTCGTGAACAGAATGAGGAAACCTCACTCGTAAACAGAACAGGTGGAACACCTATGAACAAAACGGGGAACATCACCCGTGAAACAGAAGGATCCTACATAGCGCGCTACGAGACAGCGAGACCAGCCATCCAAAGGTTAAGACACAGAGATAACTAGGTCCCAAAACAGAAGCTTGAAACAATTAAGCATATGTGCACCAGAGGCACCAGAAAGCACATAGGTAGCTTGGAAATCAGAAGGGAAATCCAACCCCGCGAGCGGAAGTCAAAACGGAGCTCGAACGAGCAAGTTAGGGTCAAAACAGTAGCATGTCCGAACTTGTGTCCGGACATCAATGTTCGGACACAATTCGAACCTTAAAACAGAAGCAGAGACAGAGGTGTCCGAACATCAAAGCTCGGACTGATGTTTGGACGCTCTTCGGAAATCAGTACGCGTAAAGTTCGAACATGTGTCCGAACAACGAAGTTCAGACACAGGTCGAAGCAAAAACAGAAGAAGGGCGGTGAGTGTGTCCGAACTTCTGTCCGGACTTACAAGTTCGGACACCACTCGAGACTTGTAAGTTGGACTCGTCCTCGCACCCCGTCCGAACTTCAAAGCTCGGATGGAAGTTCAGACACGGTAAAAAGTTCAGAAATTCAAAGCGCAAAAGGGCATGTCCGAACTTCCAAGGTCGGACGGAAGTTCGGACGCGCCGAAAAACTCATAGAACAGAGGCGATTTCCACACAAACAGAAGCACCAAAACAATGTCAAAACATCATAAGTTTGCAGAAAACAACCTTGGGGGTTTGTACATTATTAAACAACACTTAAACAGGCGAATTCGCAAACCCAGAGCAGAGGCAGAACACACTCAATACCAGAATTGAAACTCCCCAAGGCTGAACACACAAGCCGAATCCATAAGCCACCTACCTCAATCACAGCAGAGACGAATCCGATCTGAACAGCAGAGCTCGAATCCAAGCAGATACCCAAACACAGACCGGAAATGCAATTCCCAAACTCTGAAGCAACACAATCAAGAACAGACCGAAGAACACTGAAATCAGAACTGACTCTCAAATCAGAAACTGTCAACGCAGAAGAATCAACAATCCATACCTGCAGTCATCCATGATACTCAGAGCAATCCAACAGCAGAAGAACCGGCAAGGGGACGGAGCACAATCGGATTCCGACTCAGGTTGCAGAGGAGGGATTCAGACAAGAAGAAACATTCCAATTCCAGAATTGAAAGAGAAAGAACAATGTGGATTACCTTACTCAAAACCGGATTTCGCAATGGCGCACAATCCACAGCGGAATTCGAGGAAGAACCACAATTGGCAAGACTTGAAAGGTTGAACAGAGTGTAACAGTTGAGGGAGAGAGAGAGCAGAGATGAGAGGAACGGTTTAAGGGTTTCAAACTGAGCGAGGAGAGGAGCGTGACTGAAATCGTGTGAACGTAATTAGAAGGTAGGGAAAATAATTAAGAGAAAAAAGGAATAAAGTAATTAAGGAATTAACCTCACCAGGAATAGAATAAGAAAGGGAAAAAGACTTCTTCGGCCTCGTCTTTAATCAGAAGGACGCCCATGTCCTAAATCCAAAATATAATAGTGTAAGGCCACTTGTGACGAAATAAAATGCAGCGAAAACTATGGGTTATAATAGAATCAATTTCTTATTTGGGTTGAACTTGTCATTCAATAACCTGAAAGTTCAAAGAATAGAAAACACACATCTTAATTTTGTTATTAGCTTATATTTTGTAAAGAAGTGTTATTTGTAGTCATCAAATTACAATATACACTCACTTTTTCATAAAATAATTGTAAATTTTTTACTTACTTATAATTTGTAACCATTTATCTATAAAAATGTAAATTTTGTCAAAAATGAAGAAAATAAAAATAAAAAATAAAAATGTAGCCTAGCGTCAGCTACACAAGAGATAACTGACATCAAACTACAAGCTCAACAGCCGCTGGGCGGCTAGGACACCCGCAACCACTGCCCATATTTAGTATTTTTTTAAAAAGTTATCTAGGAATGCTTCTGTTTTCCAACTTGATCATCCAATGACCCTAAACCACAAGCCCTAAAAATCTGTAGAGTTAGTGATGACACTATAAATATATAGAACAAGTTAAAAAAGATTATCATATACCACTCACCCTATAAAATTCACCATAAAAGAGTTAAATCGTCGAAGACTTATTTAATTTAGGGTTTATAAATGAGGGTTTAGTATTAATCTACTGAGTTACTAGCGACATTATAAAGTATAGAACAAGCTAAAAAAAGATTACCCTATACACACACCCTAAAACCACCATAGGAGGGATAAAACGTCAAAGACTTATTATAGGGTTCTAAACCCTACAAATCTGATGAGTCAATGGCGACATTATAAAGTATGGAACGACTTAAAAAAAGATGAGAAATTTCATGAAGTGCCACTATATGTTTGGCTAATTCATGAAATGTCACTGACAAAGATGAAAAGTTATGAAATGTCACTAAGTTTTCTCTAAATTTTGTAAAATGTCACTATAGTCATTGACTAGCTGAAAAGAGACAAAAATACCCATGCTAGCTAGTAAACTACTTTGAATTTTCAAAATATGTCACTAGGTGTTAAAAATTTCAAAACAAAATTCATAAAAAATTCAAAATACTATAAAGATATAGATCAACATAACACAAATATTAAGTACAATAAATATATCATAAATATTTAAAAAATTATATAAATCTTAAAAACTATTAAGTTCCATAAAATAGAACATAGATTTTTAAAGACATAGTAGTACTTAAAATTTAAAACAATTTATTTTGTAGAAATGATTTTAATTGATATAAAAAGAGATCTTTAAAAACTAATATAAATTAATAATGATTGAAAAGTTGTCAAGACTAAACAAGGTAATCTAGTTTACTTTTTGTTTTTGTTTTTTCTAACTATACGTCATGCTACTTCACTAAAAACTAATAATTTAGCAAATAGATTATAACTTTACCTTAATATATTAAATAAGTAGTAAACAAAAAATAAGTGAAATTTAGTTTATTACAGAAAAATAATGCGCCTACTTTTTTTACAATTGAAAGTAAAACAATGTAATTAACATTTTTTTTGAACAATATGTTTATAATTTTGCTACTTATAAAATGATTTAAGTTTTTCTACATATTATTTAGTAATTATTAAAAAAATTCAAAAAATCAACAATTTTTTCAAATTATTTTGGAACTACTATGTCTTTAAAACTTTATATTCTATTTTATGGTACTTAATACTTTTAAATAAATTTCTAAAACTTATTAAAAAAGTCAATATTTTGTGATATTTTCAATAGTTTTTATTTTTATCATTTATTTAATATGTTTTATAACTATCTACATTTATAGTATTTTGAATTTTTTAACATTTGGTGGCATATTATGAACTTCCAAAGTAGTTGTTGACTGGTAAAGATATTTTTGTTTTTCTCCTTGCTGGTTAATGATTCTAGTGGCATTACATGAATTTCTTGAAGAATTTAGTGGCATTTTAGAACATTTTATTTTTTAAACTGAGATTTCATGGATTAGCCTGAAATATAGTGGCATCTCATTGAGCCCTATATCACACACTCTAAAAACTACCCTAGCTGAGTTAAAACGTCGAAGAATGAATTTCAGGGTAGCAAAGCAGGCTACAGAGGCACAGTGGCTGGGCGGCCGCCCTTTGTGTAACCGGCCATCAATTGCTTTATGGCCGCTTTACAACTTACATTGAATCTCGCATTGTCAGTATTATGATGATCACAAAAATGATGTTGCTCGTATCTATCGCCCCCACCTCTTTCGATTGATCGTTGAAAAAATATTTTGAATTTTATTGTTAACCATTAATTTTTTTACTAAAATAAACAAAAAAGCGTGACTGTATAAAGTACTTCGGTGACAACAAATAGCTTTATAGTATTTAAAATTATATTTAGTTTTCTTTTAGTTATTGCTTACAAAAGTTAGTAAGGTTTAAAAGTTTTATAATCCACTTGTTGCTTTATAAGACTATATACTCCGATACAATACATATCCCCTGAAGTTTTACTCATAATATGCTACAATGAGAATTTGATAGCTTCATTCAATGAGGTGTTCACCATATAATGATAAGCAAGACCATCTAGAAGATTAGGGATAGATTAAGTCAAAGAAGTATAGTAATATTTTCATAAGTGAAGAGCAATGATGATTACACTTTTCTGACCATGGTGTTTAGCTCATTGGGTTACTCCTAATAAGATTTATCCAAGATAGTCAATGACATACATCTAATGAATCCTTTCTATACAATGTGGATGTCGAGTGAAAATATTTTTAATTGATTATCTTATATATTTAAGTTATTGTAAAACTATACTCCTTTCCCTTGATCATGGTATATATTCCATATTATTTTCTAGGGAAAATTACATCCCGCACCCATGTGGTTTGACGTATTTTCACAAATCACCCATGTAGTTTGGGAAATTACTTTCCCAACCCACCAACTTTCCTCCGTTTTACATCCGTCAATATTTTCAAAATTCTTGTCTAATCTTGTCCACGTGTTTGTTTGACTGGAAAACCAAAAAAAAGAAACAGAAAATATTCCACGGTCGTCTTCATTCCTTCACTCACTGTCATTTTGCAACAAATATGCCGCTGAGGTGATAGATTGTGAACCAGAGAGAGGAAATTCAACATCTTCTTCATTCCTTCACTCCCTGTAATTTTGCAACCCTAAAGACAATATGCCACTGTGGTGATAGAATGTGAACCAGAGAGGGGAATTGAGCAAAAAATTTCATGGTCGTCTTCTCAAATTGGGGGAAAAATTTCACGGTCGTCTTCTCAAATTGAGGGAAAAATTTCACGGCCGTCTTCTCAAATTGGGGGAAAAATTTCAAGCTCGTCTTCATTCCTTCTCAAAATCTTCCACGGTTGTCTTCTCAAATTGAGGAAAAAAAATTCAACATGGCTCCCTTTACTTATGAGCCATGTCAACGCGGCTTCATCTTCACTCACGGTAATTTTACAACCCTAATTAGCGAACAAGAAAAGGAACATACATATTCATTCTACGCATCTTCATTCTCTTCATCTTATCACTCACTGTAATTTTACAACCCTAACTTTGCTACCCTAACTGGCGAACAAGGAAAGTTATCTACGTCTTCTTCATCCTCTACGCTTACGGTCATCTTCACTCTAAACCAAAATTGCGATACATTCTGAGTTTGTACAACTTTGGAGAACAGAGATGGGGAGAGGAAGGGGAAGGGGGAAGAAGTTAACTGCTGTCAGTCACAAGGACAGTGGAAGCGAGGAGGAAGAGAAGATTCCCATCCAGAAGAAAAGGGGAAGGCCGCAGAAGCAACAGAAGGATGAAATGTTCAAGAGGACAAGAATATGGGCAGCAGAGAAGGCGAGGAAACCAATGATGTTGCCATGGCATTGCCTATTGAGAATGGGAAGAGGAAGAAGAGGAGCTCGAATTCGCAGAGGAAAGAAAAACCGACTATAAATTCAGCTATCAAAACAAAATTAGGGGTGAGATTTTTAAACCGGGTGAGACATGAGTATTAGGGATGGGATTAGTAAATGGGTGACACATCAGCAACAATAACAAATAAAAGGAGGCCATATGGCAATAACTAATGGAAATAGTAAAAATATTGACGGATGTAAAACGGAGGAAATTTGGTGGGTGGGGAAAGTAATTTCCCAAACTACATGGGTGATTTATGAAAATACGTCATACCACATGCGTGCGGTATGTAATTTTCCCTATTTTCTAAATTAGATAACGTGAGATGATTCGTTCGAGATAGAGTGTTATAAATGTATATACATATTAACACTTTATATTAATAAATATACCATAATTTCTAATTCTTTACTTATAATTAAGATTTATCATAAACCTTTACCCTGGAGAATTTTATATCATTATATAGAGCTCATTCGTGTTGGGATGTAAATGGCATAACTAATGATATATTTGGTGATCTCTTTCATGAATGGGTATGGATGATGAAGTGAAATCAATTGACTCTGTCATCTCTCTCACATTTCTCCTATTTACAATAAAACCCACTCACAGTAAAATATTGGAATAGTCTTTGGTCATATTCGGGTTAGGAACCAACTTCAAAGGCTTCACATAAGTCCTTGGTCATAAGCTAGCTTGAGGAAAATTTATTCTAAACTGGAGGTGCCCCTTCCCACTAACTAATGTAATGCTGCTAAATCAAGAATCTCTTATGCTATAGCTCTAGTTGAAGTAGATTTCAACCAAGACATCATTAGGGATATTGAGATACACACCTATGAGGGCACTATTTTCTAGTTGGTCATCTATGAATGGGAACCAATTACATGTTCCTCTTGTAGCTTGCTTGTGCACTCTTCCTTATGATGTCCTGGCGTCGCTCCCATTTCTCCTCGCTCTGGTCTCAACTCGAAACCCAAAAATTTCCCCCTTCTTCTACTACACCATCAATCCCCCTACCCCTCAATTGCTCCCTCTCCCATCTCCATTGAACCACCAATCCACATCACCCAAACCCCAAAGGCTGCCACTCCTCCTACCAAGGTCATGCCTCTTAGCTCCTCCCCTGTAACACCATTTCTCCCTCGCCCCAATATATTTAAGACTTCTTCCCTACTAGACCATCCTAACTTGTTTTTGTCCTTTTCCCTTCAACTTGTATTAGCACCCTCCCAACTTGACATCTGGCACGTTGTTCCCCCTAAAAGGAAAGTTTTGCTTGCCTGAGTACCCGACTAAGGAACTCTCTCTCCAGCTTGCTAACTCCTTCTCGATTTTCAACCAGAACTCTACTCCATCTGTCCCTGCCCCAGCCCTTTCTCTATGAATATTGTTATGTGGAATGTTGGGGGTAGCAACGATCTCCCCAAACTCCTTGAATCTAGAGATTCAACCAAACTAAATAAAATTTGTGCCTTCGGTCTTCTCAAACCTCATTTCTCCTTTAATAACCACCATGCTCTTATAGCTCAGTTTTTTCCTTCTTGGTGTTTCGTCCATGACTATGTCACACATCTTCAAGGCCGCAGTTGGGCTCTCCTTAACCTCTCATTAATCTCCCTTAACTCTTTCCACTAATCTGCGCAAATGTTGACTTGCAAGGCTACTCTATGGGTAGTTCTACCTTTACATTTTCATGTGTGTATGTGTAACTCCTACCCTTTACTAAGGAAAACTAACCATCTTATATAAGTGTATAATTATCACAGTGGAAGACTTTACAAAATTTTTCCTTCTCCTGGGAGTTACCGCCACATCCACACACCTACTGTGGATGCTAAGGCTAAAAGAAACTACACCAGCTTTATCCAAAAATGATTACACTCCTTAACTTATCTTCCCACCAAAATCTAAGTAATTGTTTTACACAAATTTCTACTGATTAAAAAAAAAGGATAACTTAAGAAGTACTGAAAATAAGCAAAACATTTCTTCAATTGCTCCACCGTCATGGTCCTTATCCTAGCTTGCCTTGTAGCTAGTCGGTAGATTAGTGTCTTTAGGATAAGCTTCCTTGTTATAACCACCTGGACTCCTGTGACTAAGCCCAGATTGTTTACCAAGTATACATCGATAAAGTATCTAAAGGTCGAAGCATCACCCTCTCACTTAGCCATCCAAATAAAGTCATCTTGCAACCATAAAACCATACACAGAGAAAAGGGTCACATATAAAGTTAGAAAAACTTAGTAGTTCTCGTCACCACCTGTAAAATTCATTTTATCTTTATTAAACACTTTAATATGCATAATAACACACAAGTAAGTCATACCACATCATAACCTTACTAAAATACAAGATATAAAACAATCAAGAAGATACCACCACAAATTTTAATCCATTTTTGTCCTTCCACCAATCCTCGAGCACACTGGTCTTTCGACAAAGGGCACTAAGACCCTCGGCCCCTTGGACAATTATTTCCACCTCACCCGATGTCCTTAAGTGTGCACACCCCCTATAAATCCTCAGCATAAAGAGTAGATCATGATGACTTGCCCACAATTCACTGGTAGTGGGAAAAAATCAGTGTCTAGCCTCCGAGGGCTCATAAACTTGTGTAACCAGATTCCAAAGTGAGTACCAAGTGATTAAGAAGTCCAACCACGTCCTTAACCTTAAAAAAACATCCACACAACATACCAAGAAGAATCAAAGCACATATCCACCATTAACCAAACAAAAACCAAGCTAGAACACATCATAAACACCTTGAAAATACCTTAAGAACAACCCCTTGTTTAAGGTCTTACCTCTGTATAAATTTGACCCACCTTTTAACCAGTTAAATATCAACATCTTATGAGTATTTGGTCACGAAACCAAAGCAAGAAACCTTCTAAAACCCCTTCATAGTTTGAATAGAGATCAGAAAGGTCTTAAAGCACGTTTTTATGTCTTGTCTTACCTTTAACTCATAAACACTCAACTGGAGAACTTACCCACGAACTGGAATATTGTAGAGGGATAATTACTCATCATTTTTAGCTAAAAACCCATGGAAGTTATTCACGAAAATCACACACCAATCTGGTATCAAGTTAAAGCACCAAATTCATAGAATCTGACATCAAAAGTTCAAGGTTTGTTCAACAATTTTCCCCAAACTTCTCGGGGCTTATTATACATCAAAATCACCATTGAAGAGTATAATTTCACACCATGAAAAGAGTTAGAAGAGATACATAGTATAAGCTACCAAAAATAGCACAAACAGAAAGCATCACCAGAATTGACACATGAGGAAAGCTGGTGGATCACGGGAACTACCTGGCTCATTCTCGCCATCTCTCTTCACCAGAAGTTAGGTACTTAACATAGCTACGTGGGAATACCAAGAAATACAAGAGATTTGCTTGGGAAGGCCTCTAAATCCGCTCACCTTTACACGGATTCTGCACTGGGAAGGTAATTGGCTTCTATTTTAGTGTTCTTGGGTGGCTGGTATGATTTACCTTATAATTCGTGCTTCTATGGGTTTACTGAGGTAGGAGAAGGTTTGTGCTGTGTGTTGGAAGGCCTGGGCGTGGATCCTCTTATATAGGCAGAAGAAGAGATGTCTTAAGGCAAAGGAAAGGCTTATAGGGGTGACACCTAGCTTAACACCCATCCTCCTCTTATTGGCTATTGGTTTGGCTATGTTTAAACATGACACATATGTGGTGACAAGGCTGGGTCATGGTCAGCCAAAGGAGAATCCATCATGGGCTGAAAACTAATGATAATATGTAATAAATTACATTAATGTTTAATTAAGGTGTTTTAAGAGCAAATAAGGAACATGTTGTTTTACTTTGACTTAAAATCTAGATAATGACCTTGTGACACCTCCTACTAGCTTGCTTCACCTTCCTACTTGCTTGCTAGCTTGTGTGGACAACTTTTAACCAATCATTTCACGACACCTTGTGCTTCTCAACACCTCGTGCTTCCCAACACCTCGTGCTTAGGTTAATTAGGTTGCCACCTCATGCTTCTTACCAACTAGGTCGCCACCTCATGATTACCTCAACTAGGCCTCCACCTCATGCTTACCAAGCTGTTTAAGGAGTTTCCTAAGGAGAAAAGTGATTATGATTGAGTAAAACTAGCTATAGGGGCATTTCCGGCTACTAGAATTTTATCAGGTCATGTAGAATTTTTTAAGGCTTTCCATTTCTGTTTATTAGGGTTTTCTAGGGTCTTATTAAGTTCCCAAGGCTTTACTAAAGTTTTTAAGGTCATCTCCATGATTTCTGGGACTTTCGGGACTTCCGGGAACTAGGGTTTCCAACGTTTCTAGGACTTCCGGGAATTAAGGTTTCCAGCATTTCCGGGACATTAGGGTTTTATTCTAACTTGGGGTATTTCAGTATGGGAGGAATGACCCGATGGTTGGGAGGAAATCATTGGGGATTTCAACAACATCTTCTATGTTGAGGACCATCTAAGCTCCATTACCCCTTCCCTTAGAGAATATCATGATTTCACGGATTTTGTCTCTAGAGCCGAGCTGCAGGATCTTTGCTACTATGGGTGTTTCCTTACTTGGTGGAACAACCAAGATGACTGTAGGCACGTCATAGGGAAAATTAATCGTGTTCTTGTTAATGAGGATTGGATTTTGGCTCACCCTCTTAGTTATGCTTCCTTCCTCCCTTCTCACATCTTTGATCAAAGTCCCAAGGTTATCACTTTACCCCTCCCTAATCCCCAAAATCGGAGCTTTAAATTTATGAATATTTGGACCAATGACCCCTTTTCCTCCCCCTGGTGCGTGAGGCTTGGAACACCCCTCTAATGAGAGTCGTCTATTTACCATTGTTACTAGGTTGTGCCACCTGAAACCCGGTCTTTCATCAGTTCATAAAAGTGAATTCGGACCCCTCTCTGCTAAAGCACAAACTATCAAAGATGGGCTGCTGGATACCCAATGTAAAATTGACCTAGATCCCTGTAACCTTTCCCTCATATCCAAATAGAAGTCCTTGAGTCATAACCTCTTTACAAGGGACAACCAAGAGCTCTTATTCCTCCACCAACTATCTAAAACCCGTTGGCTAACGTTTGCTGATTCTAACATAGTGTTTTTCCATATAGCCATAAAGGCGAGAAGAAATAAAAACTTCACTGCGTCCATTACTAATGATCTCAAGGAGGTTCTTAATGCCTCAGGTGTCATTGATGATTGCCTTGTCTCCCATTTCCAGTGGACTCTTGTTCTAGAGTGTTCCTCTCTTGCTCCCTCACCGACTTTAATTTAGAGAACAATAGAACTCTTTAGCAGTTTCAGTAGGCCCCATACTCATCCGATTATTAATAAGGACATTAAAGCGGCCCTTCTCTCAGTCAGGGACGACAAAGCTCAGCGGACTCTTGTCTAGCCTCCAAGGGCTCATAAACTTGTGTAACCAGATTCCAAAGTGAGTACCAAGTGATTAAGAAGTCCAACCACGTCCTTAACCTTAATAAAACATCCACACAACATACCAAGAAGAATCAAAGCACATATCCACCATTAACCAAACAAAAACCAAGCTAGAACACATCATAAACATCTTGAAAATACCTTAAGAACATCCCCTTGTTTAAGGTCTTACCTCTGTATAAATTTGACCCACCTTTTAACCAGTTCAATATCAACATCGTATGAGTATTTGGTCATGAAATCAAAGCAAGAAACCTTCGAAAACCCCTTCATAATTTGAATAGAGACCAGAAAGGTCTTAAAGCACATTTTTATGTCTTGTCTTACCTTTAACTCATAAACACTCAACTGGAGAACTTATCCACGAACTGGAATATTGTAGAGGGATAAGTACTCATCATTTTTAGCTAAAAACCCACGGAAGTTATTCACGAAAATCACACACCAATCTGGCTTCAAGTTAAAGCACCAAATTCACAGAATCTGACATCAAAATTCAAGGTTTGTTCACCAATTTTCCTTGAACTTCTCGGGGATTATTATACATCAAAATCACCATTCAAGAGTATAATTTCACACCATGAAAATAGTTAGAAGAGATACGTAGTATAAGCTGCCAAAAATAGCACAAACATAAAGCATCACCAGAATTGACACATGAGGAATTATTGGTGGATCACGGGAACTACTTGGCTCATTCTCGCCATCTCTCTTCACGAGAAGTTAGGTACTTAAAGTAGCTACGTGGGGATATCAAAAAATTCAAGAGATTCGCTTGGGAAGGCCTCCAAATCCTCTCACCTTTACACGGATTCTGCACTGGGAAGGTAATCGGCTCCTGTTTTAGTGTTCTTGGGTGGCTGGCTTGATTTACCTTATAATTCATGATTCTATGGGTTTATTGAGGTAGGAGAAGGTTTGTGCTGTGTGTTTGAAGGCCTGG
Organism: Limonium bicolor; assembly: GCA_023374045.1. Lineage (NCBI taxonomy): Eukaryota > Viridiplantae > Streptophyta > Magnoliopsida > Caryophyllales > Plumbaginaceae > Limonium > Limonium bicolor. The sequence goes on from CM041780.1 coordinate 253,814,275, forward strand.
GTGTGGCTCCTCTTATATAGGCAGAAGAAGAGATATCTTAAGGCAAAGGAAAGGCTTATAAGGGTGACACCTAGCTTAACACCTATCCTCCTCTCATTGGCTATTGGTTTGGCTATGTTTAAACATGATATGTGGTGACAAGGCTGGGTCGTGGTCATCCAAAGGAGAAGCCATCATGGGCTGAAAACTAATGATAATATGTAATAAATTACACTAATATTTAATTAAGGTGTTTTAAGAGCAAATAAAGAACATGTTGTTTTACTTTGACTTAAAATCTATCTAATGACCTTGCGACACCTCCTACTAGCTTGCTTCACCTCCATACTTGCTTGCTAGCTTGTGTGGACAACTTTTAACCAATCATTTCACGACACCTCGTGCTTCTCGACACCTCGTGCTTAGGTTAACTAGGTTGCCACCTCAAGCTTCCTACCAACTAGGTCGCCACCTCGTGCTTACCTCAACTAGGTATCCACCTCATACTTACCAAACTTTTTAAGGAGTTTCCTATGGAGAAAAGTGATTATGATGGAGTAAAACTAGCTATAGGGGCATTTCAGGCTACTAGAATTTTATCGGGTCTTGTAAAATTTTCTAAGGCTTTCCATCTCTGTTTATTAGGGTTTTCTAGGGTCTTATTAAGTTCCCAAGGCTTTCCTAAAGTTTTTAAGGTCATCTCCATGATTTCTAGGACTTTCGGGACTTCCGGGAACTAGGGTTTCCAACGTTTCCGGGACTTCCGGGAATTAGTGTTTCTAGCGTTTCCAGGACTTCCGGGACATTAGGGTTTCTTTCTAACTTGGGGTATTTCATCCTCCCCTCCTTAAATAAAGCTTCGTCCTCGAAGCTAAATCTTACCACAAAAACTCAATAATACCGTAGAGCATTCACCACCAGTTTATATTTTCATAAGTAGCATCACCACATAAAAATAGATAACCACAAGTACACATTCACTTATTTCATAAAACCAGGTTAGGTAATCAATACCAATCAAAGCATAGAACTTTAGGCATGTGCTGATAGATATACCAACCATATCACCTCATATCAAACCTATGATTTCCACTCTCATGACCTTCCTCCCCCATCTTAAAATAAAGTTTCCCCTGAAACTTTAATTACTAACCTTAGCCAAATAAATCTGGGTATTGCTCCCTCATCTTACTCTCAAGTTCCCAGGTGGCTTCTTCAACTCCATGATGTGTCCATAGCACCTTAACAAGTTCCACTGTTTTTCCTCTAGTTTCTCTCGTCTTGTGATCTAGAATTCTGATTGGACGCTCCTCATAAGATAAATTAGGTTGTAATTCCACTTCTTCTGTCTGTAGCACATGAGATTCATCTAGAATATATCTTTTCAATTGTGATACATGGAAGACGTTATGCACCTTATCCAATTCCATTGGTAAAGCTAATATGTAAGCTAATTTCCCTACCTTTTCTAAAATCTCATAAGGACCAATGAACTTAGGTGCTAACTTACTTTTCCTTCCCAAAAGTACTACACTTTTGGTAGCTATACCTTTAGAAACCTACCGTTGTCTTCGAAAATATCAAAACTCAAGTGGTCTTCTTTTTAGGTCAGCATAGGATTTTTGCCTGTCTTGTGCGCCTTCACTCTTTGTTGTATATTCCTGACCTGCTGACTCATCTCTTCTGTTAGTTTCCAGTCCAATCATTGTTGGCTCTCCTAAATTAGTCCAACATAGTGGTGTTCTGCATTTCCTTCCACATAATGCTTCATATGGTGCCATTCTTATACTTGCATGAAAACTGTTATTATAGGAGAACTCAATTAAATGAAGTGTGTCGACCATGAACCTTGATAATCCATTGCACACGCCCTCGTCATATCTTCTATTGTCTGGATTGTTCTCTCTGTGTTGGCCATCAGTTTGAGAGATGATATGCAGTGCTAAAATTTAGCCTTGTTCCCTACTTTTCTGAAACTGTTGCCAAAATCTTGAAATAAACCTGCTATCTCTATCAGAAATAATCTCAGCTAGCACCCCATGGTATCTCACCAATTTTTGATATAAGCATCCACTAATTATTCCATTGACCATGTATTCTTCATTGGTATTAATCTGGCAGTCTTAGTCAACCGGTCAAACAATCACCCAAATTTGATTCATCCCTCATTTAGTGGTTGGCAATCCAACTATAAAATCCATAGATATTGAATCTCATTTCCAACCAGGTATATTTAAGGGTTGCAACGTACCTCCAGTTCTCTTGTGTTCAAACTTAACCCTTTGGCATGTCAGACACCTTGACATGTGTTCAGCCACCTCTTTCTTCATGTTAGGCCACAAAAAAATGTTTTTCATGTCCTTATACAACTTGGCTCCCCCTGGATGCATGGAGTAGGTAGAGTTGTGAGCTTCCTTCATCAGCCTTTCTTTGATTTCGCCACAGCTACTTGGAACACCACCTCCAATGGAATCTTAAAACTGCCATCTTCGTAAATCTCAAAATCAGTTGCCTCACCACGTTTTACCTTTTCTTTTATCTCCTTGGTCTTTTTATCATCTTGTTGGTGCTCCAAATTTCTTTATCAATATCAAGAAATGCACGCAAACTATTCAAATAACATTCTTTTTCAACTTCACCTTGTTTAACTACCTCAAGACTCAACCTTTGAAAATCCTTCACTAGCTCCTCATGTAGTACCCAGTTGACTTGCTCCTTATGGCTCTTCTTACGGCTTAAAGCATCAGCTACCACTTTGGCTTTGCCTTCATGATACATAATCTCTAGATCGTAATCCTTAATGAGCTCTAGCCATAGCCTCTGTCTCATATTCAGTTCTTTTTGCGTGAAGATGTACTTTAAACTTTTATGGTCGGTGAAGATCTTATATGATGTGCCATACAAATAAGTGTCTCCAATTTTCAAAGCAAAAACTATAGCAGCCAGTTCTAAGTCATGAGTAGGGTACCTTGTCTTATAATCTTTCAACTGCCTAATGCATAAGCTATTACCTTCCCATACTACATTAACACACATCCTAGGCCATACTTGGATGCATCACTGTAAACTTCAAATCCTTCAGTCCCGCATGGTAACACAGTACTGGTGCAGATGTCAACCTATCTTTTAAAACTTTAAAGGCCTTCTCACAATTTTCATCCCATTTAAAACTTACTACTTTCTTCATCAGGTTCGTGAGCGGTCTGGCGATCCTTGAAAAATCCTTGACAAACTTTATGTAATAACCAGCCAGTCCTTGAAAACTTCGGACTTCTTTGACATTAGTTGGTCTTGGCCAGTTCTTAATTGCTTGAATCTTCGTTGGGTCTACTGATATGCCTTCTTTGGAATAATATGCCCAAGAAAAGACACTTCCTCGAGCCAAAATTCACATTTTGATAACTTTGCATATAACTTCTTTCTCTCAGAATTTGTAAACTTGTCGCAGATGATCCTCATGTTTTCCTTGCTCTTTGAATATATCAGAATATCATCGATGAATACTACCACAAACTTGTCAAGAAATGGACTAAAGACTCGATTCATCAAATCCATGAATACTGCTGGTGCATTAGTTAATCCAAATGGCATAACTGTGAACTCGTAGTGTTCATACCTCGTTCGAAAAGCAGTCTTCGCTATGTCTTTGTCTGCTACTTTTAACTGATGATTGTCTGACCTCTGATCAATTTTGGAGAATACTTTGGCACATTGCAATTGATCAAATAACAATCGATCCTCGGTAATGGATATTTGTTCTTGATTGTAACATGATTGAACTCTCTATAGTCAATACATACAGAGACGCATACTTCCATCCTTTTTTTTTGACAAATAAAAATGGTGCTCCCCATGGTGATACACTCGGACGGATATAGCCCTTACTTAATAGCTCCTTTAATTGTTCCCTCAATTCTTGCATCTCATTTGGTGCCATCCTGTATGGATGCTTTGAAATTGGTCCTGTACCCGGCACTAAATCAATGGTGAACTCCACTTCACGGTCTGGTGGCATACTTGGAATCTCTTCTGGGAAAACATCGGGAAACTCCTTTACAACTGCTATTTCTTCTATTATTGGTGTTGCCTTCTGTTTCGTTGAAGCACTGTCACCTTCTTCTTGAACGTAGCATAAAAATGCTTGGTGCCCCTTCTTCATATCCTTCCACAACTTTAAGGCTGACACAACTCTTACCCCACTGTTCTTACTCTTGTTTGTGTATGATATTCTCTTCCCTTTTTCCCCTCCAGACTCACCTTTTGTTTTTCACAATCAATACGTGCCTTGTTTTTACTCAACCAATCCATCCCAAAATTACATCGAAATCTTTCAGATCAAACTCTACCACATCTACCCCAAATTCATTTCCCTCTATACATAGCTTTACTCCTTCAATCTTTTTACCACATTTGACTATTTTCCCCGTAGGTGTAGACACAACATAATCAATCACAACTGTTGGTGTAAACTCCTATTCTCCTTATAAATTCAGAAGACATAAAAAGAACACGTTGCACCCGAATCAAATAATACTTTAGCGTTGATACGATGGACTGGAAAAGTACCTGTTATAACATTTCCTTCTTCCTCTGCTTCAGCCTTGGTTATAATTGATATGTCCTTGTTTCTTGTAACCTCCACTTTGATTATGTCCTCCTCCCCTGTTGTTGCCTTCCCTGGTTACTTCCTCTGTCATTGTGATTCGTTCTCTGACCTCTGCCTTGATTGTTGTTGTTATTGTTGTTGTTGTTGTTGTTGTTTTGTTGTTGTTGTTGTTGTTGTTGTGTTGTTGTTGTTGTTGTTGTGTTGTTGTTGTTGTTGTTGTTGTTGTTGTTGTTGTTGTTGTTGTGTTGTTGTTGTTGTAGTTCCTGTTGTAGTAGCCCTGATTATTTCCTTGTCCTTGGTTTGGATTTCTGTTATGCCTCCTCCACCACCACCGAATGGTTTCTCGTTACATTCGAAGGACCTGTGTCCTAATTCACCACATAAAACACCTAACCAATTTTCCAGAACAATCAACTCTAGGGTGATCCCTGTTGCACACCTTACAGTAAAAATGTCTATCCCTCCTGTATGGATTAGTTTTAAAGAACTTTGCCCCATGTAGTTTGACTTACCCCAGGGTATCTTGCTACCCTGTTGATTATTATCATACCTTGACCTCTTATCTCGGTTCTCCCCACTCGATCCTGGTTCAAACCTCCTCTTTTGTTTTCCTTGCACTTCCCTCCTTCTTTGTTGTACCTGATACAAGTTTGCTGCTTTACTGTATACCTCTTGCAAAGTGGCCACTGGAACAACACTCAGTGCTTCTTGCAAACTCCAGTGTAGACCTCCAATAAAACGTTGGACTTTAGCAGCTTCATCAGGAACCATATTTGATGCAAATCTCATTAGCTCCATGAATTTAGAGTGATATGTCTTTACATCATCTTGCAATTGTTTTAGCTCTATAAAACTCATGATATTTCTGCATGCCAACATGATCAGGATAAAATCTTTTCTCATGGCAGCCTTGAGTGTTTCCCACCTGAAATTTGCTTCTTCCTTCAGCCTGTCCTGCTCTACAGTCCACCACAAATCAGCTTCACCTTTAAAGTAGTATACAGCTCCACTTACCCTCTTGTCTTCAGAACAATCAACAATATCAAAAATCTTATCGAACTCTCTTATCCAATCTTCTAGAATTACAGGGTCTCTGCTCCTGAAAAGGTACCGGGCTTCATTGCAGCAATTCTTCTGGACACTTCCTTTAGAGCTTCTGCCCTTTCCTCCTGTTTCTCAAGAATTCTACCCATGCTAAGAGCTAAGTCCCTCAATGTTTCGAGTTGCCCCCTATCAGCAACTCCTCTGGATGCCTCTCCATTCTCTACACTCATAAGTTAGTAAATCCAAAACAAACAAGCATTTCAAACATCCACACATTAGGTTAGTCAAACACCAACAACAAATCCCTCCCCCGGCTTATCAAAATTTTAATCTAGACTTTTGTTCGTTCTTGTATATTTAAGGCTCTAAGGCAAGATGTTTCTAGATTTCTAAGGTTCTAAGACTTTCTAAGGCTAAACAGGGCTCTGATACCAAACTATAACACCCACACTTTACTAAGGAAAACTAACCATCTTATATAAGTGTATAATTATCACAGCGGAAGACTTTACAATTTTTCATTCTCCTGGGTGTTACCGCCATATCCACACACCTACTGTGGATGCTAAGGCTAAAAAACTACACCAGCTTTATCCAAAAATGATTACACTCCTTATTTTATCTTCCACCACCAGAATCTAAGTAACTGTTTTACACAAAAGTTCTACAGTTTCAAAAAGAGGACAACTTAAGAAGTACTGAAAATAAGCAAACATTTCTTCACTTGCTTCACCGTCATGGTCCTTATCCTAGCTTGCCTTGTAGCTGGTCGGTAGATTAGAGTTTTTAGGATAAGCTTCCTTGTTATAACCACCTGGACTCCTGTGACTAAGCCCAGATTGTTTACTAAGTATACGTCGATAAAGTATCTAAAGGTTGAAGCATCACACCTCCCACTTAGCCATCCAAATAAATTCATCCTGCAACCATAAAACCATACACAGAGAAAAGGGTCACAGATAAAGTAAAAAAAATGAGTAGTTCTCGTCATCACCTGTAAAATTCATTTTATCTTTATTAAACACTTTAATATGCATAATAACACACAATTAAGTCATACCACATCATAACCTTACCAAAATACAAGATATAAAACAATCAAGAAGATACCACCACAAATTTTAATCCATTTTAGTCCTTCCACCAATACTCGGGCACACCGGTCTTTCGACAAAGGGCACTAAGACCCTCGGCCCCTTGGACAATTATTTCCACCTCACCCCATGTCCTTAAGTGTGCACACCCCCTATAGATCATCAGCCTATAGAGTAGATCATGATGGCTTGCCCACAATTCATTGGTAGTGGGAAAAATCAGTGTCTAGCCTCCAAGGGCTCATAAACTTGTGTAACCAGATTCCAAAGTGAGTACCAAGTGATTAAGCAGTCCAACCACGTCCTTAACCTTAATAAAAAAATCCACACAACATAAAAAGAAGAATCAAAGCACATATCCACCATTAACCAACAAAAACCAAGTTATAACACATCATAAACACCTTGAGAATACCTTAAGAACAACCCCTTGTTTAAGGTCTTACCTCTGTATTAATTTGACCCACCTTTTAACCAGTTCAATATCAACATCTTATGAGTATTTGGTCACGTAACCAAAGCAAGAAACCTTCAAAAACCCCTTCATAATTTGAATAGAGACCACAAAGGTCTTAAAGCACGTTTTAATGTCTTGTCTTACCTTTCACTCATAAAAAAAACTCAGGAGAACTTACCCACGAACTGGAATATTGAAAAGGGATAAGTACTCATCATGTTTAGCTAAAACCCCAGAAGTTATTCACAAAAATCACACACCAAGCTGGCTTCAAGTTAAAGCACCAAATTCACTGAATCTGACATCAAAAGTTCAAGGTTTGTTCACCAAGTTTCCCAGAACTTCTCGGGGCTTATTATACATCAAAATCACCATTAAAGATTATACTTTCACACCATGAAAATAGTTAGAAGATATAAATAGTATAAGCTTCCGAAAATAGTACCAACAGAAAGCGTCGCCAGAATTGACACATGAGGAAAGATTGGTGGAGCACGGTACTACCTGGCTCATTCTCCCCATCTCTCTTCACCAGCAGTTAGGTACTTAAAGTCGCTACATGGGGATACCAAGAACTCCAAGATATTCGCTTGGGAAGGCCTCCAAATCCTCTCACCTTTACACGGATTCTACACTGGGAAGGTAATTGGCTTCTATTTTAGTGTTCTTGGGTGGCTGGTTTGATTTACCTTATAATTTGTGCTTCAATGGGTTTACAGAGGTAGGAGAAGGTTTTTGCTGTGTGTTGGAAGGCCTGGGCGTGGCTCCTCTTATATAGGCAGAAGAAGAGATGTCTTAAGGCAAAGGAAAGGCTTATAAGGGTGCCACCTAGCTTTACACCCATCCTCCTCTTATTGGCTATTGGTTTGGCTATGTTTAAACATGACACATATGTGGTGACAAGGCTGGGTCATTGTTATACCCAAAATTTTGACCCCCTGGTTAAGGTCTACGAGGTTGTGAGAGCCATCTCCATCAAACAGTAAGAGACTCCGGCCCGATCGGCGTGTTCCAGGGCCTGAGGAGCAGTTTCGTCATTGTCAGGGGCGTTTTCGTAATTTTTAAGGCTTCTGAGTTCTCCTATAGGCTTTCTCTCTCCTCCAAAGGGTGCCCAAATCAGCTCGAAATGCTTTGATATTTTAACCCATGATAGAGGATGACATTTTAAGCATAATGCGTTGGAATTTTGATTTTTCGAATTTCCAATAATTTTCTAGCAATTTCTGACTGAATCTGACGAGAAATTCAATTTAAAAATGCTCCAGCATTTAAAAAATTTGTTTCCACCTCAGAAAATTCATAATATCCATTCTTGACATGTGGTTAAAATTTCATAGCAAAATTCCTTTGGGAAGTTACTTAGTTAAAATATCGAAAAATCTTACTTTTACTAGATTTTCTTATTTTAAGAAAGTCTATATAAAGGGATAGGTTTTTGGATAAAATCAGAACCTCACATACTCAAGAACCCTAGAGAGTCAGAAAAGGCAGCCTCCTCTCTCTCTCTCACGTTTCCCACACCCGGCCACCCAAATCATACCGAAAATCCCCTGAAATCATCATCTAAACACGTTTTCCAATTCCCAAAGCACCAATAATCATCAAAACCCCCACAAACAACCACCAAAACGTGAAGAACAGCAAGAACAAACCAACAACCAGAAGCTTGGTTCGAAGTCCCTTCGGGTCTATCATCAACGGAGCACTCGACGAATCCCGGTGTGAAGAAACGTTGTGAATCCGAAGGTAAAACAGGTAGAAACTCAGCTTCCCTAATTCTCCACGGTATTATCTGTCTTGCCTCGAAATTTGGGCTCAAACTAACCTCGAAAGCTTCTGTATTGCTGTTTATTCAAGCTTCTGTCCAATAACTTGTTTACTAAGTTTCGTGCTTAATTCGAATTCAAATCGAAAACTTTCAATCACTAACGACTTGTAAACCTTTCAGGCTACACACCCATAAAATGAGCTCAAAACACCTCGGGAACCTTCTGAAAACCCCTGTCCGTGGGTGGTCCGTGACCTCGGACCTATGGTCCGGGACCTCGGACGCGTTGTCCGAGACCACGGACACCCACGGACGGCGGCGGGATTTAAAAAATTCAAAATTTAGGTTTTTCTGATAATGTCCGGGCCATCGGACAGCCTGTCCGAGGCCCCGGACCCTGCAAATTTTTGTTTTTCTTTATTTCGACTCTTCTGTATAGTTTAGGTTAACTGGGGTCCGTGGTCTCGGACATGGGGTCCGTGGCTACGGACGTAAGCAAAATTTGACCTAATTCTGCCTCCGAAACCCTAGTTTAGGTAGCTTTCAATTTCACTTTGTTTTTCTGTCAAAAAATGATAAAAACACAAAAAAACAGAAGCGCGCACTTAGGTTAAAAACGACTTTGTAGTAAGCCGTAAATAAACTGAGTAGAGGAAAAACGACCTAGGAAGGGTAATGAAAGTAATTGAACCCTAATAAAGTCGTATATCAAGCCCGAACCCGAACTCTCCTTTCCTAATTTGATCTAGGTTAAAATTAGGTGGCGACTCATAATAGGTCCCAGTGAGCTAGCTTAGGTTTTAATAATTGTTGTTTTATGACATAGTTATTAATCTTAGGTTATAAGTGGACCTAAAACCCGATTAGATCCTAATCAGCTTTAATCAACATAGGATAGGGTTTAAAATCGAGGCTCACAGACTGGCGACTCTGCTGGGGACAAGATTCTTAATATTAGCTTGTTTAATTATAAGAAAGAGGGCTTAACTTGAAAATGTTTATTTATGGCTTTTATTACATTGTTTGTTTATCTTTGTGCGCACTTTAATTCCTGCACCTTTGCATCATATGAGAGCGAGGGTCCACGCAAACCGATTTCACCCTGGGACCCGTTTGAGGGTCCCCTGTCAGGGACTCACACCTTTTAGGTGATGTGAATAAGCGGGGGAAAAGAGGAGGGTGTCGTCTAACCACACCCCCTTAATACCTGGGCCTTAGCCCCAAGCGTTTTCCTGGCGGTGCCCTTACCTAGCCCATTGTTTGGTCAGTCAAAGACCCGACCGTAGACGCACACCTTCAGGTGATGTGAAAAGAGTGGGGAAGCCCAAAGAGAATAGCGTGCAAGCCCTATTCCTTTGTGGCGACCAGGGCCCGCGCCCAAGCCCTCTCACCTCTCCGGATCGATCCATACCCGGTTTGATTCAAACGTCTAGTAAGGACATGTTGAATTTGTGTGGGCCTTGTTTGCTTGTATGATCGGCCCACTACCCAGCCTAGAGATTGGTAGGAACTTCTCCTGCATCAACCTAGCCTAGCACGAATTGGCAGCTCTATTTGTTTGCGGCCCAGAGGCCCTGTTTGGTTTAACATGTGAGTCGTTCAGGCTTCGGCCCAAAAGTCTAGACTTAGGTGATTTCTCTTCTGGCCCAATTTGAATTATCCAATTAGTTCTAGGCCCATAAAAAAAAATCCACCTGAACTTGAAATAACTCACAAGTCCTGAAAATAAAATCTTTTTCGGCTTAGCAACCATCTTCTCTGGCCCAAAGAAAGTTAGGCCCATTTGTGATTTAGGGATCGTTCCAGCCCATGTTCTTTATTTCAGGCCCAAACACATTTCGGCCCAAGGGCTCATTCTAGTCTAGGAAAACTCTTCACTCGGGCTCTGACCCAAAATCCTAGATCTAGGTGCCATCTTTTAGGCCCAACCAAAACCACTCGGCCCAAATTCCAGTTCATATATAGAGCAATCAGTCCGGCCCAAGTACCACACTCATGACTCATTTCATCTAGGCCCATAGACCAATTCATAGTTTTGGCCCATGAGCTTCTCTCTCAATCCAGAATTTCAGCCCATAAAACATTTGAATCCAAGATAGTTTGCATAATTCATTCATTCCAGTTTCCGGCTTCAAGGCCCAACAAGAACATCAAACGAATCTTAGACCTCAGGGCTCAGTGGCCCATTCACGGTCCATGTGACTTCCTTCATCTTGTTTGCTCAATTTCTGGACTAAGGGATTCAGCCTATATGTCCGTTCTAGTCTAGGATCATCACTTTAATCTGTGCACTTCACTCTCAGTTTGGAGAAGACTCAGGCCCAGTTACTTCCTACATAACCCATAGGCATTCCTAGTTCAAACATTTTACAGGGCCCACTCGAAGTTTGGAGGGAAGACAATCATGGTCAATGGCATCCCGATGGTCAACCGCTTGGGTCTTCAGCGCGTCGGCATCAGACAGTTCAACATCACTATTTTATAAGTTTTCTCGATTTAGCAGTTTTCTTTTCTCAGCCATTCTTCCAACTTTTATGGTGGCTAGCTTCCTTTATCATTTTAGGTAGTTTTCTTAAGATTACAATTTTTGATGTTGTCTTTCCATTTATGAATTAGAGCATAGTTCCATTTTCATAATTTTTGTGCATTTAAGAACACCAAAAAATGAATAAGTCATCACGTCATTTCACCCACATCCACTACCTTGATCACATACATCCCATGTGTCTCACCACACTCCCCTCTCCACATGAAACTCATTCTTGCGCAGGGAATATCTCACCACCTTGTCGGCTTCCACCACTTGTCACCTCTCAATAGAAAGTTTCACCGTACACTGAAAGCATCCCACTACCATGCTTTACTTTCATCACTACATCACTCCACCAAAACAGCAAGACTTCATCGCCACGTACCACCACACATATAGCCACCTCCAACAAATAACCTGGGTATTCAAAAGCTTGTCAAAAAAAAACCCCACAATAATACTGGGGGCAATCTGAGTTAAGGGTCGATAATGTTTATTTCATTGGTTTAAAGCGCGTGAACAAGTCTCTGAGTGAACATTTCACGAGAGTGCCTTGAGCGGTAAAACCATGAGTGAAAGAGCATGTCATTTTTACGTGACTCTAGAGAGATCACATTCAAAGGTAAGGTAAACGGCATAACTCCGACCGAAGGAGACACTTTGTAAATTTACGCTTAAACCTGTGAAAAGTAACAAAGAACGGATACACAACTATTAGGGATGACGAAGCACCTAGGTACAACACCACACAGCCAAAAGCTTGTGAACCCTGACATTACACCCTAGGTACCCCGCGCTGAGCTTTTCGTATACGTTCCCCTTTTACAACACACAAACTCCACAAACAAGCCAGCCAATGATGAATAACCGACCCGGTGACCAAAGGAAGCAAGGAGCCTGACTTTTGGACGGCAACTTCATAAGTCCAAGGAAGCAAAACCGTTACCAGCATGACGAAATGATCCGCAAATGGTCCCGAAGTGACACAGGATCCAAATGAGCTAACATCAAAAAACAGCTCTCAAAGTTCAAAACCGGGAAACACAAGAACCCCGAAGGAAGGGAGATTCAAAGAAAGGCAAACCTGAAAAGCCTCGAAGAAATCCAAAATTGGAAGAAAGAGGAAAGGTGCAAGAAACAACCCAAAAGTTCTAAGTCCCAAGTTCATAAGCTAAGTCATCATGAAATAGCCAAACGACTTCAAGGCAAAGAAGACAAGTCCGAGGGACGGTGCAAGTTGCAGCTTTGGTCATCTTTAAAGCTCCACATATCCTAAACATTCCTCCATTATCCTATTGTCATTCATCACACCCCATAGCCACGTTATAAGCTCAAAAGACTTCCGACTTAGTAGTTGTGTATCTAATCACGTGAAAGTAACAGGTTGAACGCGTAAATCTAACAAATGTCAAATTCAATGGTTGAGAAGTTGTGACCGTAAGTGAGAAACGAGTGCAAACACCAAACACGTCGAGCGTAGGTTAGGAAGCACCACATCAAAGCATAAGCCTCGACCCTGTGAGGATGAGACTTGTTCGCGCGTTTAATCAAAGAAAATACTGGGGGCAATTGATCGGAACGATCAATTGCCATGAGCTCTACCTCAGATCGTCCTAAGGAACAATATTGGGGGCAATTGTTGGTTCCAACAATTGCCATGACAACACCAACGGAAACCCAAAGCTTGAGCACCACAAGCACCACCACGTAGGCCCACATAAGCCCTTACCCTCACATCATACCACACATGCCCACATAAGCCTTAACCTCCACACAAACACTCTCAGGCCCGCCACTGGTCTTACCTCCACAAAACATCGGCTCATCTTAATCCAAATCACCATCCAAAATCACACCCCAACCCTAGGCTTGTCATAAATCCTGAACACCAGCAAAAGCTTTCAGCACCACAATGAACACCACATATTTCCATTAGTATTGTGTTCATCCTCTGAGAAACAAGTTGCAGATCTGGAACTCTTAGTCAGGAAATGATTATTTTGCTTTCCTTTCTTAACAGTGTTTTTCTCAAGCATTGCCATGATTGGCACATTTTCAGCTATTCCTTGCTTTGTGCAAATTTTCGGTTTTCGCAAGTACTTCAATTTCACTTTGCAATACTCGGGTAAACCTTATCGTTTTCATGTTTGGAACCTTAACAATTGGATCACAATGACAATCATTTGCATAAAACGTGTTTTGCATCCTCACATCATCAAGCATACCGCATTTGCCTGGTCAAGTTTAGATGGATCTCGGTCTCCATAAGCAACCGAGTAGATTGGGTCTCGGTCCCCATAAGCAACCGAGTAGAATGGATCTCAGTCTCCATAAGCAACTGAGTTAGATGGATCTCGGTCTCCATAAGCAACCGAGTAGATTGGGTCTCGGTCTCCATAAGCACCGAGTAGAATGGATCTCAGTCTCCATAAGCAACTGAGTTAGATGGATCTCGGTCTCCATAAGCAACCGAGTAGATTGGGTCTCGGTCCCCATAAGCAACCGAGTAGAATGGATCTCAGTCTCCATAAGCAACTGAGTTAGATGGATCTCGGTCTCCATAAGCAACCGAGTAGATTGGGTCTCGGTCTCCCACAAGTAACCGAGTAGAATGGATCTCAGTCTCCATAAGCAACTGAGTTAGATGGATCTCAGTCTCCATAAGCAACTGAGTTAAGATGGGTCTCATCCCCAAACCTTAGGTACATATAAGACCTACCCTACATTCAATCCTTTTAGGCACACATAAGACCTACCCTACATCCAATCCTTTGAGGCACCCATAAGGCCTACCCTACAGGCACCCATAAGACCTCCCTTATTCATTCACTTTAGGCTTGACATAAGTCCTAGATCCAACCTTTAGGCTCGTCGTAAGACCTAGTTGCATTCCCTTAGGCTCGTCATAAGACCTAGATCCGTCCTTTAGGCTCGCCATAAGACCTAGAACCATTTTTAGGCTCGCCATAAGACCTAGATCCTTCCTTTAGGCTCGTCGTAAGACCTAGTTGCATTCCCTTAGGCTCGTAGTAAGACCTAGCGTTACCCTTTAGCTTACCCGCTCTTATCAAACACATTGCATTCATCACATTCATATAGGCTTGTCATAAGACCTAGTTGCATTATCCGGGCGCGTCACAAGACCTGGCGACAGAAAGTTGGCGAGGTGATGGCAATAAATCCTCCTTTTGCAATGTCAACTTATTTTTGGGATCAACGAATGGTGGGCAAAGGCAATAAGTCCCCAGGGTTTTTACCAGGAGTTATCCCTGCACACCGGCTTGGGGGGCGATGGCAATAAGTCCACATTGGGTCCAGCCAGGAGCATTAGCACGGTTTTCGGTCCCCCTGAAGCATCCGAGCATCATCAGTATCATCAACACCATCGGCATTATCATCAGCATCAGCATCATTTGCATCATTAGCATTTCAGCATTCTTGCATTTGCATCCAGTTTTCACATTCTAGGTAGTCAGCGCCTTAGAATAGCTCGACAACATATCATCATTTCAGGTAGTCAACGCCTTAGAATAGCTTGACATCATTTTCATCACTTTAGGTAGTCAGCGCCTTAGAATAGCTCGACAGCATATCATCATTTTAGGTAGTCAACGCCTTAGAATAGCTTGACATCGTATCATCCTTATAGGTAGTCGGCACCTTAGAATAGTCTGACATTACCTCATTATTACCTTTAGGTAGTCAGCGCCTTAGAAAGCTCGACAATGCTTTGTAGCTTAGGTAGTCAGCGCCTCCGAATTGCTGGGCATCGTTAACCCGGTTTCACACAACGTGGAGGATTCTGTGGAGTCCAAAATTTTGGGGCACCACTCAAGCAT
Organism: Limonium bicolor; assembly: GCA_023374045.1. NCBI lineage: Eukaryota > Viridiplantae > Streptophyta > Magnoliopsida > Caryophyllales > Plumbaginaceae > Limonium > Limonium bicolor. The sequence continues at coordinate 253,829,592 of CM041780.1, forward strand.
CAACCAGACTTTTCACATTCGTTACAAAGTCCAGTTGACGGGGGGCAATCTGTTATACCCAAAATTTTGACCCCCTGGTTAAGGTCTACGAGGTTGTGAGAGCCATCTCCATCAAACAGTAAGAGACTCCGGCCCGATCGGCGTGTTTCCAGGGCCTGAGGAGCAGTTTCGTCATTGTCAGGGGCGTTTTCGTAATTTTTAAGGCTTCTGAGTTCTCCTATAGGCTTTCTCTCTCCTCCAAAGGGTGCCCAAATCAGCTAGAAATGCTTTGATATTTTAACCCATGATAGAGGATGACATTTTAAGCATAATGGCGTTGGAATTTTGATTTTTCGAATTTCCAATAATTTTCTAGCAATTTCTGACTGAATCTGACGAGAAATTCAATTAAAAATGCTCCAGCATTTAAAAAATTCGTTTCCACCCACCTCAGAAAATTCATAATATCCATTCTTGACATGTGGTTAAAATTTCATAGCAAAATTCCTTTGGGAAGTTACTTAGTTAAAATATCGAAAATCTTACTTTTACTAGATTTTCTTTATCTTTAAGAAAGTCTATATAAAGGGATAGGTTTTTGGATAAATCAGAACCTCACATACTCAAGAACCCTAGAGAGTCAGAAAGGCAGCCTCCTCTCTCTCTCTCACGTTTCCCAACACCCGGCCACCCAAATCATACCGAAAATCCCCTGAAATCATCATCTAAACACGTTTTCCAATTCCCAAAGCACCAATAATCATCAAAACCCCACAAAAACACCACCAAAACGTGAAGAACAGCAAGAACAACCAACAACCAGAAGCTTGGTTCGAAGTCCCTTCGGGTCTATCATCAACGGAGCACTCGACGAATCCCGGTGTGAAGAACGTTGTGAATCCGAAGGTAAAACAGGTAGAAACTCAGCTTCCCTAATTCTCCACGGTATTATCTGTCTTGCCTCGAAATTTGGGCTCAAACTAACCTTCGAAAGCTTCTGTATTGCTGTTTATTCAAGCTTCTGTCCAATAACTTGTTTACTAAGTTTCGTGCTTAATTCGAATTCAAATCGAAAACTTTCAATCACTAACGACTTGTAAACCTTTCAGGCTACACACCCATAAAATTTGAGCTCAAAACACCCTCGGGAACCTTCTGAAACCCCTGTCCGTGGGTGGTCCGTGACCTCGGACCTATGGTCCGGGACCTCGGACGCGTTGTCCGAGACCACGGACACCCACGGACGGCGGCGGGATTTAAAAAATTCAAAATTTAGGTTTTTCTGATAATGTCCGGCCCTCGGACAGCCTGTCCGAGGCCCCGGACCCTGCAAATTTTTGTTTTTCTTTATTTTCGACTCTTCTGTATAGTTTAGGTTAACTGGGGTCCGTGGTCTCGGACATGGGGTCCGTGGCTACGGACGTAAGCAAAATTTGACCTAATTCTGCCTCCGAAACCCTAGTTTAGGTAGCTTTCAATTTCACTTTGTTTTTCTGTCAAAAAATGATAAAAACACAAAAAAACAGAAGCGCGCACTTAGGTTAAAACGACTTTGTAGTAAGCCGTAAATAAACTGAGTAGAGGAAAACGACCTAGGAAGGGTAATGAAAGTAATTGAACCCTAATAAAGTCGTATATCAAGCCCCCGAACCCGAACTCTCCTTTCCTAATTTGATCTAGGTTAAAATTAGGTGGCGACTCATAATAGGTCCCAGTGAGCTAGCTTAGGTTTTAATAATTGTTGTTTTATGACATAGTTATTAATCTTAGGTTATAAGTGGACCTAAAACCCGATTAGATCCTAATCAGCTTTAATCAACATAGGATAGGGTTTAAAATCGAGGCTCACAGTCATGGTCAGCCAAAGGAGAAGCCATCATGGGCTTAAAACTAATGATAATATGTAATAAATTACATTAATGTTTAATTAAGGTGTTTTAAGAGCAAATAAGGAACATGTTGTTTTACTTTGACTTAAAATCTAGCTAATGACCTTGTGACACCTCCTACTAGCTTGATTCACCTTCCTACTTGCTTGCTAGCTTGTGTGGACAACTTTTAACCATCATTTCACACGATACCTTGTGCTTCTCGACACCTCGTGCTTCCCAACACCTCGTGCTTAGGTTAACTAGGTTGCCACCTCATGCTTCTTACCAACTAGGTCGCCACCTCGTGATTACCTCAACCAGGCCTCCACCTCATGCTTACCAAGCTGTTTAAGGAGTTTCCTAAGGAGAAAAGTGATTATGATTGAGTAAAACTAGCTATAGGGGCATTTCCGGCTACTAGAATTTTATCGAGTCTTGTAGAATTTTCTAAGGCTTTCCATCTCTGTTTATTAGGGTTTTCTAGGGTCTTATTAAGTTCCCAAGGCTTTACTAAAGGTTTTAAGGTCATCTCCATGATTTCTGGGACTTTCGGGACTTCCAGGAACTAGGGTTTCCAACGTTTCTAGGACTTCCGGGAATTAAGGTTTCCAGCGTTTCCGGGACATTCGGGACATTAGGGTTTTATTCTAACTTGGGGTATTTCAGTATGGGAGGAATGACCCGATGGTTGGGAGGAATCATTGGGGATTTCAACAACATCTTCTATGTTGAGGACCATCTAAGCTCCATCACCCCTTCCCTTAGAGAATATCATGATTTCACGATTTTGTCTCTAGAGCCGAGTTGCAGGATCTTTGCTACTATGGGTGTTTCCTTACTTGGTGGAACAGCCAAGATGACTGTAGGCACGTCATAGAGAAAATTAATCGTGTTCTTGTTAATGAGGATTAGATTTTGGCTCACCCTCTTAGTTATGCTTCCTTCCTCCCTTCTCACATCTTTGATCACAGTCCCAAGGTTATCACTTTACCCCTCCCTAACCCCCAAAATCGGAGCTTTAAATTTATGAATATTTGGACCAATGACCCCTTTTCCTCCCCCTGGTGTGTGAGGCTTGGAACACCCCTCTAATGAGAGTCGTCTATTTACCATTGTTACTAGGTTTGCCACCTGAAACCCGGTCTTTCATCACTTCATAAAAGTGAATTCGGACCTCTCTCTGCTAAAGCACAAACTATCAAAGATGGGCTGCTGGATACCCAATGTAAAATTGACCTAGATCCCTGTAACCTTTCCCTCATATCCAAAGAAAGTCCTTGAGTCATAACCTCTTTACAAGGGACAACCAAGAGCTCTTATTCCTCCACCAACTATCTAAAACCCGTTGGCTAACGTTTGCTGATTCTAACATAGTTTTTTCCATATAGCCATAAAGGCGAGAAGAATAAAAACTTCACTGCGTCCATTACTAATGATCTTAGGGAGGTTCTTAATGCCTCAGGTGTCATTGATGATTGCCTTACTGTCTCCTATTTCCAGCGGACTCTTGTTCTAGAGTGTTCCTCTCTTGCTCCCTCAACGACTTTAATTTAGAGAACAATAGAACTCTTTAGCAGTTTCAGTAGGCCCCTTACTCATCCGATTATTAATAAGGACATTAAAGCGGCCCTTCTCTTAGTCGGGGGACGACAAAGCTTCGGGTTGAATAAGTTCTTCAAAGCTACTTAGGTTGTTATAGTGAATGATGTCTGTATGACTATCAAAAGCTTCATCAATAGTGACAAGCTTCTTAAAGAGATCAAATCCACCTCATTACTATCATTCCAAAATTTGACACAGCTTCCTTCCTTAAGGACTTCAGGCCCATTTTGTGTTGCAATACTTTATACAAAACCATTAGCAAGATTCTGGCTGAAAGGCTCAATGAGGCTCTCATACTTCTCGTAAAGGATAGTGAGGGGCATTCATTAAAGACGCACATCTCCCCTCGGTGCATGATGAAGATAGACAATAGAAAATCTTTCAACAATGTTGACTGGACTTTCTTACGGGACACTCTCTCTTCTTGAATCCCCCTAGTGATTGCTAATTAGATCATGCAATACGTTACCAACATCTCATTCTCGATCTAAATTAATGACTCCCCTTCGGGGTTATTCAAAGGAAAGATGGGGTTACATCAAGGAGACCTGTTATCTCCGTATTATTCAAATTGATTATCGATATGCTCTCCCGCTTCCTTGATCAACTTCTTCCCTCCCCTAACTTCCGCTATCATCCCACATACAAATCTCTTCGTCTATCCTATCTCTCTCTCATGCTCAGCAAAATCAATCTTTTCCTCAAGGCCTCAAATATTAAGCTTAACCCCACAAAATCCGACATATTCCTCGAAGGGGTTAAACCTCTATCGCTGACACAAATATCCGCACCACTAACTTTAATCCTAGTTCTTACCCCTTCCGCTACTTGGGCATACCCATTTCCGCTTGGAAGCCTAGAACAACGGACTTTAATCCCCAACCGACTACATCCACAAGATAACCTCCTTGGGTGGTAAATCTCTTTCATTCGTGGGGAGACTTTTCCTCATCCAACATACCCTCTTCAGTATCATTAGGTTTTGGGCCTCTTGTATTTCCATCCCCAAAAACTTCTTATAAAACATTATCAAGAGATTTCGCTCCTTCAATGGGTCGAGGGTTCTATTAGCAACCCTACCCCTTATGTGGCTTGGAGTTCCATCTCCGCTAACAAGAGGCCTTGGCCTGAAAGATATTTACAAATGGAGCATGTGCTTCATGCTTAAGACCATCTCCTTGATCACTTATGATACTGGACGTGAATGGATTCATTATATTTTCTAGAAGGACCATAACATTTGAGTGCCTAAAGCTAAGGAGGACGATCAATGGACATGGAAATATGTCCTCCATGCTAGAGATTGATGGATTAGGCAATGTGGATCTACTATTGATGCCTCATCGCTCCTACTTTCATATTCGCCCAGGCCGCGAGTCATTTGCTTTTATAACGATGTCTCCCACCCCTCCAGGCCTTTTCCCTGGTATAATATCTATTGAAGAACCTGGTATATCCCTAAAGCTACATTTATATTATGGATTACTCTCAAAGGCAAGCTTAAAACCAACGATAAACTCCAATCTTGAGGCATATGCCTTGCTAACAAATGCTGGATGTATAAGATCGCTCTAGAGACTAGTCACCACCTTTTCTTCCTTTGCAGGTTCTCTCACGGGATATGGTGGACTATTTGTGATTGGCTTGGTATCCCTACCAATAGGTCAAGCATCCACAACTACATTAAGTAGATATCCTGGTGCTGCAAAAGGAGACGTCTGATTAACTTGGTGAGACGAGCGACCATCGCCAATGTTGTCTACTACATCTGGATCGAGAGATGTAAGCGTGTCATGACAAACACTGCTAGAGGCCCTACCTTCATTGTTGCAGACATCAAGACCGTCTCTAAAGCAATCATTTGGACGAAGATGAGTGCCTTAAAGAGAGACTTTAATTGGCTAGATATGGTGTTTAGATCTTAGAGGTTGTTTGACACTTTGGATGCTCTTTTGTGTAGCCCCTTGTGTCCTGGGGTTTTTGTGTCTCCCTTTGTTTTTGTTGGTCCCCTCCCATTTTTATTGGACGCTTTAGAAGTTTTGTATAACCCGTTTTGTAAGTGTTCGAGAAGTTTTGTATAGTCTGCTTTGTATATTGCTAGATAAGTTTTTACAATGTGTGGAAGGCGCCCAAACAATTTTTGAGCATGGTGCTCAACTACACCATGACCATTAGATGTCTAAAAAATAAAATTAAAGGTCTAAATTCAAATATTAAGTATAGGGGTATATATGTCAAAGTTAATTTGTAATTTTAGAAATAAAGAAAAAAACATTAGACTACATAATGACCCACCATCAATATTCCCACGATTTGAGGTAAAAAAAAAGTTTTTACAAATTGAACTAAAGTGGTTATTTGAAAAAAAGATCCCACATATTCAACAAAAAAGTTATTTAAACATAACAATTATAACTTATTTTGACAAGCTCCTCAAAAATAATATAAGAATAAAGTTAAAGTTATTTATTACTTAACAAAAGATTACGATCAAACAAAAAAACATTCTTTCATTTTATAAATTGCATTGTCTAAATTAAAATTTAAGCTATTATCAAATAAATCTACACCCACATTTTACAACATCTACCAAACAAATGTACACTTGCATTTTAGAAATAAAAAAGAAAGATCCACATTATAAACAAATTCCTTAAAAATAAGTAATTAGAAATATTTTGACATGAATTCTATAAAATAAATATAAGAAAATAAGTTGTTGGGTTGAGTTTATTTATTCCTAACTAAAAATCCACTTTTTCATTTTAAAAATTGTATTGTCCAAATAAGTCTACAATTCTAATCAAACAAATCTACACTCACAGTTTAAAAAATCTATCATTCTATTTAATATATGCACTTTTACTTTAAAAGAGAAATTAATAAAAGTGTACACTTCTATCAAATGTATATACAATTGTATTTTTAAAATTCGGTCATGTACTTATATATCTATACTTTTAAATAAATTAAAGATAAAGATTCACATTATAAGCAAATTGCTTAATAAAAGCAATTCGAAAATATTTTGACAACAACCCTTTAAAATAAATATAAAAAGATCACATTTGAATTTGTTGGGTTGGATTTATTTGTTACTCACTAAAATATTTTCAATCTTTAATTTTAAAAATTGTATTGTCAAAAATTCAAAATCTGCACTTTTATTAAACAAATTGACACTCTATCTAAACAACCCTACACCTACATTTTGAAAAATTTATCATTTTTATTAAATATCCACACTAAACTAATAAAAATCTACACTTCTATCAAACGAGCATTATAAACCATCAATCTAATATAGATCCTAAATTTTAAGCAAACTATTTTAAAAAAAATAACAAATAGTAGTAAAAAAATCCTTTGAGGTTAGCTATGCCGCATTAATATCTCACCTACATTAACTTTACTTAAATATCTCTAACCGTAAAGCACCTTCATATGCATAAAAGGATTCAATTTTGCCACTAAAAATAAACAATCAAAAATATTTTGACATGAATTCTTCAAAATAAATATAAGATGATAAGTTGTTGGGTTGAGTTTATTTATTATTAACTAAAAATCCACTCTTGCATTTTAAAAATTGTGTTGTCTAAATATAAAATCTACACTTTGATCAAACAAATCTACACTTACTTACCGTTTAAAAAATCTATCATTCAATTTAAATATCTACATTTTTAGTTAAAAAAATAATAAAAGTGTACATTTCTATTAAATATATATAGTTGCATTTTAAAAATTCGGTACTTTAATATCTACACTTTTACTATAGGTAGAAAATCCTATTACTATGGTAACAAATGAGTAGAGTACGTGAAGAACAAACGAGAGAGGAAGTTGAGTGACAAAGAAACTTCCATACTGTTAGTGGAAAAAATTCAAAGAGTCTACTGTACAACCTGATGTTACATTTTCTATTTTGTGACAGTTTTTATTTTTATATTTTCTTCTTTTAGAATTATACAAAACATATCATTTTAACTTTTTCATTAATTAAAATTATTTAACAATTTATGGTTTTAAAATATTCATTTCTCTTTAATATTTACAAACACGTTCGTGTCGCAACTATTATCGATCTTCTTCTCTTTTTTTTCTCCTCGTTCTTGTCACAATTATCATGTTCTTCTTCTCTTTTTTTTCTACTCTACTCTCTGTCAGTTCAAATTAAACTCAAATCATTCCAAAAATTTTCGCTACTGGCATCGATGAATAAATCGACAGAATTGAATGATGAAGAATCATGGAAACTTCTCAATGTCGTAACCACATGTAAGCTATATAACCATCGATCTCTTCATTTTTTACAAGTACACGATAGATTTTACTTTTCTCACATTACTTTCATCTTCAACTAATTGGTCGCCGGTGAGAAAAAAATGTTAGTATAATTTGTCTGTTTAAATTTGGATTACCATTTTAAAACTTTCAAGTATGTGTTCATATACTATGTACTACTTGTTCAAGTTTTAACACACATTGTTCAAAATTTACTTCATATTGTTCCATTTTTAAGTGAAAGTTTATATCAAAAATATAAAATTAGTTGTTCAATCTTTTTGAACCATATGTTCAATTATTTTTTACAACTTGTTCACAAATGTGATACTAGTTGTTCATCCAAAAATTATTAAATTGTCAATATAATAATTATCATTTTATTCTTTTGCCATTTTTCTGAACATCAATTGCATGTTCATATTAGCAATGCACGTTGTTCAATATTTTAAACCATTTGTTCAAAATATTTCAGGTTCTTATTAAAATTTGCTCAAATGATTTTTCTCCATTTGAAACATCAATTACATGTGCTTATTAGCAATACACGTTGTTCTACATTTTAATCCATTTGTTCAACATTTTAAACCATTTGTTCAACATTTTAAACCATTTGTTCAACATTTTAAACCATTTGTTCAATAGTTTAAACCATTTGTTCAACATTTTAAACCCATTTGTTCAAATAATTTTTGTTGTTTACAATGCTCATATTAAAATTTCAAATTAGTTTTTATTGAAAATATATATATAAAAGAAATATTATATAATTTTCCTCTAAAACTGAGATTTTTTAACTTTAACGGTTAATAATTTTTTAGAATTAATTGTTTTAAACTTTCAGATTTTCCTCTAAAACCGAGATTTTTTAACTTTAACAGTTACTAAATTTTTAGAATTATTTGTTTGGAATTTTTCCAAATTTTTTTGAAGATAAAAATTTCAGAATTATTTGTTTTAAACTTCAAGATTTCCTCTAAAACTTAGATTCTTTCAAAATTATTTTTTCGCCATTTTGAAACATCAATTGCATGTACTTATTAGCAATACACGTTGTTCAACATTTTAAATCATTTGTGAACATTTAAGCCATTTGTTCAATATTTAAACCATTTGTTCAATATTTTAAACTATTTGTTCAATATTTTAAACTATTTGTTCAAAATTATCTTATGTTGTTTATAAATTGCTCATATTAAAATTTAGACTAGTTTTATGGAAAATTATATAATAAAAAATATTATTATAATTTTTCTCTAAAACTAAGATTTTTTTACTAAACAATTAATAAAATTTTTAGAATTATTTGTTTTAAACTTACAGTTTTAGATTTTTTAACTTTAACGATTACTAAATTTTTTAGAATTATTTGTTTGAAATTTTTCAAAATTTGTTTTGTAGATAAAAAATTTCAAAAGTATTTGTTTTAAACTTCAAGATTTTCCCCTAAAACTTAGATTTTACTTGAACAATTACTAAATTTTTTAGAATTATTTGTTTTAAACTTCTAGATTTTTTTAAAAACTGAGAATATTTTGCTGAAAGTTTACTAGGTTTAACTAATTAAAAATTAAATTTTAAATTTTAAAAACAAAAAGAGAAAATCTTTAATTATATCAAATACACGTCACGTATCCACGTTGCTTTTTTTCTCCATGTGTACACCGGAAGCACGATTCCAGTTGTGTAGTAGAATTTGCCGAAAAATTAGTATAATTATAAAAGTCTATTATACCGATTTACAATTATTTGATTGTTTTTATATTTATAAAATCAATTATTAAATAAATAAACTTATGTGGGGTTGAGATTAATATTTCAAAAAATAAAATATGTTCTGATGGTTAAAAATAAATTAAAACACTCCCAAACCATATAGACATGAGCATGGTCCCTCTTCAAGTTTTTAATATCACTCATCCTTTTAGCCTTTTGATCACTCTCTTATATCAAACATTTTGTAAAATACTTTCTAATATTTATAATGATTAAAAAAATATTGGAACGGTAGTCGAACCTGGATGTTCATAACTGGTTAACTGGTGGATTATCGGTTAGTCAAATTTGATAACTGCAACCGATTCTTTTAGAAGCGGTTAACTGAGACTGATTAACCATCGGTTTCGGTGCGATTTTATCAATTTAACGGTTAACAAATGATGTAGATTTATGTGTTTTTTTTATATATAATAAATAATGTAATGTGCAGTTTTACCGGTTTTGGTGCGATTTAACTGGTTGATCATCAATTTTGATAAGATTTTATTGATTTTGGTATAATTATAACCATTGACTATATAATTGTATATTTTTTTTGATAAATCTAATAATTAACCATATAGTTTTATACTTATATTAAAAAATTAATAAATTAAATAATGTAAACAGTTTTTTTTCTATTAACCGCATTCATCAAAATCAATAACCGCTAACCGTGAAACTAAAAATCACTTCGGTTAACCGGTTTCCGGTTCCGTTGTCCATCAACACCCTCCTTAATTGTGATTGTGTTGTTGGGGTAGAGCCGTAGAGGAAGGTCAAAGCGAGTAAACTTCATTTTTCGTTTTCCTTTCAAAGCAAATAAGCAAAAAAATTCGATTTCTACGCTGAAGCCCTGAGGAAGGAGAACCCTATACCTCTGCAGCGGAAACTCATTTTTTCACCCACAGTATTCGACAACCCTACCAGACTGATCAATTTGCAGAGGAAAATGTCTTTCCCGATTCTCCGATCTCGAATTTGTCGATTAATATCTACAACCACAGCCAACCCTGGTTACCGAAGACTGCTCTGCACTAGTCCTCCTAAAGAGCCACCACTGTCTTCTTCCTCTTCCGCTGCCCCCCTTGCGTCTGAGTACAATGCTCAGTCATCTGCCGCATCTGCTTCGCAGCCGCCTTCTACTCCTCCCCCGCCGCAGAAGAAGCAGGCCTGGAAAAGCTTTCTTAAATTCGGCATCTTTGGTGCTCTTACTGGAGTAGCCGCTACTGCTGGCTACGCCACTTACGGTTAGTTAGTACATTTTGTTTCTTTCCTTCCAGCTCCAGCGATAACTCCGGTTGCTCTCCGTCCTTGTTCTGAACTGGTTGTCTAAACCTGATACCGAATGTACGGAAGAAAACTTCAGTTGGTTTTCGCTTGATCATATACAAATAGCTCTTTTATTGGAAGTGCCGAGTACTATACTCAATAGCTGGGCTGCATTGTCTTTGATCTTAAAATGGAAATGGAGCTCTGCAACCATGTACTATTTATAAAATGGCATTAAGGTTGACCTCTATAAAATGGCATTAAGGTTGACCTCCCTGCAAATTTTGCTGCTGCTTTCTCAGCTGGTGCTTTGAAGCTTATTTGGTTGCTTTCGTGCTGTTATTTTGATTCTGAACTTTCGCGTGGATATAGAACAGTCGACAATAGAAGTGCCCTTATCAGAGTCTTTGTTTTACAGTTATCCATTAGATCCTTGTTTTGGGAGTAAAATATGTCATCTGCTGGGTGCTTATTGTAGTTTCTGACTATTCTTTTTTTTTAACCAATCTTTACTAGCTAATTTCTGGATCAACAGGGATCATAGATCTTGGGCAACGGCCACTAGAGCAGTTCAGACCTTGGTCGTAACTATTTAAAAATAAATAGATCTTGGTTACATCCAATGGACATAATTGATGTGGGATATTGAAGCTGCATCTTCTTTTGTCTTTCTTGAAGTCTTGTACATATTGCATAGAAAACTGCTAATTCATGGCGCTTGCTATGTTGCCTGGTGCATAGTAATGATACTATATTTGAAACTCAAGTGCATACATTTTCTTGAGACATGAAATTTTGAGTCAAATACCACCCATAAAAAAGCTTGGACCCTGTGTTACAGCTTATTCATTGGAAGAAGTGGATGAGAAGACCAAAGCTATACGATCATCAGCAAATTTTGCTGTTGGAGGTGATGCATCAACTTTTGATGTAAGTATAGTGCGGCTACTAATTTTAAATATGGTTTGTTTTTCAATTTTAATATAGCACCAAGGTTATTCACTTTGTTCTTTGATATCTGTATAACTGAATATGTAAAAATGGTTGGAACTGTCATTTTTATGTTCTCATCACCTCAAAGCTATTGTTTATTTGTTTTCCTCTAGATATATGATATGAAAAAAAAAATAAGAGGGATTCTCGGGGGTTAAGAATCATGTTGTTGCATTTGGCTTTAGAAAATGTTACCTTTCTGTTGAAGATGGCCATTTTGAAGACTTGATTATATCTGCTTGATCTAATTCTTTTACCAGTCGATGGACTCCTACAATAAAATTATATCTTCTATCTCGTGCAGAGAGTGGGAGCTTTGTTCAAATCTTCTGCTATGGCAGGTGAACTTTCTTTATTTCTCTTGCTCATATATATGCATTTGTGTGTGAGTATGCTGATCCATCTAAATCTTAAGCTGGAGTATAGAAGCATATTGTTATTTACTCTTGTTATAATTGATAAGCACCTTGGAGAGGAGACTAATTGGGCAGTGTACTGAAGTGAAGGAAAGGAGCAAAACACAGTGTTCTAGGGGAACAAGCTGAAACCACGTACTGCTGGTGACTTGTGTGCTTGCAATTCCTAGTGGTGACAGAAGTGTTATTCGTTTTTGGTTTTTTTTCTGTTTGCTTCTGTTATTTACTTTTTTGGGGTTTATTCCTCTTTATTCATTTGATGTTGTACTCAACGGGTAGCAAGAGAGGTAGTAGGATACTTTTCATTTGGATTATTCCTCTGCTTTCTTTTCTTTTGTTTTTTTCATTTATAGCAGCGAACCTCCCTGTGTGGAACATTCCTCTATCTGGTACCCCTCATTTATAAGGAATATTAGACATTGCTCCTCTCTTGGATATCTCCATTTCGGTCCCTTATCTGTTTTCCACTTTTAACATAGTATGTGTGAATTATCAATCTACTAACCATTACTTGGCGGTTATATATGTGCATTCCTGTTTGACCTAGCTAATTATATGTCAGTCAGTTCATTCTATGTTTATTATAGTATTAATGAGTTGAACTATTTACTAATCATGAGTCTGAAGCAGTGGTGCAGTTAAATGATATTATATGTTCATTGTGTTACGTATGATTGCATTTATTATTTACCAGGTCATCTGATGAAGATTAGTCTTTTGACCTGTTGCAGTACCTGTAAAAGCTATTGAACTGTACCTAGACCTGAGGAGAACAATTGAGGGGCATGTTAAGGTATGCAACTAAGTAACTTGAACATTGTCTTAGTCTCATGCCATTTATTTATCTGTTAATTTATGTTTTTATGTGTGATGGCCAACTCCACGTTTCTTTTTCTTACCATAGGATTTTGCTGATCCATCTTCAGATAAGCTGCTACCAGATTTACATCCGAGTGAGCAACACGTGTTTACTCTTGTTTTGGATCTAAATGAGACCTTGGTCTATTCAGATTGGAAGGTAAGGCTCCCTGTGCTTATAATAGAAGCACTACATTTACTTATTACTGATAATGGTTACGTCTGGGAAATACTGTTCAAAATATTGTGTAGTAATTTCTTATGTGATGATTACTTTCTCGAGAAGTAGAAATATTGTTTATTTCCATCCTGTCTTATAGAATTTCATGTGTAGTTAAGTTCATTGTAGCACAATTCTTTCTAGTGGGGATCCTCTTATTTAAGATAATATTTAGTTAGGATAGCACTGAATTTTTGAGGTGATTGTTTGGATGATAAAGAGATTATGAATTACATAATTATGATGAATTATGTTGTGAAGCGTGACAGGGGCTGGAGAACCTTCAAAAGGCCAGGTGTTGATGCGTTTTTGGAACATCTAGGTCAATTTTATGAAATTGTTATTTATTCTGATCAGCTGCAAATGGTAAGTTACGTTGTTGCATCTTGGGGAAAGAATAGTGATTGTTAACCTTTATGTCAGTTTAACTTTAGTTCTGATAAAACTATTTGTTTTCTTATGTTGCAAAAAAAGTATGTCCAGCCTGTTGTTGATAGATTGAATGAGAAACTATGCATACGTCACTCACTATCAAGGGATGCAACAAAATATCAAAATGGGAAGCATTATAGGGTGAGTTCTGGGATCTTGTTCTATCATCTGAACTGTTTTTATTTTCTTGGGGCAGATGCAGTAGATTCTTAATGTATGATCTTGACCTGTGCTGACTTATTATTTTAATGAAAACCTAAACTCTGGGGGGACTTTGAGAAATCATGACTTCCAATGTTGGTGACTACAGAAATGCTCATGGCAACTAAGTTGCTGTCTGCTGAACTTTATGGCCTCAAGTAGTTCGATATGTGATGTATATATTAAGCCTTGTAGTTGGGTAATTTACACGAAAATAAGTAATGATCGTTGTGTGCAGGATCTTTCCAAGTTGAACCGTGATCCTGCTCATGTCATATATGTTGGTGGTCATGCTCGTGAACACTGTCTTCAGCCTGAGAACTGTGTAGAAGTCAAACCGTGGACTTCTGAGGATATGAATGATACATCTCTTGTTGATCTTATTCCTTTTTTCGAATGTGAGTACACTGAAACTTTGGTTAATGTGCATACTAATTACTAGACCTTCTAAGCGCAACTTTCGAGATGGTTTCAGAAGTTAATGCAACTAATGGCTTACTTGACCGGTTTGATTGCAGATGTTGCACGTAACTCACCTCGTGATATCCGACCAGTACTAGCCTCTTACGAAGGGCGTGATGTTGCGAAAGAGTTTATTGAGAGGACAAAGGAGCATAACAGGTTAATCCTATGTTATTGCTTCTGCTGTTTCTAACCTTTGAACATCTTCACAACTAAGCACTAAAATTCTGGTACACTGATGCGTATTGCTGAATTTGCAGACGTGTCCAGGAGCAAAAACGTCCCAGTCTCGGGGAGGCGCTGAAACTTGATTCTATGTGGATTGATAGATTTTTTGGCCCGTTAGTCTATACAAATGATCTTGGAAGAAAACCTGGGAGTGGTGGGGAAGAGATTTTCCAAGTCAATTTCAATAATGTTGAGAGATTATTAAGATTTAAGCGGCTTTAACCAGCAATATCCTTTCACCGGATCCCAAGCATGAATAGAGCCTTAGACAGCACTCTTTACAAATTTTAAGCAGGATGTGAAAAACCTTCACCCGATTGCCTTAGACAGCACTTTCTTCAAATTCTATGTAGGATGTCGAAAACCTTCTCCCGGTTGCTTTTGATTTTGCAGTTTACTTATATCTTTCATGTCATGCTGCTTCAGATTGTGCTTATACCGACTTTGCTAGTTTCAATCCAAGTCTAGCTGTCAATATTAACACCATTAATTATTAAATACTCGTCTTCCTTGCACTTTTGTTTCTGCCATCACTAGTGTGGACGGCTTGGTTAGTAAGGACATTGTTCTCTGTGCTAAAGAAAACAGTAAGAGAAACCAGCCACTTTGTATTCATTTATATTGATAGCTGTCTGAATACATAACAAAACAGATAGGATGGAGACATGTATTATATTTCAAGAACTTGAAATAAGTTGTAGAAACGTATTATATTCTAGAGACTGGTGGAGTGTCACTCCTATGCTGCCCCTGATGGTGTTTATTTGGACTGGAATGCTGTAAGCAGGGTTGGGGGCAGTTTTGGAAATGTGTAGTGGTTGCCCCTTGCCAAGATAACTCTTCCTAATGTTGATTATCTAAGGAAATATTAGTTATAGCTTAGGGATATAAAAAAGAATACTCATTAGGCAGGTTTCCTTGATTTGGGTAGAATTTATTCATGATTTTTATCTTTCATTTTCTATTTACTTCTTTTATTCGTCCATATTATGTTGTAATATGTCGATGTCCTTGGTTCTTATATATCAATACAGTTGGTTGTTTTGGAGTGTGGGTTATGTGTTATTGAATCATCCATTTATTGGGTTCCATCAAATGGATTAGGAATAGTATGGTCCTTTGTGATGAAGGATATTGATAAAAAAAAAGCTAGTATTTTAAAAAGGATTATGAGAAGAGTGGAAGAGCTAGGAGAGTGGACTAGCCGTTGGATATGTGACGAATCCCATAAGCACGACACATTATTACCAATACCAAAACCTAGGAGTTGGATGACATACTAAATCGGCAAGGAACAAAAGTTGACAACCTAGGCCGTGAAGAAATCCCTCACACCCCTCCACATTAGGCTGGAGGGAGGATGTCAAACCTCTGATCACTCCTTTCGTATAGGGAGCAATACTGGGACTGAATTTGATTTCCTTGGAGTGGTAGCTGGAGGAGGTCGAGTTCCAGAAACACAAACAGATACAAAAATGATACAATCAACCATTAAAGAGGTGAAAAGGACACCGATATAGTATGTGGAGTCGGGGCTGGGGAGGCATGCAATAAGGAGTTGGGAATGGGACGAAAGAAGTGGAAATTAGTGCTCATCGTGTCAGCTCATAAATAAAGGAAGAGAAGAAGGAAAATAAAGGAGGGACCGATGGGAGCTGAGACAGCTTGATCTCTTAAAAAAAAGTAAACTTCCAACTCTCATTTTCTTAGATCAGAAGGAAAGGATTAGAGAATAAATTGAGACAAGGACACATATTAATGCTTGTATTTTGATTGTTCAAACTATGCAATAGACAAAGACAATTGAGTTTTGAACTGACAAATCTGGCATGAAGCTAAACTATGCTTTTTACTTGGTTAAAAACATTGTTTAGATAAAATAGTTAGTTTAGATTTTATCTGGTGCGTAAACAAGGGAAGTTGTTATATTCTAGCTATTTAAGTGATTTGGGAAAGTTTTGGTGTTAAACATTTTATCTTTAAGATATTAATCTTAAAGATAAAATAAAATATCTTGTCTTCCTATTGCCTATATATATTCGGGATGTGGATATTAATGGCCAGGGTTTTAGGAGAAGAGAATTCCGTTCTAGAGCGTGGTGTAGTCACATTAGACTGTTTGTGTTTTCAGGCGCATGTAATTCTAGTGAGAATTATGAGCGATCTAGAATTACGAGTTGTGAGTGATCATTGGTTACGTGCTGCTCTACTGAGTTTGGTTTCTCATAGAGTGTGTGGGTGTATTGTTCTTTAACATCAGTTAATAGAACGTGATTTCCACTTAAACAAAATCTCTCTCTCTTGTTCTTAGTGCGTCAGTTACTCAGAATTTTGTCACACGGATTCATATCTTTGTAAGGAACTTTTAGATGGTATCAGAGCAGGTTCCCCTCAATCCAGGAAGAGAAATCATCAGGGGTAGTCAAGATGAGTTCCTATAACGTCAAGGAACCAAGGCTTACAAAATTCAACTACGCAGTGAACAGATGGGTAACCAACTCATGTCTATTGACTATGACTTGTGGGTTATAGTTACTGAAGGTGATTTGGTTCCACAGACCATTGAGGGAGGTGTATCAGTGCCAAAACCAAAAGAAAGCAGGAATGAAAGTGACAAGAAGTTACTGAGTAAAAATAAGCAGACTTTGGGGGTAATTGTTTCATCATTATTTAAAAGCAATCAACAAAAGGTACTTGGAATCAGTACTGCTAAAGAGGTATGAAGTTTTCTTAAGACAACTTATGAAGAAACTTATTCAATTAGGAAGACTAAAGGGAAGCAGTTCAACAATTTCAAGATGCAGGAAGGTGAGTCTATCACTCAGATGCTTGAAAAAAACGATAAGATACTGAGTGATCTGAAGAAAGTTGGTGTTACCTTGGACAATCATACAATAAATGAGAGGTGCTTGGATAGTTTTGAGCAAAGACTGTCTTAACTATACCACACTTTTAGAAGCAAACAAAATATTTATCCAAGATATCTTTGTAAGAGCTGGGTTCTGAAGTGATGGTCTATGAAGGAAAGTTGAAAGGAGAGATCTCAACTTCTCAGAACAAGGACTAGGCTTTGAAAAATCATGTTGAAACAGATGAATATGACTTGGATAACGATGAAGAAATAACCCTGATAGCAAATGGTATTAAGAAAATATTTGGAGGGAAGAGAAATAATGGGGAAAGATTTAATCGTCATAAATCTCAAAAGGGTCCTATTATTTGTTTCAGATGTAATAAGGCTGGACATGAAGTTAAAAACTATCCACTTCCACAAAGGGATAGTTTACAGAAAAAGGTCAAGAAATTCTCGAAAACTACTGCTGCTGCATGGGGAGATGATGTCTCTATAACAGACTCAGAGACTAAAGAAGAAAATCAAATGTGCATGATAGTGTTGGTTTATGAGAAGGAAATTGGGAAAAGATCAGATTTCTGCTTGATGGAAAGAGATAACTGGAGAGAAACTCTACAAGACAACAAGGTAAGTCTAAACTATGTTGAAGAAGATTTTGATTCTTTAACTAAGAAACAAATGTTTGATATGCTCACAATAGTTGTTTCCAATCTGAATTCACAAAAGTTAATGTATGAAGAAAAGATTCATAATCTAAAAGAGAAGCTTAAAAATCTAGAGTTGGTCATTGAAAGTAAATATGATAATCAAGGTGATGATGGATCCTACTTCGATCAAGTTTATCTCATGGAAGGACTGGAACATGACTTATTGAGTGTTTCACAAGTATGTGATAAAGGACTATCAATGGTAATTTTTGATTCTGAGGGATTTTAGGTTCGAAATAAAGTTACCCAATAGCTTTTACTGCAAGGTACAAGAAAATGGAGTATGTACATGGTGGATGTCAACTATGAGTTATAACATGTGTCATGTTTGATTGTAAAGGATGATGATATTCAATTGTAGCACCTTCGGTTAGGACATGCACATTATCGTCTCATAAATCATCTTTTTCAAAAAGATTTAGTTGTTAGTCTACCTTCAAAGACTCTTGATACTTATGCTATTTGTGAAGAGTGTGCTCTAAACAAAAAGGTCTGTAGGATCGGGTGGCTAACTCAAACCAACTCAAGGTGTGAGTCTGTGAGTTGATTTGACTCAATCAACCTTTGTACGTAACAACACTTAAAATGTAGAAGCATTAAATCGAACTGATTGAATTGAGTGCATGGAAGACTTAAAGGAATTAAACGAACTAAAGCTGTGAAAGATAGATAGACTATGTGGAGCTCAGCAAGATACACAAATAAGCTATTTTATTCTCTGGTCAAAATAAAATAACTTACAAATGCACACTAGGTAGAAGAGATCTACTTCATGGTTTTTCACTCACTCACCCAATACACTTTCTGATCGGCTCAATGGAAAGTGTAGTAAAAACTAGGATCTTTCTAGGTAGAGTCTATCTAGATGCACTAACTGATTTGGCACGAATTCTCTCTGGCTTACAATGATAATTCTCTCTCTAACCTCTGGAATTTTCTCAATAAAAGCGTAAGAAAGACTAGCTATTACAAGGCTTATTTATACTGGCTTTAGGAGCAACGATTCGAAGGAGTTAGTTCTGAAATTGTCGGAACTAACTTAGTGGGCAACGTCCTCAGGTGGTCTTAGTCTGACTTGGGCCGCGAACTTCGAATGCGAATCGGGTGGTTGCATGACCTTTGGGGCGTTGAAGTATTCACGAATCTGTTCCTTATTTTTCGCAACAGCATGGAAGAGTCCATGGTGTTTCTTTAGTTGCGCGGACTTCCTTGTGGTTTGGTGCAACCCGTTCTTTTTGTTTTGTCGATGACGTGTGACTCCGTCTGGTTGTTTGACTATCTCTGCAACACTTGTATGTCCCAACAGTTCCCCCCTTGTTGCTGATGATAGCAAACCTTCGTGAATCCCGATTGAGTCAATCCTGAAAAAGAACAAAAACACAAAGAACTAGGGGAACCGACCCTGTCGAAGTTCCCCTTAATAGCAGCATTGGAATCCAGTGACTCTATTATGGTTCCCACTTAATCGCTAAGGGACTCCAGGCAAATAACTTAGTAGAGAGTAAGTAGGCATTTTAATGGGCATAATATTGAAGGCAGTTAAATCACTAGACCTCACAGTCTAGCAACAAGAATTCGAAAGCAGTCCAAAAACAACAAAAGAATTGCCCGTACACCAGACGAGATTCACCGCTTCCCCTTTTTGCTTTCATCAGAGGGAAGCCCATCAGTCACGTAGAGTCAGTCAAACATATTCACAAACAAACCAACAAGCAGTGTTTAGAACTAAAACAACCTAAGTTCTAACACACACACACACACACACACAACACACACACACACACACACACAACACACACACACACACACACACACAACACACACACACACACAACACAACACACACAACACACACACACACCACACACACACACACACACACACACACCAACACAACCACACACACACACACACACACCACACACACACACACACCACACACACACACCACACACACACACACACACACACACACACAACACCACACACCACACACACACACACACACACACCATAGCTAGGGTTCAGGGATGGGGTTAATGGTAGGTTGAATGTCAAAGAGGTTGTCCTGCATGGCCATCATAGCCGTCTCAATCCCAGTGAGTCTGTCCATCATCCGCGAGTTTCTTCTGAGTTAGCTCTGCTGCCTGTGCGAGGAGTCGCTCGACCTTCTCTAAGATTTACAGAAGAGTGTCGTGAGGGACTGCCTCTTGAGAAGTCAAAGGACCAGCCGTCGTTAGAGTTGACGGTGGAGGCAGCAACTTGGATTTGTTGATGGAGGTGAGCCGGTTAGATAGCGGAGATTGATGGTGTCTGCCACTTCGATGGACTCTGGCGTAGATGTCACCAGCGGTACCTGAAAGAATTTTAATATGCGGGGCAGCCAGAACACATAACCGAGGGAGTGTTTTGGGGTATCGATAGACTGGGCCAAATGATGGAGAATTAAATGGGCCAAATTGAGGGGGTGACGGTTTATGATGCAGTACATGATAGTCAGGTCCAAACAATTGACCATTTGATTTCTCTCCTTTCTTGGAACGATATTTTTGATGAGGATGTGGAGAAGTTGGTGGAGTATCGAAAGGTCACCTCGGGGCATTGGGGAACCCAATTTTTTCTTGGAGGAGAAAAAAACGGTAGAGTTTGTTTTGTGGAACCCCAGGAATTTCAGGGAGGACTCCTTTTTCATAGAACTTCAGATCAATATGAGGGATGCCAAGAATTTTAGACAACTTTCAAGATCAAAGAAGACGGGTGTGGAGTTTACGAAGGACTGTGCGGCACCGTTTCTAATGACAAGGTTTTGGTAGAAGTGAAGAGACTCTTGCGGATACCACTCACAGACCTCACAGAATAGATGTTTCCACCCCTGAACTTCTAACATCGTGACCAACTCCCCCAGATTAGTAGATAGAGCCCAAGAGAAGTCAAGAAACTTATCCTTGACAATGTTTCTCTCCACAACAGGATTAGAGAGCATATAGTGTTGTGTGAAGGGGTATATCTTTGCGCTGCGGCACTACGGCTTGGGCGGCTTCTATGTTCTGGTGGAGGCGGCGCCGGTAGATGTGTCGTGGCTGTTGGTTGCAGTTCTTGGACTTAGGAAGACTCACTAGAACCGGAGAAGGCTGGTTGGACCTTGAACGATGATCTTAGGACGCGTTTGGCTGTGGGACGGGTTGTGGTTTGTGCCTTTCGTTTTCGAGGTTTTGGTTTCGGAGATGGTGGAGGAGTTGGGGTTACCGATTTTTCATGAGATTGTTGGGGGGTGGGTGTTGGAGATTTTTTGGGTTGATCTTGTGGTGGTTGATGGGCTTGGTCGTCGGATGTAGGGTTTGGTTGATGAGGTGGTGGGTACGGTGGTTTGGTCTGGAGTGGGGTGATGTCTTCGACATCCGTTTCAAGAATGTCAGTCTTGGCGGTGGTGGGGGGTGTTGGTTGTTGGGAGGTGTCGTGGGTGGAATTCGGTGGAGTAGCAGAGTGTGTGGGAGATGAGGTGGCGGTGGTTTTCGTTGGCGAGTGAGTAGTGGTGGTAAGGATTGGGGTTTGCCATAGACTGGAGATATGCTTGAAGACGAAGAGGGTCTTGGAAAATTTCGGCTGGGATGTTGATTCCATTAAAGTTAATGCCTGCCATTGTAGAGTTGTATTAGCTCGGGTTGAGAGTGGATTGTGAGTGATATAGACTGAGTAGAGTGATAGGCGATATAAATACAGAAAGACTGGCGGAAGTTGTAGAGTTTTCGTGTGTCAGGCGAGAGAAAAATCAGGGGTGCGAGATCAAGGGCGAAGATTAGGTGAAGCGGGTGTGGATAGGTGACATGTGTGTGTAGCGATAGGTACATAGAGTTATTCAAGCAAAAACACAGTTCACAGATTCATTCACAAACAAAGACAAACTCAGTGAGACATAAGGGTATACCTACTGACGATTGCGGTAGGGGCAAGGAGATGCGACCGTCTAGGTGGACGGAGTCAATCCAATTGCTGATCGAAGTGATTCAAATCATGCTATGGACAGAGGTTTAGTGAAAATATCTACAAGTTGATCTTCTGTGGGCACAAAGTCAAGATGAATAAGTTTTTTCTCGATGCAGTCTTTCAGGAAATGAAAATGGATTTCAATGTGTTTGGTTCTTGAGTGTTGGACTCGGTTTTTAGATATTTTGATTGTGCTTTTGTTGTCACAAAAGATTAGGATCTATTCTTGGGTAACATGATAATCTTGAAGTTGTTGTTTCATCCAAAGAAGTTGGGAGCAACAGGCTGCAGCAGAGACATACTCTGCCTCCGCTGTAGAGAGTGCGACAGAGTTTTGTTTTGGAGGACCATGAAATGAGACCAAGACCCAAGAACTATGCATTACCTGAAGTGCTCTTTCAATCTTGGAGGGAACCAGCCCAATCGGAGTCACTATAGCCAGATAAAGTAAAAGTAGGAGATTGAGGATACCATAGATATAGTGTACTTGTACCTTTGAGGTATCAAAAGATACGTTTGACTGCTTTGAGGTGAGACTGCTTTGGCGCTGCCTGAAAGCGGGTGCAAAGACAGATTGCATGGAGAATATCAGGGCGACTGGCAGTCAGATACAAGAGAGTCCCTATCATTCCTCTATACTCTATGGCATTGACACTGACTCCGTCATCATCAAGATGAAGTTTGGCAGATGTGCAGCTGGGTGTTGACATGCTCTTGACGTTTGTGAGATTGTACTGTCAAGGAGTTCCTTGATGTACTTTTGTTGGTGGATTTAATCCCTTCCTTTTCTTGTTGAACTTGTAGTCCTAAGAAGAACTTTAGCTCACCTAACTCATTCATGGAAAACTCTTGCTTCATAAGGTTAGCAAAATGGTCACAGAGGGTGTTACTCGTAGAACCATAAATAATATCATCAACATAAATCTGTACTAGAAGTAAGGCGTGTGATGAATGAAGAATGAATAGTGTTTTATCTATGTTACCTCTAGATAAGCCATTTTGCAAGAGATATGTAGAGAGTCTTTCATACCAAGCTCGCAGAGCCTATTTCAGTCAGTAAAGTGCCTTACACAGCTTGTAGACGTAGTCGGGATGGACAGAGTCTATGAAACCTGGGGGTTGCTCGACATAGACTTCTCTATCAATATAGCCATGAAGGAAGGCTGTCTTGACGTGCATTTGATATAATGTGAAACCTTTGAATGCAGCAAACACAATTAACATGCGGATTGCTTCAAGACAAGCTACAGGTGCGAAGGTTTCATCATTATCAATCCCTTCTTCTTGATTGTAGCCCTGAACAACCAAACGAGCTTTATTCCTGAAAACTTGTCCTACATCATCAAGTTTATTACGAAAGACCTAACGAGTACCAATGGTTTATTGATGTGTGGGTCGAGGGACTAACTCCCAGACAGCATGTCTTTGGAGGGAATTGAGTTCCTCCTGCATAGCAGTGACCCAATCACTATCAAGAAGTGCCTCTTTGACATTTCGCGGTTCAGTGCTTGAAAGAAAGACACCAAAGGCATATAGATTTTGCATAGCTTGAAAGCCTGTTTGAACACCTGAATTTGGGTTGGATATTATGTTTCAGAAGGGTGAGCTGATTGTTATTGGAACTGTCGATGTGAAGCAGGAGCGGGTGTGTCTTTGTCAGAAGAGTCAAAGTTCAAGTTTTGAGGTAGGGGTGTTTTGGAGTTATTGTCAGAGTCAGTTGAGTCGGATATATTTCTTTTCTTTCCTGGGGAGTATCAGGTGTGATGGACTGGGTGTCTTAGAGTCTGTTTATAGGGACAATGATGAAGTGTGGATCAGTGAGGAAGTCGTCTGGAGCAAAGTCAAGTTGATCAGAAGATGAGCCAATGTTGTGAGACTCATCGAACCTGACATGGGGACTCTCTTCTAAACATTGAGTTCTCAGATTAATTACACGATAAGCTTTGCTTTTAGAAGAGTAGCCAAGAAATATGCCTTCATCACTCTTGGGAGAGAACTTACCCAAGTTGTCCTTACCATTATTATGTATGTAGCACTTACACCCGAAACGTCTGAGATGAACGAGATTTGGTTTGCGTTGACGGAGAAGTTCGTAGGGTGTCTTGTGAAGAAATGGTGGATCAAGGTTAGATTAAACACATAGCACGCTGTATTAATAGCCTCTGCCCAGTATAATGGGGTTAGTTGACTATCAATAAGCATGGTACGCGCCATTTCAACCAAGGTCCTATTCTTTCGTTCAACGACTCCGTTCTGCTCTAGAGTGTGTGCGGATGAGACTTGGTGATCGACTCTGTTATCCCTGCAAAACTCATCAAACGACTTGTTACAAAATTCAGTGCCCTGGTATGTTCTCAGGATTTTTAATGTAAATGAGAATTTATTGACAAGCACTTTATGGAGTTTAACAAACTCCGTAAAGGTTTCATCCTTAGCAGACAAAAAGATAACCCAAGTCCACCTAGAATAGTCATCGACTATGACCAGGATATACCTCTTACCACTTCTACTTTGAGTGCACATGGGGCCAACAAGATCCATGTGGAGCAATTCCAACGGAGAGCTAGTAGAGAGAGTTAACTTACTTTTGAAGGATGACCAGGTGTGTTTACCTTTTATGCACGCTTCACAGACGGAGTCTGTGTCAAAGTTTGTATCGGGTAAACCAATCACCAAATCCTTACTTTTGAGTTTGTTCAACAGCCTGTGATTTGCGTGACCAAGTCTGGAGTGCCACAACATTGAATTTTTGGAATGCATATTTACACAGACTTGATCATCTGGATTAATAGAGTTTAAGCACATTTGTAGAGGTTTCTTTCTCTGCGTCCCACAGCTTTTAAGGAACCTACGCTCATCAAAAACCTTACAATCCGAAGAAGAGAAAAGTACCAAATTGAATATATCACAAATTTGAGAAATACTTAGTAGACTATGTTGAAGTCTAGTGACCAGATAGACTCCATCAATTTTAAATCTAGAGGGGACCTACAGAGCCAACTCCCATAATTTCACCCTGGTTGTTGTTTTCCAAAGGTAACCTTACCTCCTTGGTAGGGATGAAAGCGAATTAAATTGATTTGGATCTCCAGTCATATGACGAGAGCATCCACTATCCAAGTACCAGCTGTCTTCATTCGCCTTCACCTACAATACAAAAGATCATTTGTTAGACTTGGGAACCCAGATGTACTTGGGTTCCCTTTTCGAGCCAGATTTTTTAACTCTTCTCTAGCTTTAAGAATCAATTTGACTCGTTTGAGATTGAACGAAAGATCTTTATTCAATTTATCGAAGCACTGTCCCTATGTCCAAGGCTCCCGCAGTAGCCACAAATCTTAGTGGGAGGAAGATTAACGTATTTCTGCTGTCCTTTCCACCAAAAGTCAAAATTTTCTTTTTGTTGATGTCGTTTGGCTTTGTTGTTGGCTTTGGACATATTTTTTGGAATATCAAACTTACCTTATTGCCACTTGGGCTTGGATTGAGTGGGTCCAGCTCTAGATCGTAGATTGACAATCTCTTAAGAGAGTTGTCTACCTTTGAACAAAGATCATCACGATCTTGACTGACTTCCTTGATTTTGGAGTTAGCCCACTCAGGTAATTTGAGGAAGTAACTTGTTTGATGAATTTGTCTGGCTTGAGAAAGAGAGCATGCTCTTTTTCTTCAGTTTTTGAGTGAGGTTTTTGACAGTAGAGTTTAAAGACATGATTTTGGATTCAGAGGCATTTAGATCATTTTGAAGAGAGCAGCATTTATCGGTGAAGATAGTGAGATCATGTTTGAGGGAGTCAATCAGAGTGAGAGACTCTTTTTGCTCGCTTGGCTGGATTGACTAAGACTTTTGGTGTCGTCGCGTTCCTTTTGAAGGGAATCAACATGACGCCATGAGTCTGTAAGTCCAGTCTAAGTGAGCAAGAGATAGTCTTGTGTTCCTCAGCTTCCTCTCTTAAAGCATACATGAGACCCTTTGAGATTGCAGGTTCCTCAGTTAACTCGGAAATTATGCTGGTGAGACTTGCTTTGAGGGAGTTAATCTCAGAGACAATTTTAGCAATTAAGGTCATAAAACCCATAGGAGTTATACGATAAAGATCTGTTTCAAGATGGGAACGAGTTACCTCATTGTCGGGGATCATGGACTCAGTCGTATCATATGCCATGAGACATACCAGGCCGCTAGATTCTGTGTCTTGATCGTCGGAGTCTGAATCACCTCAAACGACAGTTGCCATCAGCGACCTCCCTTGGGATTTTCCATACTGGTTCTTGAGTAAGGGCAGTCCTTCTTGAAGTGACCTGGTTTATTGCAGTTGAACAGGTGACAGAGTTGAAGACTTGTTTGGAGGTATTTGAGAACGACCGACTCTGTAGATTTGGTTGATTACGCATGAATTTTCGGAAGTTCTTTACTATGAAGACAAAGTCTTCCATAGTCTCAGCCTCACTTTCTTCAACAATAATATCCACCAACTTTGCCTTAGCCTGTCTGATTTGAGTATCAGCGACATAGGCTCCTTCTTGGGTATACTGATTCGAATTAACCTACAAGGCTTGGTCATTCAAAGTAGTAATCTTACTAGAAGGAGATGAGGACGTATTACCACACTTCTTTCAAACATTCTTCTTGAATTTATCTACTGATTGTAGATAGGAACCTAAGTCTTGACAACTCCATTTGGATAAATCCTTGCATGCTTTGGTGGAGATTGCTGTCTCTGCCCATTCTTCTCTGAGACTGTCAAGCAGCTTGTGCAAGACACTCTCTCTATCCGGTAAAATGTTCACTTCTTGCATAGTAGTTGTTAGTAAGTAAAAACGATCAAGCACTTCTTCCAGAGACTCACCGGGTTTTTGCAGAAAATTCTCATAGTCCATTCGAAGTTCTTGAGCTTTGCATTTCTTGAGTTCAGTGACTCTTCGTGTGTAGCTTGAAGGAGTGTCCATATCTCATTTGCGGACTTACAATGATTGACTCTTCTTTGTTCTGGAATGGACAGGCAAGAGTAGATTGCGCGGGATGCCTTGTCGATTTAGCTCATACCTTTTACGATCTGCAGCAGTCCATGTGGATCAATCTGATTGACTGCGAGATCTCCTCCAGTGACTATCTCCCAAAGTTCAGAGTTGACTGACTCAATGTGTTGTTTGATCACGTTTTTCCAATGATCGTAGTTGGTGGAGGTGAGTCTGGGGTACTCAAAGTGCATTTTGTTGTATTGATTGGCGAAGAGGTCTGCCATTGCTCGTTGATTGACTGTCAGCCTAAGCAAGGCTCTGATACCACATGTAGGATCGGGTGACTAACTCAAATCAACTCAAGGTGTGAGTCTGTGAGTTGATTTGACTCAATCAACCTTTATACGTAAGAACACTTAAAACGTAGAAGCATTAAATTGAACTGATTGAACTGAGTGCGTGGAAGACTTAAAGGAATTAAACGAACTAAACCTGTGAAAGATAGAAAGACTCTGTGGAGATCAGCAAGATACACAAATAAGCTATTTTTTTCTCTGGTCAAAATAAAAATAACTTACAAATGCCCACTAGGTAGAAGAGATCTACTTTGTGTTTTTTCACTCACTCACCCAATACACTTTCTGATCGGCTCAATGGTAAGTGTAGTAAAAAGTAGGATCTTCCTAGGCAGAGTCTATCTAGATGCACTAACTGATTTGGCACGAATTCTCTCTCTGGCTTACAATGATAATTCTCTCTCTAACCTCTAGAATGTTTCTCAGTAAAAGTGTAAGAAAGACTAGCTATTACAAGGCTTATTTATACTGGCTTTAGGAGCAACGACTCGAAGGAGTTAGTTCTGAAATTGTCAGAACTAACTTAGTGGGCAACATCCTTAGGTGGTCTTAGTCTGACTTGGGCCGCGAACTTCGGATGCGACTGGGGTGGTTGCATGACCGTTGGGGCGTTGAAATGTTCACGAATCCGTTCCTTATTTTTCGCAAAAACATGGAAGAGTCCGTAGTGTTTCTTTAGTTGCGCGGACTTCCTGTGGTTTGGTGCATAACCCGTTCTTTGTGTTTTGTCGATGACGAGTGACTTCGTCTGGTTGTTTGACTATCTCTACCACTTGTATGTCCCAACAAGGTCAAAGTCAGTCATTTTTCCAAAAACGTTGTTAGTACATCAAGCATTCTGGAGCTGTTACACATGGATCTAATGGGTCCGAAAAGGATTGAAAGCAGATCAGGTAAGAAGTGTTTTAGTCATACTAGATGACTATTCAAGTTCACATGGATTAAACTCCTTTCAACGAAAGATCAAACCTTTGATGAGTTCAGAGCTCTCTTCACCCAGTTACAATTACAAACTGATAAAAAGGTCAAAGGGATTCGCACTAATCAAGGAACTGAGTTCATTAATCAGTAGTTTACTCAGTTTTGCACTGAGCATGGAATCACACATACCTACTCAGCAGCACATACACCATAACAAAATGGTGTTGTGGAACAGAAAAATAGAACTTTGTAAGAAATGGCACGTACAATGTTAATGGTAGCAGTCTATCACAAAGTTTTTGGGGAGAAGCTATTAGCACTGCCTGTTACATACTCGATCATGCTCTTATTAGACCAGTACTACATAAGACTTCTTATGAGCTTTTCAAAGGAATGAATCCTTCACTTACCCATCTCATAGTCTTTGGATGTAAATGCTACATCTTGAATCAGAAAAGAAATAGTTTAGGAAAATTTTATCCAAGAAGTGATGAAGGTGTTTTCTTGGGATATTCATTGCAAAGAAAAGCATATAGGGTCTTCAATAAACATACTCTCTTAGTTGAAGAATCTATGAATGTCAAGTTTGGTGAGAGTATTTTTGCTGGCAGAACTCCTTATTCAGGGGAAGACTCACCATTTCCTTCTGATCCTTCCCAAGACTCAAATGATGATACAATTGTTTTACCACAAGATGCTACCCAACAAGACGTTGCACCCCCATATCAATACCAGGGAGTTGTGCTACAACCTCAAGAAGATACTGATCAAGTTTCCGTGCCTAACACATCCTTTAGGGTTCCAACGACTAGACAAGTACCTGGTGTTATACTAGACAGTGTTATTAAAGACAAGAACTCATGTGTTCAAACACACTCGTCTGTACATAACTTTTGTGGTTATCATGGTTTTCTATCCATGATTGAACCTAAAACGGTTAAAGAAGCCTTATCAGACTCTGATTGAATTAATGCAATGTATGAAGAGTTAAATGAGTTCATACGTAATGATGTTTGGGAGTTGGTATCTTGATCTCCTCAACAAATTTCATTGGTACAAAATGGGTGTTCAGGAACAAATGAAAATGGTCAAATCTCTCGCAATAAGACAAGACTGGTTGCAAAAGGATATAATCAGCAAGAGGGACTAGACTATGATGAAATCTTTGATCCGGTCGTAAGGTAGAAGCAATACGCTTACTCATTGCTTTTGCGGCTGCTAACAAGTTGCAGTTATATCAGATGGATGTTAAGTGTGCTTTTCTGACCAGATATCTCAAAGAGGAAGTGTTTGTTACACAACCTTCTAGAATTGAAAATCCAGACCGTCCAGATGATGTCTATCGTCTGAAGAAAGCTCTTTATGGACTGAAATAGGCCCCGAGAGCATGGTATGACATACTCATAAATTTTTTACTTCAGCAAGGTTTTATCAGAGGAAAAGTGGATCGTACCCTATTTCCAAAGCATTTCGATTCTGAGATGTTACCTATCCAAATTTATGTAGATGACATCATTTTTTATTCTACCAATTCTCAACTTGCAAAGCAATTTGAAGATCTTATGTCCAAGGAGTTTCAGATGAGTAACATGGATGAACTTACTTATTTTCTTGCTCTTCAAATTCATCAAACACTTGAAGGCACCTATGTCAGTCAAATAAAGTACACCTTAGAAGTTCTTACCAAATACCAGTTTACTGATGCAAAATCTTTACCTATACTCATGTCTACGACCTTGAAGCTTGGCGTTGAGTCTACTGCTGAGGCTTATGATGAGAAACTCTATCGTGGAATGATAGGTTCTTTGTTGTATCTCACTACAAGTCGTCCCGACATTATGCAAAGTGTCTGTTTCTGTGCACGATTCCAGGTTGCACCAAAAATCCCTCATGTAAAGGTTGTCAAGTGCATCTTTCATTATCTATGTGGTACACTAACTCTTAGGCTATTTTATCTTGCAGGTACCTCCACGACATTGAGTACATACACAGACGTTGACTTTAGTGGCTCTTTAACAGATCGAAAAAGTACCTCCAGTACTACTCAATTCCTAAGTCACAGTCTCATATCCTGGTCTTCTCGTAAACAAGCAGCTGTAGCTCTATCTACTATTGAAGTTGAATATGTTGCTGCCGCTGCTTGTTGTGCTCAAACTCTATGGTTATGTCATCAATTACTCGATTATGGTCTTACGTTTGGTCCTGTACCCATTTACTATGACAACACCAGCACCATTGAATTAGCAAAGAATCCAGTTCATCACTCACGATTAGGGATGTCAACGGGTCGGGTTCGGATCGGGTGACGCTCCACCCCGACCGTCACCCATTTTTCACCCGCATCACCCGACCCAACCCGTCACCCAAAAATCACCACCACTCATCACCCGTTTCACCCGTCACCCGTGGTGAAACGGGTGAACCCATTCACCCGTTTTTTTCTAGCATGTATTTCTCACCCGTTTCACCCGCGTTTCACCTGCATTTCACTCGCGTTTCACCCGTCACCCGCGAGTGAAACGGGTGAACCCGTCACCCGCAAGTGAAACGGGTGAACCCGTCACCCGCGAGTGAAATGGGTGAACCCGTCACCCATTTTTTTCTAGCATATATTTTTATTTTGTAACACCTATATAAGCTTAGTTTTTTTGCTAAACAACATCCATATTTGTTAATAAGACATACCATATCAACTAATGTCAACAACATACTCAAAATATAGAGAACTAACCATGAAATAAGTATTTTTTTAAATATATATATATGCGGGTGACGGATCGGGTGAACGGGTGAAAAATTTTCACCCGACCCGACCCGTCACCTGAACCCGTTTCACACCCGTCACCCGTTTTTCACCAGTTTTTACGGGGTTTTCACCCATTTTAGCGGGTCGGGTGAAACTCGCACCCGTCACCCATTGCCATCCCTACTCACGATCAAAGCACATCATGAGTAGAAATAATTTTCTGCGTGATCAAGTAGAAAAAGGAATAGTTAAACAGCTTCATTGTCCAACAAATACACAACTCGCTGACATTTTCACCAAGCCATTGTGTCGTGATCAGTTCTCTTATCTCAGATTTGAACTTAGACTCGTCAACATTCCGTAAAGGTATGGTTCCTACACTATTTTATTCTCTTCTTGCTTGATTAGAGTGTGATTTTCTTTTTCCAAAGTTGTAGTTGCAACCTCATACAAATGAGTCTGTTACTGGTAATTCTTGATTGTTCACCTAAGTTCCTGTTCTTACCCGAAATTTGTTCTTCTCTGTTTATCTTTGCTTTTCTATTCATAAAAAAAAACGAAAAAACAACGAAAAAAATGAAAAAAATGAAAAAATTGGGGATGCGCCCGGAGAATATGAAAAGGCTTTCTTCCAAGATCTTCTTTTTATTCTCTTCGGTGAATATTTTGTTCCCGTCTACTCCCGCCCTACATTGCTCTCTTTTCTTTTTTGCCTCTCCCTTTTCTATTTTCTTTCAACCATGGTTGATTCTTCCGTCGTCGGTAGCCCATCATACTCTCAAAATCCATCCTCCATTCCTCTAGTTACTCACCCAACCGCACCGACCCTTCATGTCTCTGCTGATCCTCCTACTCCGGTCCTCACTATCGCCAATCCCGGTGTCACCACCTCAAAACCCTCTACATGCCAGTCGGTGTCTCACTTGCTTGCTACTGCCAAGAACACCCTGTCTGACCATGCCCATTATGATGCCTCCAAACAATGATCGATGCTGCTGTTAGGAGGAATCTTCGCTCCAGGTTACTGATTCACTCAAAAACCTACGTTAGTGTCTCGTCCCTGAACTCGAAATCAAAGGCTCAGTTACATCTTCTTCCGCTCCCACACCTTTACCTACCACTAAGATTGTCAAGAAACACAAGATATTGGTCTCCCCTCCTCGCATTGGTACTCGGAAGCGCGCTCAAGTCTCCTCTAAAAACCCTAATCGTAAGTATCCACAAAAACCGATCTTTTGTCGATCTGCTGATGTCTCTGATATTCTTATGGGAAAAATTGTTGATTGTGGATGGCTGCATGAAAATGATCTGGGTTATGTTGCTGAGTTTTCGAGTTTCAGAAATGGGATACATTGTTGAACTTAGAAACACACTATTATCCGGGGGCTTTGATTTAATTTGTAACCAATATGTCTATGTTAACTAAAAATGTGATCTATGACTGAGGTTGGAGGGGTTTCTATTCTGCTGTCTTTTGCGTTGCTTGCAAATATTTTTGGGGTTCCTGATGTGGCTTGTTTGAGTTTAATACTCAGAAAATCGATGTTGCTTCCCTTACGGATGTACACTAACATTATGGCTTAGGAACTCCCAGTAGTCAATTGAGAAATTATCTACAAAGGGACTTTGATGTTGTTCCCCGTCTCTTCCACTTGGTAGCTTAATAGATTATGGAACCTAGAGGTGACATGTGTGAACATGTGACTCCAGTAGATCTTGCTCTGATTTGGTGTTTAGAGCACAAGATTTCT
Source organism: Limonium bicolor (assembly GCA_023374045.1). Classification (NCBI taxonomy): domain Eukaryota; kingdom Viridiplantae; phylum Streptophyta; class Magnoliopsida; order Caryophyllales; family Plumbaginaceae; genus Limonium; species Limonium bicolor. Next base: position 253,862,452 of record CM041780.1, read on the forward strand.
ATGTCACTCCCTCAGGCGATGATGGATCATTGGTAGCGTATTATCAATGGAAATAAGCCTGTCATTCCTTATCCTCTATGGTTAACCAAGTTTTCACGTTCTATCAGGTTCCTCTTGACACTATAGAGGCTGTCTCCATGAAGTCCTCACATTACCTGGGTGCTCATACACTCCCAAGATGGCTGTTGAACATACTGATGCTAGCTGGAAATTAAAGAATCCTCATGTCCCCAAAACTCTAAATCTTTTGATGCCTCACACTTCTATTGCGGACACCACTCTACTAGCCATGATCAATACTTTGATTTGCCAATTAACATGCCTTAGAGAAACGAATACAAGCTGTTGAATCTTCCGTTGCTCCTATTTCTGCTGCCTCTCTTCCTCTTTCGAGCCCGAGATATCTTCTTAGCTTATGTTTTAGCCCTTCTGTCATTTGCGAACATCGTGGGGTTGCTTTTGTTGTGGACTTGTTTGCTTGTTGCTTATTGACTACTCTTTTGATTTTGAAATCCCTCTTTGATTAGGTAAAGGGGGAAAATATGTGTTTTGAACTATATCACTGCTTCGTTGAACTGCCTCATGTTATGACACTTTGTTGAAATGTTCTATAGGATCGGGTGGCTAACTCAAACCAACCAAAGGTGTGAGTATAAGAGTTGGTTTGACTCAATCGAACTTACACTTGAGACGTAGAAACACTTAGTCGAACTAAGTGCGCGGAAGCAGTTGCTCAAGGTAGTAAAGTAAGAGAGATTTAGAGGAGCTAAATAGATTAACACCCGAAAGGTAGAGGGACTCTATCGAACTCAGCAGGATACACAATATAAGTTATTTTATTTCCTGGTCAAAACAAAACAACTTATAATGCCCACTCAGTAGATGAGATCTACTTCGTGGTTTTCACTCACTCACCTAATACAATCTCTGATCAGCTCAATGATAAGTGTAGTGAAAAACTAGGTCCTACCTAGAAAGACTCTATCGATATGCACAAACGAATCTAGTACTTCTCTCTCTCTTTTTCTCTCTTTCTCTAAAATTGGCAAAGCTTTCTCTAAACAAATGCTCTGAATGATTCTCTATGGAAAGCTGCAATGAGAAACGAAATGACAACTCTCTTATATAGTGGAGCCGTTGAGGGAGTCTGCTTCTGAAATATCTGCCATCTGAATGTTGTAGTTACTTGTAGTTGCTTAAAATCCGGTCCTAACTTCTTTGTTAACGTTGCTAAGCCTTGGCCCTTAATTTTCGGACAATTACCAATCCATTGGACGACTTGGCAACGTTCAATTATGACTTTCACGTCTGATGTAGTAGACTAACTCTGTCAGTTCCGAAATTTCAGGAACCAACGACTCTTTCCTTGAATTTCGGAAGCTGGAGCCAAGTCTTCTGATTAGTGCCATGTTGAGAGAATTTTGGTCCAAGTTTGACCGTTGATGACCGTTGTAAGTCAATGTAGTTGCTGTACTTGCTCCTTAATTTTCGCAACTGACCGACAGACTCTCTCGAATTATCAGAAAGTCAAGGCTTTGGATTTTGCTCACATTTTGCATGAATTTTGGCCAAGGATGATAGTTGATGACTATTATGGTTTAGTGGACGTTGCTCCTTGAATTTCATAACTGATTGATGAATTCACATAGATGGACTCTCTCGCTCTTTCGAGGTTGACTGACTCTGTCTTGTTTTGAGAAGTGTGGTTGACTCCTTTGATCTGGTTGACTATCTCAGCAACACCTTCATACTCCAACATGTTCTATCTTCTTTTTTTGGACTACTTTGATGGATATAATCTATTCTGATTGGTTAATCGGCGAGTATCATATTGAGGGGGAATATTACCTCCCTTCAATTACACTGAAGTCCAAATGGTTGAAGCAATTACTCAGGGGGAATTTCCAGATTCAAAATTCAGAGTTTGCCCAAATCAAAATGGGGGAAAATGTTAATGATTTGAATTTTGATTGTTCAAACTCTGTAACAGACACAAACAATTGAGTTTTGAAGTGACAGATCTGGCACAAAGCTAAGCAATGTTTTTTACTTGGTTAAAAAAGTTGTTTAGATAAAATAGTTAGTTGAGATTTTATCTGGTGCGTAAACAAGGAAGTTGTTATCTTCTTGCTATTTAAGTGATTTAGGAAATTTTAGTGTTAAATATTTTATCTTTAATATATTAATCTTAAAGATAAAAAAATATCTTGTCTCCTTATTGCCTATATATATATATCCGGGATATGGATATTAGTGGCTAGGGTTTTAGGAGAAGAAAAATCCGTTCTAGAGCATGGTGTAGTCACATTATACTGTTTGTGTTTTCAAGTGCATGTAATTCTAGTGAGAATTGTGAGCGATCTAGAATTACGAGTTGTGAGTGATCCTTGGTTACGTGCTGCTCTACTGAGTTATTTTCTCATAGAGCGTGTGGGTTTATTGTTCTTTAACATCAGTTAATAGAACGTGATTTCCACTTAAACAAAATCTCCTCTTCTTGTTCTTAGTGCGGCAGTTACTCAGAATTTTGTCACAAATTCATACCTTTGTAAGGAACTTTCAATCACACATACATGTACGAACCCCAGGTAATCCTCAGGAGCAATCAGACCACACACTAACATACCGTTCACCACGGAGGTACCTAACGTCCTAGCATGCGTCGTCCTCTAATGTTCTCAGCTCTGGAAGATACCGTTAATTTATACACTAAATTCAATACCTTTGTGTAACACCCCATCCAACATAACACTTACAATAAACTGCAGCGGAAAAACAACCTCATCACATTACTTATCTCGTTGGTGTTACACGCCGTTAGCCACCCACGTGGCTAACAAGGCTAATACATACACATTGTACCGGTCTGATGGGCTAAATTCCCGAGCGACTACACATTACTACTATCCCTTTCCATTAATCACAACAACAACATACACCTTCCAACTATACCGAGTACTTATAACTATGCCGATAACAATTTCGGTCTTACTGCACCTACTGTATATATGCAACATAAACGATTACCCATGTACAACGACTACCCGTCCTACTCTCGAACGGCTTCCAGCACTTCGTACCTGAAATAGGAAAAGAAGAGAAAGGGTGGCCCCCAAGGGGCTCAGCACCTTCGCTGGTATGGTAATCCCGCAGCCCACATGCTACCGGGCCACGCACAACTAATTGTCGTCTTAGCATGCGGTTGATTATTTTTAAATCATACATGCAAACTGTAAACACACAACACATAATCATTTCGCCTCAACGGGCTCAACAAACGGATAATATATCCTTACTTAATAAGTCACTCAGGTATTCAATATCCCTAGAGTGTTCCTCCTCTAATGGAGCTACTTCCTTAACAGACGACACTTACCCTTAAATCGGGTTATCCTTAAACGCCTCTTATCACAAACTGGGATTCATATCCATGATCCACATACTCCACATTTTACAACATATAACATACACTACATAACAACACTTAACAACACTTGCACGTTTCCACGTGCACAACATAACACCGCAATAGATATTGCATCACAACAAAGATACATAACATAACGGGAATGGTCCTCTTAGGAACCGACCCAAACATTGTTAATACACTGGTGAGCCTAGAGAATGTTGCCAGTCTCATGATAAGCTCGTTACATAACTCGTTACCGTCTCCGTTAAATGAACGGTTAACTTAACACAAGGTGTCTCGGATATAGTGATCCAAGCACACCGAAACAAACATAACAATAGTATGCCCCCTGTGGCCCGACGTGAGTCAGTAATAGCCTTGGTTAAGCTAAAGGGAAGGTTGGGAACCAAATTGGAAAACACCCATAACATACAGAGAGGATCGAACCTGCTATGACAACGACCCCCATACTCACACGCGTGGCCGGAACAGACCGGACTCCTCACTCCCCCGTTAGCACTTGTTAGAAGTTCAACTTTGAACTTTATTAAACAATCACAAACATTGGGTTAAGTCTTGTTAGACATACACAGGGAAGAGAGAGTCATACATTCACATACAACATCACACACAAACATCACATAACCAACTCACGCATAGCCGTGGTTAGAACGTTCTTAGGTCGGAAACGTTTTACCGGATACCGTTCTCATACGTTTACCTAATAGTGGTTAACTAGCCCTTCAAGCGCATTTGAGGTTACCGGTATCGGCACGTAAACACACGATAACAATAACGACTGTAAACTCGTTTCATGATTTATCTTATAACGTGGCAAACATACAGAAAAACACATTGGCATACAAGCCGGTGTAATCCGGTAGGACACAGGTTGCAAGAAAACCATACCTGTCGCCACGGTCCACCATATCATGTCCTTTTAGGTTCCTCGAACAAATCCGTACAACTGGTAACATCACAATTACTTTTATTAATATTGGGGTAACATGTTTGCTTAACGTTTAAAGCGCCCATAGTTTACCCCGTCATTCCCGTTACACTTAACTTACTCTTGTGATATTAAGTTTACAACTCTCACATCAAACCAACACTTGTTTACACTTTTAAGGCCTTTATATGCCACCAAACAAGGCCTAAACATCACCTAAAACCATTACCATTCAATTCCCCATGATTAGAAGCCTTTAAACAGATTTTGCAACACTTTTGACCTGGTCCGGGACTTGGTCCGGACCCAAGGTCCCGGACCACTTGTAGAATGTACTCTCGGCCTTTTTTACCCTTGGTCCGGGTCTTGGTCCTGGACTAAGGACCCGGACCACTTCTAAACTTCACTCTCGGCTCTTTTTTAAGGGGTGGTCCGGGTACCTATACAAGGGCTAGGTCCCGGACCATGTTATTAACTTGTCAAACATCATTTTTCAACCCCTAAACCAACCTTAAACCTTACCTAATCATTCCATAAACTTTCCACATGTTTCCTACATGTTTAAACACCTTAAAACAAGCACTAAACTTTCCAAAATCATCACTAACTGGTTACTCAATTCCTTACAACATTCCTAGCACTTATAACATTTTCTTAGATTTCTAAGTGGTATATCATGCCTACTACCTCAACTAACCAAAGTGTTGTCTCACAAACATTACCACCACTCCAAAAGCATTATTTCTCATACACACCTCCTTTGCACAATTGCTTCTAATTTCCACAAGTTTTCACTTAGACCTTCACTAGGCATTTCTTTTCCTTTGTTTACCAAATCTTGAACAAGACTTAACACTTCACATAACAATTCCTTGGTGTGTTCAAAACACCCATTTGAGTTCTAAATCCTCCAAGACAATGCCCATGGCACCTTAACACCTAAGAACACCATGATTCACCTTCTTCCACCATCTTAACACTTAACAAGTTCCTAGTACCTTCTAGGTCTTAAAATCTCATTTCATCACATAAACTCTTTTGTTTATCAACTAAATTTCGCCATAGCTTCTCTTATATACTCACATCAAAACACATTGTTTTTCACCTTTAGACAATCAAGAACATTCAATCTCTTAATACACACTCTTATACACAAACATATGGTTTTTCATCCTTTAACCATCAAACACATTCACCTTCACAAGAGATGTTCTTTACACACAACTAAACCTTTAAACTACACTACATCACAATATAGTGCATAAACTTAAATTGCTTGGCACTTAGGCCCTTAAATAACATGGCTCTTAGGCCCTTAAATTGCATTAAACTTAAACACTGAATCTCCACATTTAAATGCCTTCAACCTGCGAATACACCCAACAATACATATGCCCTTAATAAACTCCTTGAGAGCATTTTGCTAACTCATTTACCATTAGCTCTTTAGGTATTTTATTAAGCAAATCAAGCTCATTTCCTAGGCATTTAAACCACATTAGGTTAACACATTTACCTCTTTTCTTTCAAGACTTCCCACTTGTTTTTCTTTGTTCTTCCTTGATAGAAAATCGGCAAGGGCTTTTATCACTTGTCAATCTTCTAATCAATACACATATAAGGGTAATGAGCATTAAGTTTAATACTCCAACTCATAGTTAAACCCTAGGTTTACATATGTGTCTTAAAACACCAAAATTTGATGATTACTTTGGAATTCGGAAGAGAGCTTGGTTAAGTAGCAAGATAGGACTCCTCCTAGTCCTTTGAAGTTTGAATTAAGCTATGAAGAGAGCAAGAAAAAGCACCATTGTGAGGTGAATTTTCGGACACATACAAAAATGAGAGGAAACTTAGATTTTTCTTGGTTTTTGTTACCTTGAAACAAAGGAGAATGACAATATGAAAAAGATGAGCTTTTCCCCTTCAATGGAGATTCTTCATGGCACCAAAATGGAGTTCTTGAAGATTTGAAAAGATAGAAGTGAAGAGCTTGGTCTAACTAAGACAAATATGGTCTTAGAATTTGATTTGGAGCATTAATGAACATTTGGTGAGCATTGAAGTTGGAGAAGAGAGGGCTGCACCATGAACGGTTTGGTTGGGAGATGGAGGAAGATGACGGTGGGAACAAGAGAAAATGAAGAAAGGTGAGGAGAGAGGCAAGTTTGAAGATATTATGTTATAAAGCAAATAGTAACTTTACTTTAATTTCTTTTACTTTCTTATTTGGATGGCCAAGTATGGTGACTCACACCACTAAAAACCGTGCCCCTTACATATTATAAGGGTATATGGTCTTTGTTGACCAATTTAATTACTTAACAACATATGTTACAACTAGCTTATAAAACTTACTATTCATAAAACAAGGCACATAGAAGTGAAATTTTTGATTTCCCATTGATATAGACTTAATGTGATACTATATAGTACACATGTTAATTAAAGAGTAATGATGGACATTTAGCCATTCAAAACTCATTTACAAGACAATTTTTCAAAAACGTGCTTTAAGACTCCTTAAAGCACATTTTGTGTTTTAACTTGTTTTCAAGCTTGGTTTTCTTTGGTAATTGATTTAATATGTTCATTAACATATTTATAAGGTATAGGTATGACCATTAGGTCTTATACAAATTTATCCCAAGCTTAGAGCACATTTTTGCTCTTATTGACTTTAAGGTATTTATTTGTGTTTTGTTTGGTTTCATTGTCTACCAAGTTTCCTAAGGACTTAATTAGCCTTATTAAATCATAATTGAATATTATTAAGTCTTGGTAGGCTCTTTGGGTCCTAACCAAGTTCACTCATAGCTTAGAGCATGTTTTTGCTCAAACTGTGTCTTAATGTTTTATTGCATTTACTATGGTTTAAATTGTTCACTATGTTTCTAAGGCACTTTTTAGCCTTTACATACCATAGTTTGATATTTAAACCACATATCAAGGTTTGGGGTATTTCAATCTACCCCCTTAAAAGAACTTCGTCCTCGAAGTTTACACTTCCCACACATCTTGGATTAGAATACGGGGATTACTTATAGAATAAAACTTCCATAACCAAATACACTTTACATCACAACCTCGGACTTAATGGTCCGGGCAACACATTCACATCCACACATAACATAACATATCACATGATAACCTCGGACTCAATGGTCCGGGTATCTTAACAACACTTACACATACATAACAACCCCTTTGACTCACTGGTCTTGGGTAACATACAACATTTAGACACATAGGTCCCGATAACATAACAGTCTTTAGACACATGGTCTATGTAACACAACACATTTAGACTCATAGGTCTTGATAGCATACACTTTAGGAATCAAGTCAAATAATATTTATTACACATACCACACAACATGTCATAGCATGTATAACAATCAAAAATATCTTTGATATACACTGTGATCCCGCAGAACCCGGTCGCGATGGACACCTTCCGTCCCCGTGCCTTTGGGAGATTAAAACAATCACTTAAATTTAAATTTTTTTTCTTGTGAGGTTAAGTAAGAAAACTTTAATTATGTAAAGTATCTATCAACGTTTTATAAATACCAATTGAAAATCCTTTTGAAAACACACACAACTCCAAGTCCAACTTAAGCTCTTTGCTTCTTTCTTAGCGTGGTTATTTGTGACCACTTATAGGGAGTTTCAAGAGTCATCCAACCCTGATGTGATCAGCATCAGTGTTGAACTATCCTTCCACTCCAATTTGTGTTCGGCTTCCCTTGATCACATGCAAATCAAGTTCCACCTCCCACTTCATTTTCAAGCATCAATAAATCACTCATTTCCAATTTTCTATCTTTAAATCATTCTAGTCATGATCATAACATCTCCAAGGATAGAACTCCGTCTATCAGTTATCTCCATTCACTTTAATTTGTTGCCTAGGGAATCTTATTCTCACTAGGTTCTATGTCGGTATCATGCCCTTTCTTGAATCACTATATAGTATATATATACACATATATTTTATCAAAATACAACACACAATTTCACATTTATACACTGTCGGGGTTGTTTCCCCCGGAGTTTCTCTACTCCCCACACTTGTACTATCACTCACAACTGTTAATAAATCACACACTTATCACAATGGTATTCGCATCTTCTGTGCGCAATTACCACAATTAAACCATGAATGAATGTGTATGTTTACGTAACACACACACCAATCATCAAAACAATAATTTTGTGCTATGCACAATATAAGTCACATACACTACGTACTCTTGTACGGTAATATACACTAAGTGGTTTTGCGCTCTACCCCCCTTAAAAGGGATTACGCCCACGTAATCAATCACTAAACATTGGCTTAAATGTTCTGCCGTCGTGAAGTGTTTTAACTTCCACGCGGTCTATTACACAATGGATTCTGATTAGAGGATCTTAACCATATTGGCGGTTTAGTTCCTAAACCAGAATTCTCATTGGAGTTTGTTTAAACTCTTAGTTGGTTTCGATTCTGGCCTGTTAGGCTTCTAGGCGTTAATAATTAGCCATTCACTCATGTTCACCATGTACATTCAACACTTGAATCACTGGCTCACTAGTTTCTCTGCTGCGAAACTCTAATAACTGTAGAGCTTAATTGCTCCATTTTTTATTCTTACTGTATTGTACATCCCCAATTGTCACCTTCATCTTGGTAACAATGGTTTCTCAACCGACGCACGGTATCTTCTACCGTTAGCGAATTCGGTGAGTTTAACACTTTCTATCCACTTCCATAATAATTTACTGTGTATACAGCTATGTATTTCACAATGATTGACTTGTTCCCTTCCGACTTATGTCGGTTGAGATTGAGCTACTACCTAGTGTGTAGTGCTCTCTCAGCTATTTACAACATTTGGGGTATATTCCATACCGATATTTGGCAGTTAGTGCTACTGTAGTCACTTACTGTTAATCATGTCTCCACATTTGGTTTTGTACAAGTACTCTTTTATTGGTGCGGCTTGCATTTCCTATGCATCGGCCATTATAACATTATTCCTCCACAATTAACATGTTTCCAATTCCTAGCTATCCCACTCGATCATTACTGCGCAAGTGCAATACCAAAACACTCAGTCATACAGAGTGCAGAGGCGTAAACTCTTGACAGTAAATCCCTTATGTGATTGCGTAGGAATTCACACTGAGTTCCTTATCACATAGTACCGACCATTGGCTTATTGCCCAGTCTGTGTATCATCACTGCTTGCATGTCCACTGAGTTTAACTCATAACTGGTCTTATCTGTTACATTATCGTTTAACAACATTTATACAACGGTCGCTTGTTGCGCACCGTGCTCTTACTTATGTATAACACTAACTTACATGGTATTCTGTCACACTAACTTCCACACATATACTTACATCATTCGTATTATGGTTCATCACTCATTTGGATGACTACTGAATGCTCCTTGAGCATTAATCATTCGAGTCACAAGCCGGCATTATTCAGCCAGGAGGTGCTTCACTTTATACACACATACTACTAAGCTACTGCTCACTTTCAATAATAATATCGTCCATCCTTAACATATTTCTTTGAGCTTGATTCACATAACTACCGCTCCTGCGGTCTCACATATCGAGAGGTATCCCCACTCTTATGCAGTGGTTTCGTTTACCACTCTATTCACTTATACAACATAAACTTCTACAATCATCTAATTTATATAACATATCTTGCTTATGGCTTATAAGCCTTTTTGCCTTAGCTGCGCTCATTGTAGGCTGTCCACACACATGTACTTCTCTGTACAACATTACATGGTTTGGATGTTATATTGAGCTCCATGACAAGGTCGTTGCATTCCGTTCCTTTCATGGGATGCCCCTTAGGATTGTCAGTCCGTCTCCTGACAACTTATGTCTAAACTGGGTGTTAGTTTCAACCCTTGTGTTTCTGTCATGTCATTTCGTGCAACAATTGTTGATGTAAACACCCTTCAAGGATTGCTCCTGGGTGTTGCTAAGTTATGCCATTACATCTGGTTCACACTATTGGTATATTCGTTAGCCACGCCGTTTGCGTTCTTAACTGGTTTATTATCTTCTTCTGTGAAGATCAACATTTCCTGGTAGTGTAGGTCATTCTGGGAGTTTCATCCCGTTCATTGCACATTAATGTGTCCACATTAGGCATCTGCTTGCCATGCACAGGCTGGGTCTCCGTTCCAGCTATCATGTTTATCCCTGAGGATCCTTAAGACATATACGATGTCTTTACATAACAGTCAGTGCACTTCGCACTTCCTGACTCTTAAAACATTTCCTTGAAATGAATTCACTAATCCTTTTAGTCTCGTTAACTTAACTGAGTTCCTTAACTTCAACTATTCCTTGTAATCCTTAGCTCTTGTTTGATTTATACTGCTGACCGTAGACGGAGTCGACTACTTCCCCCGTTTTCGGACTCCACTCGTATACATATGTGGGGTACCATACTGATACATTGCTACTTACCCAACTAACCCATAAGTAGGTCTGTCAGGCCCACAAGCTCCTATCGGAGTGCGGTCGTCCCACAATTCAGTTGGTACACTCGTAGTGTCCGTCACACGCCTAGGTGAAGTATTCTGTTGTCAACTCCCTATATTGTCCCGTGACAATATTCATTCCTGCTTCCCGAACTTAATCGAGGAAAGTTTATCCATTGTTGTATCTTGTCAACTGCTCTTGGTTTTACTGGTTTGGTTTAAAAGAAGGTTGGAAAGAAGTGTTGGTTTGAAAGAAAATCTGGTTTTGAAAGAAAAGGGGTTGAATAAATCTGGGTTTAAAGAAAAATTTTCATGGTTTCACAACATCTTCTTACCTTAACCAAGTCTAGCTTCTTGCTGACTGGTGTACTTCCAATTACAAAGGTTAGGCTGTTAAGCCCTTCCATGGTTATAATGTTCACACTTAACTTCGTGGTACTTTACTAAGTACTTGTAGTGGTTATAAATTTCCGAACAGCCCTGTTATAGCAGCACTTGCTATGGCAAGTGCGCCATGCTAACTGGCTATCGGTTTAACACATACTGGTTGTGGTATTGTTTTTACCCATACTGTCATCAGTGGCCTTGTTGGCCCTCACTGATCTTACTGCCTTGATAATAACTCTTCTAGGTGACTTCTCACTGTCTTCACATGATAATCATCAACTAGGGTGTTTCCCATTCTGGAGACCCCTTTGTCTTAGTATTGTATCCTCTTTGTAGCCCGTTCCACGCACTTGTCGTGGTTACTGAGACTTGTCTCTTGTTTGGGCACTACGTTGTAGTTCCTTTGTCGGTTGGTATACCGTTGGTGTATTATTTATCAACTGTGGTTCCGTAGACACTCGTCTCGGGTTTATTAATCCACTTCTTGCCTGTTGCACGGTTGTGCGTTGCAAGCTGGTTTTCTCGACTGCTCGCATGTCGACCCAGGTTGCCGGAAATTCTATTCTTCTATACACAAATTCTTCATTCTTCGCTATTAATGCGGTTAACATTGTTCAGATGGAGACCGTCTCCGGGATTCCCAGTTTTCGGGATCTACCGTATGACAGGTTCTCCGTACCTTTAGAGGTACTTAATAACAGCCAGATCGGGTTTTTCCCGAGTAAGAGAGGACTTCCATCTCTCTGGCGTTCTTTCCCAAGTTATAAAACAGGGATGTGGAGGGTGGGATGGATATTGTAGGTTTCCAGTAACACTGGTAGTTCCTATCTAGCGTATCTCTCACGCTATCACTCAACCCTTAACCCAAAGTACTTAAATCCTAACTCGGTACTTCCTAAGCTCGGTAATTCAGTCATCAGAGCGATACTTCGCTCTGATACCACTTTTTGTAACACCCCATCCAACATAACACACTTACAATAAACTGCAGCGGAAAACAACCTCATCACATTACTTAACTCGTTGGTGTTACACGCCGTTAGCCACCCACGTGGCTAACAAGGCTAATACATACACATTGTACCGGTCTGATGGGCTAAATTCCCGAGCGACTACACATTACTATCCCTTTCCATTAACACAACAACAACATACACTTCCAACTATACCGAGTATTTATAAACTGATGCCGACAACAATTTCGGTCTTACTACACCTACTGTATACATACACTTAAATGATTACCCATGTACAACGACTACCCGTCCTACTCTCGAACGGCTTCCAGCACTTCGTACCTGAAATAGGAAAAGAAGAGAAAGGGTGGCCCCCAAGGGGCTCAGCACCTTTGCTGGTATGGTAATCCCGCAGCCCACATGCTACCGGGCCACGCACAACTAATTGTCGTCTTAGCATGCGGTTGATTATTTTTAAATCATGCATGCAACTGTAAACACACAACACATAATCATTCGCCTCAACGGGCTCAACAAACGGATAATATATCCTTACTTAATAAGTCACTCATGGTATTCATTATCCCTAGAGTGTTCCTCCTCTAATGGAGCTACTTCCTTAATAGACGACACTTACCCTTAAATCGGGTTATCCTTAAACGCCTCTTTTCTCAAACTGGGAATCATATCCATGATCCACATACTCCACATTTACAACATATAACATACACTACATAACAACACTTAACAACACTTTGCACGTTTCCACGTGCACAACATAACACCGCAATAGATATTGCATCACAACAAAGATACATAACATAACGGGAATGGTCCTCTTAGGAACCGACCCAAACATTGTTAATACACTGGTGAGCCTAGAGAATGTTGCCAGTCTCATGATAAGCTCGTTACATATCGTTACCGTCTCGTTAAATGAACGGTTAACTTAACACAAGGTGTCTCGGATATAGTGATCCAAGCACACCAAACAAACATAACATAGTATGCCCCTGTGGCCCGACGTGAGTCAGTAATAGCCTTGGTTAAGCTAAAGGGAAGGTTGGAACCAAATTGGAAAACAACCATAACATACAGAGAGGATCGAACCTGCTATGACAACGACCCCCATACTCACACGCGTGGCCGGAACAGACCGGACTCCTCACCCCCCCGTTAGCACTTATTAGAAGTTCAACTTTGAACTTTATTAAACAATCACAACATTGGGTTAACTTGTTAGACACACAAGGGAAGGGAGAGTCATACATTCACACCAAACACACACACAACATCACATAACTAACTCACGCATAGCCGTGGTTAGAACGTTCCTTAGGTCGGAAACGTTATCACCGGATACCGTTCTCCTACGTTTACCTAATAGTGGTAACTAGCCCTCAAGCGCATTCGAGGTTACCGGTATCGGCACGTAAACATACAATAACAATAACGACTGTAAACTCGTTTCATGATTTATCTCATAACGTGGCAAACATACAGAAAAACACATTGGCATACAAGCCGGTGTAATCCGGTAGGACACAGGTTGCAAGAAAACCATACCTGTCACCGGAGTCCACTTTATCATGTCCACTTATGTTCCTCGAGCAATTCTCGAACAACTGATAACATTACAATTACTTTTATTAATATTGGGGTAACATGTTTGCTTAACGTTTAAGCGCCCATAGTTTACCCCGTCATTCCCGTTACACTTAACTTACTCTTGTGATATTAAGTTTACAACTCTCACATCAAACCCAACACTTGTTTACACATTTTAAGGCCTTTATATGCCACCAAACAAGGCCTAAACATCACCTAAAACCATTACCATTCAATTCCCCATGATTAGAAGCCTTTAAAACAGATTTTGCAACACTTTTGACCTGGTCCGGGACTTGTCCGGACCCAAGGTCCCGACCACTTGCAGAATGTACTCTCGGCCTTATTTTACCCTTGGTCCGGGTCTTGGTCCTGGACTAAGGACCCGGACCACTTCTAACTTCACTCTCGGCTCTTTTTAAGGGGTGGTCCGGGTACCTATACAAGGGCTAGTCCCGGACCATGTTATTAACTTTCAAACATCATTTTTCAACCCTAATCCAACCTTAAACCTTACCTAATCATTCCATAACTTTCCACATGTTTCCTACATGTTTAAAACCTTAAAACAGCACTAAACTTTCCTAATCATCACTAACTGGTTACTCAATTCCTTACAACAATTCCTAGCACTTATAACATTTTTTTCTAGATTTCTAAGTGGTATATCATGCCTATACCTCAACTAACCAAAGTGTTGTCTCACAACATCCCACCACTCCAAAAGCATTATTTCTCATACACACCTCCTTTGCACAATTGCTTATAATTTCCACAAGTTTTCACTAGACCTTCACTAGGCATTTCTTTTCCTTTGTTTACCAAATCTTGACCAAGACTTAACACTTCACTAACAATTCCTTGGTGTGTTCAAACACCCATTTGAGTTCTAATCCTCCAGACAATGCCCATGGCACCTTAAACACCTAATAAGAACACCATGATTCACCTTCTTCCACCATCTTAACACTTAACAAGTTCCTAGTACCTTCTAGGTCTTAAAATCTCATTTCATCACATAAACTCTTTGTTTATCACTAAATTTCGCCATAGCTTCTCTTGTAAACACAACATCAAAACACATTGTTTTTCACCTTTAGACATCAAGAAATTCAATCTCTTAATACACACTCTTATACACAAACATATGGTTTTTCATCCTTTAACCATCAAACACATTCACCTTCACAAGAGATTTCTTTACCACAACTAAACTTTAAACTACACTACATCACAATATAGTGCATAACTTAAATTGCTGGCACTTAGGCCCTTAAATAACTGGCTCTTAGGCCCTTAAATTGCATAAACTTAAACACTGAATTTCCCACATTTAATGCCTTTGACCTGCGAATACACCCAACAATACATATGCCCTTAATAAACTCCTTGAGAGCATTTACTAGCTCATTTACCATTGGCTCTTTAGGTATTTTATTAAGCAAATCAAGCTCATTTTCCTAAGGCATTTAAACCACATTAGGTTAGCACATTTACCTCTTTTCTTTCAAGACTTCCCACTTGTTTTTCTTGTTTTCCTTGATAAAAATCGGCAAGGGCTTTTATCACTTGTCAATCTTCTAATCAATACCATATAAGGGTATGAGCATTAAGTTTTATACTCCAACTCATTGTAAACCCTAGGTTTACATATTGTCTTAAAAACAAATTTGATTTTACCTTTGAATTTGGAAGAGAGTTTGAATTAAGTAGCAAGAGGGACTCCTCCTAGTCCTTTGAAGATTGAATTAAGCTAAACAGATACAAGGCAATGCCCATTGTAAGGTGAATTTTCGGCACACACTAAAACAAGAGGAAACTTGTTTTTTCTTTGAGTTTCCTTACCTTGAAGCAAAGGAGAATGTCAAGGCATGAAAAGTGAGCTCAAGCTCCTTCAATGGTGAATCTCATGGCACCAAATGGAGTTCTTGAAGATTTGAAAAGAGAGAAGTGTAGAGCTTGACCTAACTAAGACAAATATGGTCTTGGAATTTGATTTGGTGCATGGAGCTAGAAGTTACAAGCATTCAGATGGAGATGGTATATTGCTGTAGCAAACGAGATGGAAGAAGGGAGGATGAGGTTGGAGACGGTGGGAACCAAGAAGAAAAGAAGAGAAAGTGAGGAGAGAGGTTTGCTTTTGGAGATATTTATTTATAAGGCAAAAGTAACTTTTCACTTTATTCTTTCTTCTTTCTTTTTTGCTAGCCAAGTGTGGTGACTCACACACTAAAAACCGTGCCCCCATCAATATATAAGATACTTATGGTCTTTGTTGACCATTTAACTACTTAAAGTTGACTTAAGTCAAACTAGCTTATAAAAGCACTATTCACAAACAAGGCACATAGAAGTGAAATTTTTGATTTCCCATTGATATAGACTTCCAAATGTGATACTATATAGTACACATGTTAATTAAGAGTAATGATGGACATTTAGCCATTCAAAACTCATTTACAAGACAATTTTCAAAAACGTGCTTTAAGACTCCTTAAAGCACATTTTGTGTTTTAACTTGTTTTCAAGCTTGGTTTCTTTGGTAATTGATTTAATATGTTCATTAACATATAAATAAGGTATAGGTATGACCATTAGGTCTTATACAAATTTATCCCAAGCTTAGAGCACATTTTTGCTCTATTGACTTTAAGGTATTTTTTTGTGTTTTATTTGGTTTAACTGTCTACCAAGGTTTCCTAAGGACTTATTTAGCCTTATTAAATCATAATTGAATATTATTAAGTCTTGGTAGGCTCTTTGGGTCCTAACCAAGTTCACTCATAGCTTAGAGCATGTTTTTGCTCAAACTGTGTCTTAATGCTTTATTGCATTTACTATGGTTTAAATTGTTCACTGATGTTTCTAAGGCACTTTTTAGCCTTTACATACCATAGTTTGATATTTAAACCACATATCAAGGTTTGGGGTATTTCAATCTACCCCCCTTAAAAGAACTTCGTCCTCGAAGTTCACACTTCCACACATCATTAGATTAGAATACGGGGATTACTTGAAATAAAACTTCCATAACCAAACACACTTTACATCACAACCTCGGACTTAATGGTCCGGGCAACACATTCACATCCACACATAACATAACATATCCACATGATAACCTCGGACTCTATGGTCCGGGTATCTTAACAACACTTACACATACATAACAACCCCTTGGACTCACTGGTCTCGGGTAACATCACAACATTTGGACACATAGGTCCCATAACATAACAGTCTTCAGACACTTAGGTCTATGTAACACAACACATTTAGACTCATAGGTCTCATAGCATACACTTTTAGGAGATCAAGTCAAAATAACATTTATTACACATACCACACAACATGTCATAGCATGTATAACAATCAAAAATATCTTTTACATACACACTGTGATCCCGCAGAACCCGGTCGCGATGGACACCTTCCGTCCCCGTGCCTTTGGGAGATCAAAACAATCACTTAAATTTAAAATTTCCTTGTGAGGTTAAGTAAGAAACTTTAATTATGTAAAGTATCTATCAACGTTTTATAAATACCAATTGAAAATCCTTTTGAAAACACACACAACTCCAAGTCCAACTTAAGCTCTTTGCTTCTTTTCTTAGCGTGGTTATTTGTGACCACTTATAGGGAGTTCAAGAGTCATCCAACCCTGATGTGATCAGCATCAGTGTTGAACTATCCTTCCACTCCAATTTGTGTTCGGCTTCCCTTGATCACATGCAAATCAAGTTCCACCTCCCACTTCATTTTCAAGCATCAAGTAAATCACTCATTTCCAATTTTCTATCTTTTAAATCATTCTAATCATGATCATAACATCTCCAAAGGATAGAACTCCGTCTATCAGTTACCTCCATTCACTTTAATCTGTTGCCTAGGGAATCTTATTCTCACTAGGTTCTATGTCGGTATCATGCCCTTTCTTGAATCACTATATAGTATATATATACACATATATTTTATCAAAATACAACACACAATTTCACATTTATACACTGTCGGGGCTTTTGTTCCCCCGGGAGTAGTTCCTCTACTCCCACACTTGTACTATCACACACAACTGTTAATAATCAACACACTTATCACAATGGTATTCGCATCTTCTATGCGCAATTACCACATTAACCCATGAATGAATGTGTATGTTTACGTAACACACACACCAATCATCAAAACAATAATTAATTTTGTGCTATGCACAATATAAGTCACATACACTACGTACACTTGTACGGTAATATACACTAAGTGGTTTTGCGCTCTACCCCCCTTAAAAGGATTACGCCCACGTAATCAATCACTAAACATTGGCTTAAATGTTCTGCCGTCGTGAAGTGTTTTAACTTCACGCGGTCTATTACACAATGGATTCTGATTAGAGGATCTTACCATATTGGCGGTTTAGTTCCTAAACCAAGAATTCTCATTGGAGTTTGTTTAAACTCTTAGTTGGTTTCGATTCTGGCCTGTTAGGCTTCTAGGCGTTAATAATTAGCCATTCACTCGTGTTCACCATGTACATTCAACACTTGAATCACTGGCTCACTAGTTTCTGCTGCGAAACTCTAGTAACTGTAGAGCTTAATTGCCCCATTTGTTATTCTTACTGTATTGTACATCCCCATTGTCACCTTCATCTTGGTAACAATGGTTTCTCAACCGACGCGTGGTATCTTTTACCGTGAGCGGATTCGGTGAGTTATAAATTTTCTATCCACTTCCATAATAATTTACTGTGTATACAGCTATGTATTTCACAATGACTGACTTGTTCCCTTCCGACTTACTGTCGGTTGAGATTGAGCTACTACCTAGTGTGTAGTGCTCTCTCAGCTATTTACAACATTTGGGTATATTCCATACCGATATTTGGCAGTTAGTGCTACTGTAGTCACTTACTGTTAATCATATCTCCACATTTGGTTTTGTACAAGTACTTTTTATTGGTGCGGCCTTGCATTTCCTATGCATCGGCCATTATAACATTATTGCTCCACAATTAACATGTTTCCAATTCCTAGCTATCCCACTCGATCATTACTGCGCAAGTGCAATACCAAAACACTCAGTCATACAGAGTGCAGAGGCGTAAACTCTTGACAGTAAATCCCTTATGTGATTCGCCATGGAATTCACACTGAGTTCCTTATCACATAGTACCTACCATTGGCTTATTGCCCAGTCTGTTTAACATCACTTACCTTGCATCTCCACTGAGTTTAACTCATACTGGTCTTATCTGTTACATTATCGTTTAACAACATTTATACAACGGTCGCTTGTTGCGCACCGTGCTCTTACTTATTGTATAACACTAACTTACATGGTATTTACTGTCACACTAACTTCCACACATATACTTACATCATTCGTATTATGGTTCATCACTCATTTGGATGACTACTGAATGCTCCTTGAGCATCGATCATTCGAGTCACAAGCCGGCATTATTCAGCCAGGTGCTTCACTTTATACACATACTACTAAGCTAATTGCTCTCTTTCAATAATAACATCGTCCATCCTTAACATATTTCTTGAACTTGATTCACATAACTACCGCTCCTGCGGTGTCACAATATCGAGAGTATCCCCACTCTTAATGCAGTGGTTCGTTTACCACTCTATTCACTTATACAACATAAACTTCTACAATCAATCGAATTATATAACATATCTTGCTTATGGCTTATAAGCCTTATTTGCCTTGAGCTGGGCTCATTGTAGGCTGTCCACACACATGTACTTCTCTGTACAAATTACATGTTTGGATATTATATTGGGCTCCATGACAAGTCGTTGCTCACGTTTCCTTTCATGGGATGCCCCTTAGGATTGTCAGTCCGTCTCCTGACAACTTATGTCTAAACTGGGTGTTAGTTTCAACCCTTGTTTTCTGTCATGCATTTCGTTCAACAATTGTTGATGTCGAACACCCTTCAAGGATTGCTCCTGGGTGTTGCTAATTATGCCATTACATCTGGTTTACACTTATTGGTACATTAGCCAGTTAGCCTTTTGCGTTCTTAACTGGCTTATTATCTCCTTCTGTGAAGATCAACATTTCCTGGTAGTGTAGGTACTCATTCTGGGAGTTTCATCCCGTTCATTGCACATTAATGTGTCCACATCAGGCATCTGCTTGCCATGTACAGGCTGGTCACCGTTCCAGCTATCATGTTTATCCCTGAGGATCCTAAGACATATAAGATGTCTTTACATAACAGTTAGTGCACTTCGCACCTCCTGACTCTTAAACATTTCCTTGAAAGGAATTCACTAATTCCTTTAGTCTCGTTAACTTAACTGAGTTCCTTAACTTCAACTATTCCTTGTAATCCTTAGCTCTTGTTTGATTTATACTGCTGACCGTAGACGGAGTCGACTACTTCCCGTGTTTCGGACTCCACTCGTATACATATGTGGGGTACCATACTGATACATTGCTACTTACCCAACTAACCCATAAGTAGGTCTGTCAGGCCCACAAGCTCCTATCGGAGTGCGGTCGTCCCACAATTCAGTTGGTACACTCGTAGTGTCCGTCACACGCCTAGGTGAAGTATTCTGTTGTCAACTCCCTTATATTGTCCCGTGACAATATTCATTCCTTACTTCCCGAACTTAATCGAGGGAAAGTTTATCCATTGTTGTATCCTCGTCAACTGTCCTTGGTTTACTGGCTTGGTTTAAAAGAAGGTTGGAAAGAAGTGTTGGTTTGAAAGAAAATCTGGTTTTGAAAAGAAAAGGGTTTGAATAAATCTGGGTTTGAAAGAAAATTTTCATGGTTTCACAACATCTTCTACCTTAGCCAAGTCTAGCTTCTTGCTGACTGGTGTACTTACAATTACAGAGGTTAGGCTATTAAGCCCTTCCATGGTTACAATGATCACACTTAACTTCATGGTACTTTACCAAGTACTTCGTAGTGGTTATAAATTTCCCGAACAGCCCTGTTATAGCAGCACTTGCTATGGCAAGTGCGCCATGCTAACTGGCTATCGTTTAACACATACCGGTTGTGGTATTGTTTTTACCCATATGTCATCAGTGGCCTTGTTGGCCCTCACTGATCTTACTGCCTTGATAATACCCTCTAGGTGACTTCTCACTGTCTTCATATGAATTATCAACTGGGGTGTTCCCACTCTTGGAGACCCCTTTCTTTTGTAGTATCGTATCCTCTTTATAGCCCGTTCCACGCATTGTCGTGGTTACTGAGACTTGTCTCTTGTTTGGGCACTACGTTGTAGTTCCCTTGTCGGTTGGTATACCGTTGGTGTATTATTTATCAACTGTGGTTCCGTAGACACTTGTCTCGGTTTTCATTAATCCACTTCTTGCCTGTTGCACGGTTAGTGCGTTGCAAGCTGGTTATTCTCGACTGCTCGGCATGTCGACCCAGGTTGCCGGAAATTCTATTCTCTTATACACAGGATTCTTCATTCTTCGCTATTAAATGCGGTTAACATTGTTCAGATGGAGACCGTCTCCGGGATTCCCAGTTTTCGGGATCTACCGTATGACAGGTTCTCCGTACTCAGAGGATACTTAATAACAGCCAGATCGGGTATTCCCGAGTAAGAGAGGACTTCCATCTCTCTGGCGTTCTTTCCCAAGTTATAAAACAGGGATTGTGGAGGGTGGGATGGATATTGTAGGTTCCCAGTACACACTGGTAATTCCTATCTAGCGTATCTCTCACGCTATCACTCAACCCTTAACCCAAGTACTTAAATCCTAACTCGGTACTTCCTAAGCTCGGTAATTCAGTCATCAGAGCGATACTTCGCTCTGATACCACTTTTTGTAACACCCCATCCAACATTACATACTTACAATAACTGCAGCGGAAAACACCTCATCACATTACTTAACTCGTTGGTGTTACACGCCGTTAGCCACCCACGTGGCTAACAAGGCTAATACATACACATTGTACCGGTCTGATGGGCTAAATTCCCGAGCGACTACACATTACTATCCCTTTCCATTAACACAACAACAACATACACCTTCCAACTATACCGAGTATTTATAAACTGATGCCGATAACAATTTCGGTCTTACTACACCTACTGTATATATACACTTAAATGATTACCCATGTACAACGACTACCCGTCCTACTCTCGAACGGCTTCCAGCTTCTTGTACCTGAAATAGGAAAAGAAGAGAAAGGGTGGCCCCAAGGGGCTCAGCACCTTTGCTGGTATGGTAATCCCGCAGCCCACATGCTACCGGGCCACGCACAACTAATTGTCGTCTTAGCATGCGGTTGATTATTTTTAAATCATGCATGCAACTGTAAACACACAACACATAATCATTTCGCCTCAACGGGCTCAACAAACGGATAATATATCCTTACTTAATAAGTCACTCAAGGTATTCATATCCCTAGAGTGTTCCTCCTCTAATGGAGCTACTTCCTTAACAGACGACACTTACCCTTAAATCGGGTTATCCTTAAACGCCTCTTTTCTCAAACTGGGACTCATATCCATGATCCACATACTCCACATTTTACAACATATACATACACTACATAACAACACTTTGCACGTTTCCACGTGCACAACATAACACCGCAATAGATATTGCATCACAACAAAGATACATAACATAACGGGAATGGTCTCTTAGGAACCGACCCAAACATTGCTAATACACTGGTGAGCCTAGAGAATGTTGCCAGTCTCATGATAAGCTCGTTACATAACTCGTTACCGTCTCGTTAATGAACGGTTAACTTAACACAAGGTGTCTCGGATATAGTGATCCAAGCACACCGAAACAACATAACAATAGTATGCCCCTGTGGCCCGACGTGAGTCAGTAATAGCCTTGGTTAAGCTAAAGGGAAGGTTGGGAACCAAATTGGAAAACAACCATAACATACGGAGAGGATCGAACCTGCTATGACAACGACCCCATACTCACACACGCGTGGCCGGAACAGACCGGACTCCTCACTCCCCCCGTTAGCACTTGTCAGAAGTTCATCATTGAACTTAGTTAAACAATCACAACATTGGGTTAAGTCTTGTTAGACACACACAAGGGAAGGGAGAGTCATACATTCACACACAACATCACACACAAACATCACATAACTAACTCACGCATAGCCGTGGTTAGAACGTTCCTTAGGTCGGAAACGTTATTACCGGATACCGTTCTCCTACGTTTACCTAATAGTGGTTAACTAGCCCTTCAAGCGCATTCGGTTACCGTCGTCGTTACCGGTATCGGTTTTTTTGTATCAACAACAAACGACGTTTGAAAAATCGTGTTCATTGTCTTTTTTGTATAACTCCGTTGCGAACATGATTATTACTTCAACACATTGTGGCAAACATACAGTTTTTTCATTTGGGCAGCCGGTGTAATCCGTATGGGACACAGGTTGCAAGAAAACCATACCTGTCGCCACGGTCCACTATATCATGTCCTTTTAGGTTCCTCGAACAAATCCCGTACAACTGGTAAGTACATCACAATTACTTTTATTAATATTGGGGTACACATGTTTGCTTAACGTTTAAAAGCCCATAAGTCCCATAGTTTACCCCGTCACTTTCACTTGACACTTACTCTTGTGATATTAAATTTTACAACTCTCACATCAAACCCACACTTGTTTACACCTTTAAGGCCTTTATATGCCACCAACAAGGCCTAAACATCACCTAAAACCATTACCATTCAATCCCCATGATTATTAGCTTTAAAACAGATTTTGCAAAACTTTTGACTTGGTCCGGACTTTGGTCCGGACCCAAGGTCCCGGACCCCCTTGTACTTGTAGTCTGTGTCTCGGCCTTATTTTACCTTTGGTCCGGGTCTTGGTCCTGACTAAGGACCCGACCACTTCTAAACTTCACTCTCGGCTCTTTTTAAGGGGTGGTCCGGGTACCTATACAAGGGCTAGGTCCCCGGACCATGTTATTAACTTGTCAAAACATCATTTTTCAACCCCTAAACCAACCTTAAACCTTACCTAATCATTCCATAAACTTTCCACATGTTTCCGACATGTTTAAACACCTTAAAACAAGCACTAAACGTCCTAACTCATCTACTAACTGGTTACTCAATTTGTTTTTCAATCCTTCCAGCACTTATAACATTTTTTCTGATTTCTAAGTGGGTAAGTGGTATATCATGCCTACTTTGTCCTCAACTACCAGGTAAGTGTTTGTCTCACAAAACACATTACCACCACTCCAAAGCAATATTTCTCATACAACACCTCCTTGCAACATTGCTTATAATTTCAACAAGTTTTCACGTAGACCTTCACTAGGCATTTCTTTTCCTTTGTTTACCAAATCTTGAACAAGACTTAACACTTCACATAACCTTCCTTGGTGTGTTCAAAACACCCATTTGAGTTCCTAAATCCTCTAAGACAATGCCCATGGCACCTTAACACCTAAAACACCATGATTCACCTTCTCCACCATCTTAACACTTAACAAGTTAACACTTACCGAGTTCCTAGTAGTTTTCTGGGCAAATCTCATTTCATCACATAACCTCATCCTTTGTTTATCAAAATTTTTGCCATAGCTTCCCTTGTAACTCTCACACCCAAACACTTAGGTGTTCACCTTTAGACAACCAAGAACACTTAAATCCATCAAGAACATTTTTACACACAAACTTCACACATTAAGCACTCATCACAAGATAGTGCAAACTTAAAGTGCTTTTGGCACTTTGGGCTTCCCTTAAATAACATGGCTCTTAGGCCCTAAGTTGCTCAAACCAAAACATGGAATTTCCACAATATATAAGCCTTTGGACCTGCAATTACACACACCAAGACATATGTTCCTTTACTAGTCTCCTTGAGAACACTTTACTAGGGCATTCACCAGGCTCTTTAGTAGTTTTAACAAGCATTATAAGCTCATTTTCTCCTAATGCATTAAACCACATTGAGAATAGCATAGTGACCTCTTTCCCACACAAACTTCTTTCTTGTTTCCTTATAAAACCGATAAGGTATTTGATTCCTTGTCAACTAACTACAAACATTATACAAACACATAATGAGTATTCAAGCTTTAAGCTCCATCTCATTGTAAACCCTAGGTTTACATTTTTCAAAATCTTTATGTAGTTGTTTTACCTTAATCTTTGAAGGGTGTTTGAATATATGGATAGTCTGGTGGAGAGCGTGTTGTGTGACTTCTCCTTGAAACGATTCAAAGGATTTTGTGCAATAGTTGTTCGACACAAAGATGGAGACCTTTGATTTTTCTTTGAGATTCAATACAACCGGTGCGGAAACAAAACAAAAATCTGTGTTGGGGCGGAACCTACCTCAAAGGAATCAATGGAGAAATGGATGGCACCCTCAAGGGCCTTCAGTGGAGAGAACCCAGGCACCAAAGGGCGTTTGGAAGTTTTGAAAAGAAAAAGAGCGTGGAGGAAGAAATGGTGGTGGGGAGGGGATTACGAAGAGGATCAAAGGTGGTATTCCATGTGGGGGCGGGAACGAAAACACAAAAAAGAGGAAGAAAAGAGGTTGATGAGAGTTGGGTGGAAGAAGAGAAATGGATGAGAAGTTTTGCTTGTTTGAGAAGATATTTGTGTTGTATTTGTGAAAGCAAAGTAGTACTATATGAGTCCTTATTTCTTTAACAAGAACAAGTGAGTGGTGTCACCACACTAAAAAACCGCCCCCTTTATATAATGAGGGTGGTTTTAGTCTTGTTGACCAATTAATTACTTATAACATTATGTGTTACAAACTAAGCTTATAAAATCACTATTCACAAAACAAGCACATAGAAGTGAAATTTTTGATTTCCCATTGATATAGACTTCCAAATGTGATACTATATAGTACACATGTTAATAAAGAGTAATGATGGACATTTAGCCATTCAAAACTCATTTACAAGACAATTTTCAAAAACGTGCTTTAAGACTCCTTAAGCACATTTTGTGTTTTAACTTTTTTTCAAGCTTGGTTTTCTTTGGTAATTGATTAATATGTTCATTCACATATTTATAAAGTATAGGTTGACCATTAGGTCTTATACCCATTATCCCAAGCTTAGAGCACATTTTTGCTCATATTGACTTTAGGTATTTTCTTGGTTTTAATTTGGGTTTAACTGTCCACCAAAGTTTTCCTAAGGACTTATTTAGCCCTATCAAATCATAATTAAATGTATCAAGTCTGGGTAGGCTCTTGGGGTCCTACCAAGTTCACTCATAGCTTAGAGCCTGTTTTTGCTCAAACTGTGTCTTAATGCTTTATTGCATTTATTATAGTCTAAAGGGTCACTGATGTACGAAGGCACTTTTTAGCCTTTACATACCATAGGGATATTTAAACCACATATCAGGGGGGGGGGGTATTTCATAAAACCTTGAACATTCTTGCATTTTCGCCTTATAACACATTTCAAACCTCATCTCAAGTGGTACTACTTACTAATTCACAACTCTCACAACTCTTCCTAGAGTGTGTTAACCTCAATTCTTCAATTCTAACTTCATAACTCATGGTTATGCACACAGTTGTACGAGGCGAGTCATATTGCATTTCCCGGCACAAGTCTTTTCCTTTACACTTTCTACTCGACTCATTTTGCAAGCTTGCACATACCTAGCATTACTAGCCATCCTCTTAACACCTTACACCTCTTCCTCATTCTCCTGACCATTCTAAATCCTTCTTAACAACTTTCATCTCCATCACCCAAATCCACTCATTACCATCAAGGTTATACAAACTAGATCATACCTAAATCATCACAAGACATTATACACATTTCCTATAGATTTTTGGCACAAGTCGTGAACATTCCTCATCATACCATGAGTTTGGTGTGTTTAATACCCACCTAACCCCTAATTCCTCCTAGACAACTCAGGTCACTATAATCCTCAAGAACACCTTTGTTAACTCATTTCCACTCAAATTTCCTTTAATGACTCCTAGTAAATCCTAGGTCATATAATTCACAACAACCACTAAAACCACTTGATTCTACAACATTTTGTTGTTCTAGCTTCTGCCTTTGAAGTAGCAGCCCAGTACTATTCATCATGCCCTGTATCCTTAGTTGGGGTCTGTCTCTCTGCCACAAGCTAACGCCTTAGTGGGGTCAAATAAATCACAATATCCTTGCAATTTGCACTCAAATTGCACAAGCCACAAGACAGGCTCTTAAATGGCATGCACAAGGCTCTTAAATGTACAGGCTCTTAGCCCTTAAAACAGGCTCTGAGCCCTAAATGACATGAATTTAAACATGAATGGACAGTTTGAGCCTACATTTACATATGGTAACATCAATCCCATGGCAAATATAAATGCTTTTGGTAATCCATCTTATGATTACTTTACTAACTCATTTACCATTGTGGCTCCTTAGTCACAAGTTCACAAATATGATCATGATATTTCTTAGGTTATGTAATCCATAATACCCTGTAAGGCTCTAGGCTATATTTGTATCTATCTAAACACCATTCCTTAAGGACTTAAACTACATTAAGGTAAGTAATTTACCTTAGGTTTTTTTCAAGCTTTTCTCTCTTTCTCTTCTCTTGGTTTCCTTGATTGAAATTCAGCCAAGGGGGTTCATATCTTGCTAAACTTCTAACCAACATTCAATAGGTATAATGAGTACTAAGTAATATACCTAGACTCATGGGATCATCTCTAGGGTTACAAAGGAGTTCTTATTGCACAAAAAGGATGATTTACCTTAGGAGTTTGGAATGAGTTTGGTAAGGAATGCAAGGCATGGCTTCAACTTAAGCTCTTGAGGATTGAATCAAGGCTAATACAAGGAATAAAAAGCCCTCTTGGTAAGGCAATTCGGCTATATGTAGAAAATGGAAGAAAAGATATTTCAAGCTTTTTCTTACCTTAAACCAAGACGAGTGTAAAATAGCTCTTGAATATGGATTCTCATCTTCAAATGAGCTCCCTTCAATGGAGTCCCACTTCTGGTTTTGGGATTTGGTGAAAAGTGGTTGTGAAGGCCTGACCTGACCTAAACTGGCACAAAGATGTGCTAGTTTTTGATGATTGGAGCTTGGAGTTGCATTTGGCAAGCAGTTGAAGTTGATGAACCATGGAGTGCTATAGCATGAACGGTTTGTGGGCATAATAGAAGGATTAAACATTGGGGTTGAAGAAGGAGGAAGGTGAGAGGAGAGGAGAGAGGGGGGGCAAAGTAAGAGATATGTTTGCAATAAGCAAATAGTGGCATTTCTACTCTCCTTCCTCTTTTTAAAATGCTGTGCCTCCCTTTTTTGATGACTCATTAAAACCACTTAAAAAACCCGTGGTCCCCCTTGTGGGGAGTAGGTGTGGAGGGGGGTTTGACCCATTGACCTTCTTAAGAATGTCATTTGACTCATTTTGGGCTATTTGGTGGTTGGAGTATTGACATATTATCATTTGTGCACAAATTGGTGAAATTTGTTTGGTGTCTCATTGATTTAGGCTTCCTAATGTGATACTTAAAAGTACAAATGTTTATTAAGGTATAATCTTGGTCATTTAGCCACTCAAAACTCATTTCTAAGACAATTTCTCAAAAGGTGCTTTAAGGTTCTTAAAGCTCATTTTGTGTTTTAACTTGTTTTTGAGCTTAGTTTTCTTTGGTAATTGATTTAACATGTTCTTTAGCATGTTAATAAGGTCTAGGAATTACCTTTGGGTCATAACCAAGGTTACACAAGGTCTAGAGTAAGTATTTGCTTAATTGTCTTTTGGTGTTTTCTTGTGTTTCCTATGATTTAAATTGTCTACCAATGTTTCTAAGGCATGTTTTAGCCTTAATCCATCATAACTTGATGTTTAATTACCATATTAAGGTTGGGGTATTTCAAATATAATGTATCATATAACATTATATAACATTAAAAGTAGTCTTAATGTTTATTTTTGAAGAATAAAACAAATAAGGGAATTAAGTGTTTCACATGGAATGATAAGGAGTATCATTTATATAATGAATTTTATAATTCGTATTGACTTACATGAATATGTTTGAATGGATACTTATATAATATGATGTGGTAATCATATAAAGAGGTAAAGTATGATATAAAGTGGAGGATTTAATTATACAACATTAGTCTTAATAACTAATGTCATAAAGAATTGAAAAAACATATGAATTATATAGACTTGTTGACTTGGATACTTTGACCAAGCCAACCCAAATTGACCAAGTCAACTTAATTGACCAAAGAGGGTCAAGTTGACCAACTCATAACCTAAATGAGAGTTTAAAGTTTAATAAAACTATAAGGTCAATTATTAAAAAAACATATAGTAATAAACTAGATTATTATATATATGTATATATATACAACAATAATAACCTATAATTAAATGGGATATTATATGGATTAATATCCTAAGTAGAGGACTATTACTACATACTACTCGTAACATAATTAGAGTATGGCTTAAATTAATCCCGAATACATTTGAAAACCCAAGTAATAATGACAAACCGACTTAGGGATTAATTACCGAGAGGATTAGCACTCTTTGGAATACCGAATCAATTTAATAATAGGAATTAATACTTAGCGGCATGTTTTGGAGTTACGAGACACGAGGGTAGAGGGCGAGCGTGATACTTCACTCTAGCATTTACAACGGTGAACGGTAGGTTACTGTGTGGTCTGAACATCCTCAGGGTTTTCTTGGTTCAGACATGTTGGGGTGCCTTGATTGATAAGAGCGATATGCTTGTTACATGCATGTAATTATCGGGTTTAACTGCTTAACATTCACACGTTATTAATTGTGCGCGTACGTCTTTCGGACTAGAAACATTAAACATAACTCAACTTAAGATATGAGCAAGATTAGTAAGTATCTGTAACACCCCTAATCCAGAATCCGAATAATCTAACGCACCTAACAGAAATAATTAATTGAGTCGAAGCGAAAAAATAAAACTGATCATAACTTAAACTTGGGTGTTACCTGCCATTACTCACCCATGAGAGTAATGAAGCGTTTACCAAAAACATAATCCAAAACCCGTTGTGATGATATAGACATAAATACAACACAATTTACAATACTAAATCTCAAAAAGCACAGTGAACTATCTATCTAACTAACCGTATACAGTCCAACAGAATCCTATGATATAACCGAAAGTATACCGCTAATTACTCCCAAAAGTCCCGCACTCGCGCAACAATCTTCAACAGCTACAATCTTGTAACTGGTGGCCATAAAGGCTCAACAAAACTGCTGAGCATACTACTATGATCCTCATCAAAAAAATGATGAGCATACTACTATATGACCTATGGACCCTTAGACTACTTGGTTAATTAGCCCCAATTATTAAATGCAAGTCCAATTTCATGCTAATCCATTTTACAATATAATAAACTATCATTGCGATATGAAATCAAGCAACAGTTCATCCAATCACCACATAGAACATTTCCACAAACCAGTAAACATATAATCGATCAATGCGTAAGAAAGTATAATAGCGCAACGAGAGTTACATTAACGTTTCTCGTGTCCGGCCTCGAGGGCTGTTGTTCATTTGCTTAAATTTGATTGAACTCATAATTTATTTCTTTTCTTATTCCACTTATTAACTCTTCCACTTTACCATCACACTCTTACTTAGTTTACAAATTATGGGCCCAAATGCCCATACACTAGCGGCGGTGCCTCCGTCCAACAAAGTTTGTGTTTTTGGAAATCCACAAGTTAAATTTGTAGGATATAATGTTACTGGGCCACATTACCCATCTCACCAACAGCGGTGTCTTGACCAAGTAATAATTTGATACATGGAATTTCCTTGAGCAGACTTGTTGTCAGTCATCCCCTCGTGATCACAATGCGTAACCAGGCGGTCTGGATTTCTCACCACATTCAGTACCTCATACTATAACCAACCTCTCACTGAATTGATTAAGTTCTCTTAATCTAGATGCCTAAGATTCAATCTTAGGTTATCCAGTGATTACTCCTCGAATGTATGTGGATCTTTTAGGCTTTTAATGTATACCTAGAAGTCATCTAGTTTATTTCCTTACTTGAGTTCATTTCCACGTAAGAACGGTATTCCTGTCCCTTTTTGGGCTATCTTAGGATAATTCAATTATGTTATTATCCTTCCATGAGTGATGTTTCTCTATCACTACTCATATCTTGTTTTAAGATATATAAATACATATATGTGTTCGGTATCTATCTCAGTTCGAATGACTATCGCGTCCAAAATAATGGCGCACGTATTTGACAGATAAATCATATAACACAATTACATACGAGCATACATATCCTCTTTCAAATATTTCACACATCCTAACCCGAGAAAATCCTCAAGCACAATCAGATCACACAATAACATACCTTACACTGATGAACAATGCTAGCGTGAAGTATCACGCTCGCCCATTACACGATATGTAGCTTGGAACCAGTATCTCTGGAATATACCGCTAAGTATTAATTCACGTAATCCGAATTGATTCAATATTCTAATAATTACTAATCCCCTTGGTATTGACCCCGTGATTAACCCCTTAGTCAGTTATTGTTGTTACTCGGGTTTTCAAGTATATTCGGAGTTAGCTTAAGCCATAGTTTAATTATGTTATAAATGACATGTAGTATAGTTTACTACGCATGAGGTTTAATTCGTATAACATCCCACCAATCATAGGTTATTACGCTTATGTATATAGCAATGTAGTTTGTTACTATATGTTATAATTTACCTTATGGTTTGTTAAACCTTTAAACTTTCTGTTGGATTGTGGGTTGGTCAACTTACCCCTCTTTGGTCAATTCGGGTTGACTCGGTCAATGTATTCAAGTCAACGATTATATATATAATCCTCATCATAATCTTTGAATTATATGGTCATTTGTTTGTTTAACTCTTTACAATTTGATATTAGTTGTTATACCTAATGTTGTGTAATCAAATCTACCACCTTTATATCTTTCTTTATCCTTCTATACAATTTCTACATCATATGGTATAATGACTTACACCTCACATATTCATATAAGTTATATGAATTATAAAACTCATTGTATAATAATATTCCTTACCGTTTCATGTGTAACATTTAATTCCCTCATATTATATTATCCTTCACCTCTCAATATTTAGACTATGATCCTAATGTCATATGATGTAATATAAAATATTATTTCAACCTCCAAGGTTTATTTAATTCTCCATATTATTTTATAATTTCACTAGTTTTCAAATACTTACATTATTCGGTGAATTATAAAATTCTTACTTATATACCTTTCCACCTTTGATGTCATTTGGACTTTATATAAGTGTAACACTTATAATACTCTTAATCATATGTTAAATCTTACCTCCCAACCTACTGATTTTGACGCAACAGCCCTTACCTTCATTTTAATTACAAATCTTCCACACTAATTTTCTAATGTTACAATTTTACTCCTTATGTCTTATGCTATAGTATTTATATTCTTAACCAATTTTAAAATATGGTTTCCAATCATATATTATAAAAAAGGAAAAGACCTCAATTCTGTTACAGATTTATTTCCCCATTCTCTAACTTTTCTTTATTTACAAATTGACCCACATTATTTTACAAACCTTATAAAATCATCCTTAAACTATATGTTATACAATCATATCAATTTAATTCTAAATTCAGCCTCAAAAATTCTAATAAATAACCTACAGACCCTAGACTATTTTTATTTTCATTTTCTGCCCCCAACTTCCACAAATTATATTTTAACCCCACTAGTTTTATAAACCATTTATTTAGCTCTAGCTCCTAAACTTTACAATTTACCCATTAACTCTTATACCTTATAATCTTCTTAATTTAATTCCAATTTTACCTCAACTTTTTCCCACAATTCAGATAGTCCGTAAGTTCTTTCTAATTCCCAATTCGGCCCAATCTTCCAGATTTTACATTTTGGCCACACAAGTTTTGTAAATCTTACAATTAATTCCTAAACTTTGTTAAATACTTAATTTGGTTATTTCTCTCATCTAATTTGGTCAACACCCTAATTATAGCCAAGGTTGACCACCAAATCTACTGCCTTGACCATGAATTTTCCATAATTATGAATTTGACCCCAAATTCTCCTAGAATATCCATTTAGGCCCTTAACTTTACAAAAACTTATATTTTTCATCTAATCTCCAAATGAGGTGAAATACCCCAAACCTTAATGTGTTAATTAATTATGTAATTATTATTTTCTAAGGCTAATTAAGTCCTTAAGATCATTGGTGAAGAAATAAAAACCAAAGAGAAAAATAAAATGCGTAAAAGTCACAAAACGTGAAAACGCGTTTTAATTATTTTAGGAGGTATATAACCTTCACTAGGGTTATAAATATTTTTTATACCCTAATTACATACTAAGAATATGTGGGAAAAATTCCGGAAGAAAACGGATCCAAATAATGCGTTAAAGCGCTAACGGAGTCTAAAGCGCGTTTTTCGAGAAAACCCGAAAACGTGACTTTAAACAGTCAAACGACCCCGTAAAAAATTATAGTTTATCATATAACTACAAATACGAATTAATGGGAGTATAATAACCATTAAAATTAAATAAACGCGAAAATTCCGGAAAACGGGCCCGGATAGTGAATAGTGCAAAACCGGGTAAATTAATGGGCGTTTTCTGTAAAAGACGAAAAACGTTCCAGTGTGTATATGTTAGTGGGCCGGTTCTATTAATGTAGACAGCCCCTCACACATGACTAGTTAGCTAATTAAATAAGTCAAAAAGTAAAAAAGGGTACAAGTACCCCTTTATTCTTCTCTCTCCTCCTTTATTCTTTTTCCCCTCTTCTCTGTCCTTTCTCCTTTCTTCCCCACGTTCTTTTTCTTCTTCTCTGCGATTCCTCCATTCCCTCTCTGTTGCTGGAGCGATTTTCAAGCTCCACCCATGGCAACCCACTCTTCTCCTCATGCCTAAGTCACACCAAAGCTCCAAATCAAAAACTAACTACATATTTGAACTCCTCTCTTCAAGATCTACCATTCCCTCTTTTTAAAATTCGAAAATGATGAAGTTCATTTCCATGGGTTTTCCCCATTGGTGAAGAAAATGGCATTGTTGTGGAGCTAGGAGCTCCCTCTCCCTTCTAAGGTAAAAATATTCAAGAAAAAGTCATTTTCCTTCCTCCATTGCTCCTGGCCGATTTTACCACAATGTAATACCTTGTTTTTCTTCTTGGTTTTGAGCTCCATTTCAACCCTCCAATGGTGGAGTAATTCCCATCTTGAGTCAAGGGTGAGAGCCCCTCTCAGAAATCTCCAAAGGTAAACCCTAACCGTATGTTTAAGCCCTTTGATTGAATTAAAATTTCTTAAGGGTTTAGATAATTAATGAAATTTATTTTTGTGTTTCTTGAATGTTGGGATGGAGATTGGAAACTCCATTCCCTCTTGACCGATTTTGAGGAGATGAGGAGCAAGAGGAAATTAATGAGAGACTTGTGAATTTAAGGTAAGAAAACTACCTTAATAACTATCTTGGTTATTGTAGAACTTGGGATGGGAAAGTTTTGGAAGAAAATCTAAGATAAATAACTCACCCTAAGCTTATGTGGTGTTTTAAGGAAATTTTGTTGTTTTGGTGCAAATATAAATGTTGAGTGTAGTGCAGGTGTTGCTATTATTATGAGGAAATTCAGTGTTTAAATTTAATGTTGTTTAAGGGCCTAAGAGCCAAGCTTTCGAAGTTATGTACATTGAGGTGGTCATTGCTAAAATGGTGGGATTGATGTGTGGGAACATGTTAAGTTTATGGGGAGGTTATGGCGAAATTTCGATAGGAAACGAGCGTTTTAAGGTGACTTAGCAAATTGAGAATCTAGGTATTTGTAGTGTTGTGCGGAGATGTTTAGTGACCTTGAAATGGTGAATGGAGGATGGATTTGAAAGAGGTAAAAATCTGTAGCACTAGTGTGCATAAGTGTAATAGAGAAAGGAAAATTCATGAATGGGAGCAAGAAATTTGAGTAAGGAATGGACCTATGTTTTGAAGCGGCTTAGTGCATGTTTTAGGGTGTTTAAACATGTAGGAAACATGTGGAAACATTAGGAGAAGGTTAGGCTTTGTTTGGAGGTTGAAAAGTGGCAAGAAAATAATGTTCTGGACTAATACTGGAGTGTTCCGGGTTTGCAACCAGAACCTAAACCCGGAACACCCCAAAATTTAACCCGAGAGTCAAAACTGTATGTGGTCCGGGTTTGTAAACCCGGATACAAACCCGGACCAGGTGTAAAATTGGGCAGAAAGTGTTACGACGGTGTGTTCCGGGTTTGTAAACTCGGACACAAACCCGGACCACCCTAAAAATGCACCAGAAAGTGTTATTAAGTGTGTTTAAGATGGGGAAGTGAATGATAATGGTTTTAGATGTTGATTAGGCCTTGTTTGGTGAGTTTTAAAGGCCATTGGAAATATAAACAAGTGTTGGAAATGATTGAGAAAGTTGTGAGTTTAAGTACACAAAGTTAAACCGAAATAAACGGGATAACAGGGTAAGTACGGGAGTAGCAATTATGTACCTACCGTAACACCTTAATATTAATTGAACCATTTGACATGTAAATAGTGGTTCAAGAGTATGACATGAAGAACAAGTGTGAACCGAGGAGCGTGAGAACACGGTAAAGTAATTTCCCACGGTGACAGGTATGGTTTTCTTGCAACCTGTGTCCTACCGGGTTACACCGGCTTGTATGCCAATGTGTTTTCTGGATGTTTGCCACCTTTTAAGATAAAAACATGTAATGAGTTTACAGTTGTTTAATTATGTGGCGAGCGTAGTCCCGATACCGTTTAGCTTTAGATGTGTGCTAAACTTAAGTAACCGACCTTAGAATTCGGTATTCGGATGTAACGACCCAAACCATGGGAACGTTCTAACCACGGCTATGTGTGAGATAGTTATGTGATGTTTGTGTGTGTTAATATGTTCACTACTCTTGTGTGACTAACCCAGTTGTGATACTGTAAGGTATATGGATGTGATAGGTTCCACAGTGGAGTCTTTAACCATGTTATGTATATATTATGGGGGGTGAGGAATCCGGTCGTTCCGGTCGCGCGGTGTTTGGGAGTTGTTGTATACAGTTTCTTCAGCTTTCATTCTGTTGGTTGTTTTCCTTCATTGGTCTTCAATCACCCCTGAGCTTAACCAAGGCTCTTGACTCACGTCTTTTGGGGATTATGTACGATGAGTTCGGGTCACTAAACCCGATCCATCTTTATGTTAAGTTATCCGTTCGAATAACAGGACGGTA
The DNA here is from genome assembly GCA_023374045.1 of Limonium bicolor. NCBI lineage: Eukaryota > Viridiplantae > Streptophyta > Magnoliopsida > Caryophyllales > Plumbaginaceae > Limonium > Limonium bicolor. The sequence goes on from CM041780.1 coordinate 253,898,606, forward strand.
ACGAGTTATGTAAACGAGCTTAGCATGAGTTTGACAGCACTCTCTAGGCTCTCCCAGTGAACTAACCATGTTTGGGACGGCTCCTAAAGAGAGCCGTACCCGTTATGTTATGTGTTGTTGACGTACTGTAATGTTAATTATGATGCGATGTTATATATTGTTTAGAAGTGAAATGTGTGGATCATGGATATGAATCCCATTATAACAAGAGACGTTAAGGATAACCCGATAGCGGGTAAGTGTCGTCTATTAAGGAAATAGCTCCAATGGAGGAGAATTACTCTAGGGTTGAAGTATTCCACGAGTGATCTGTTAAGTATAAATGCGATGTCTGTTGTTGAGCCCACTATTGGGAAATGTTATATGTTGTGTGTTTATAATGCTCATGCATGATTTAAATATAATCAACCGCATGCTAAGACGACAAATAGTTGTGCGTGGCCCGGTAGCATGCGGGCTGCGGGATTACCATACCAGCAAAGGTGCTGACCCCCTTTGGGGGCCCCCATTACTCTACAGGTACAAAGGAGCTGGAAGCCGTTCGAGAGTAGGACGGGTAGTTGTTGTACATGGGTTGTCATTCAAGTTGGGAATGTATTGTAGGTGTAGTAAGACCGAAATTGTTATCGGCACTAGTTTGTAAATACTCGGTACAGTTGTAATGTAAGTGTATAATGTTTGTTGGACATGGAAACGGGATTTATGTGTAGCTGCTCGAGAGTTTAGTCCATCAGACCGGTACGATGTATGTATATTAGCCTTGTTAGCCACGTGGGTGGCTAACGGCGTGTAACACCAAGGAGTTAAGTTATGTTGTGAGTTGTGATTTCTCGCTGCAATGTGTTATTAAGTGTGTTGTTAGTAGTTGGGGTGTTACAAAAAGTGGTATCAGAGCGAAGTATCGCTCTGATGACTGAAATACCGAGCTTAGGAAGTACCGAGTTAAGAGTTTAGTACTTTGGGTTAAGGGTTGAGTGATAGCGTGAGAAATACGCTAGTTAGGAAATACCAGTGTGTACTGGATACCTACCATATCCATCCCGCCCTCCACAAACCCTATTTTATAACTTGGGAAGAACGCCAGAGAGATGGGAGTCATCTCTTACTCGGGAAAACCCGATCTGGCAGTTGATATTTACCTCTGTAAGTACGGAGAACATGTCGTACGGTAGATTCCGAAAGGTGTGAATCCCGAAGACGGTGTCCATTTGAACAATGTTGCCGCATGTGATAGCGAAAAGTGAAGAATCTTATGCATAAGATAATAGAATTTCCGGCAACCTGGGTCGACATGCGGAGCAGTCGAGAACAACCAGCTTGCAATGCACCAACTGTGCAACAGCGGAGAGGTGAAATAATGAAACCCGAGACAAGTGTCTACGGGACTACAATGTTAATTAATACACCAACGGTATACCAACCGATTAAGGGACTACAACGTAGTACGAGGAGGATACAATACTAAGTAAAAATGGGTCTCCCAGAATGGGAAAACCCCTAGTTAATGGTCATCATGTGAAGACAGTGAGAAGTATCCAGAAGATTTATTGTTAAGACTGTAAGATCAAGTAAAGGCCAGCAAGGCCACTGATGTCAGTGCGGGAGAAAGCAGTACCGCAACTAGTGTGTATTGAACCAGTAGCCAGTTAGCATGGCGCACTTGCCATGGCAAGTGCTGCTATAACAAGACCGTACGGAAAATTTTAAACAACTACCGGTACTTAGTAAAGCACCATGAAGTTAAGTGGGATTATCATAACCATGGAAGGGCTTAATAGCCTGACCTCAGTACTTGGAAATACACCAGTCAGCAGGAAGCTAGACTCGGCTAAGGCAAGGAAACGTTGTAAAACCACGAGAATTTTTCTTTCAAACTCAAATTTATTTTCAAAACCAGATTTTCTTCCAAACCCATTTTGTTACAATCCTTCCTTTTCTTTAAACCAAACCAGAAGACCTACACGGGCCTCAGTGCCACATGGTAGGTAAGTTTTACCCAGTTACTTTTACAAAATAACCGGATGGAAACCGGTAAACCCAAGGGTACCAACCCGAGAAATGGATTGAGTTCATAATGATACAACAGTGGGTACATTTCCCTTGATTAGGTTCGGGAAGCATGGAATGCATATTATCACAGGATAATAGAAGAGGAGTTGACAACAGAATACTTCACCTAGGCGTGTGACGGACACTACGAGTGTACCAACAGTAATGTGGGACGACCGCACTCCGATAGGAGCTTGTGGGCCTGACAAACCTTCTTATGGGGAGTCGGGTAAGTAGCAATGTATCAGTAGGATACCCCATGTATGTATACGAGTATAGCCTGGAACACGGGAAGTAGTCGACTCCATACTACGGTCCGAAGTAAAAGTCAAGCAAGTAATAAACTACCATCGAATGGTTGAAGTAAAGGAACCCAGTCAAGTTAAGAGGACTAAAGGGATTAGTGAGTTCATTTGAGGAAACATTTAAAGGTGAACAAGTGCGAAATGCACTGGTTGGTAAATAAAGACGTGGAATATGTCTTAAGAATCCTAAAGGATGAGTGTAATAGCTGGAATAAGTACCCAGCCTAAATATGGCGAGACAGATGCCTATTATGAACACGTTAATGTGCAACGATCGGGACGAGACTCCCGGAATGATCACTTAAACCAACAAGAGATACCAAACTCACGGAAGAGGATATCTAATCCGGCCAAGAACGCAAGGCGATGTAGTTAATCAAACGTACTCATAAGTACAAGCCAGGTGTAATGGCATACCTAGTAACACCAGGAAATATCCTTAAAAGGGTGTTTGGATCAACAGTGGTTGAACGGAATAACGTGACAGAAACGCAAGGGTTGAAACTAACCCCCAGTTTAAACACAAGTCGTTAGAGGGAAGTCTGTTATCCCTGTAGGGGCACGCCATGAAAGGAACAACGACCTTGTCATGGAGCCCAATACAACCTATAACCAGGTAATGTGGTGCACAGAAGTAAAGGTGTGTGGATAGCCTACAAGGAGCAAAGCTCGAGGCAACAAGGCTTATGAGCCACAAGCAGGAAGTGTAAAGAAACTGTTATTGATCACAGAAGTTTATGTTATATAAGTATAAGTGAGTAAAGCGGATAACGAACCACTGCTTTAAGAGTGGGGATACCTCGTGATAAGTGAAACCGCAACAGCGGTAGTTATGTAAACTAAGTTCAGGGAATGTGTTAAGAGTTGACCATGTTGTCATTACCCAAGAATGATGTGAGTAGGAAGAAATCAAATGGAAAAAGTGCTTGTACGAGTTGTGGAGACTGAAAGAGTGATAAGTCAAATAGCAACCACCATAGGTGAGGGATGCTAAATGTGTAATGAACAACGCTCAAGGAGCATAAAGATTCAAAAAAATGTGTATTCAGCTATCAGCCAAATAAGTGGCGAGACACAGTGTAATGGCGGAAGCTAATATAATAGCGGATGCAGTATAAGTTAAGGTTATACAATGAATAACCGCACGGTGCGCAGTAGGCGACCGTTGCGTAAGTATTGTTAAATAGTAATGTGGAAATAAGACCAGTTATGAGTGAGACTCGTTGGACATACAAGTAAGTGATGATAAACAGACTGGGCAATAAGCCAGTAGTTGATACCATGTGATAAGGGAAACAGTGTAAATTCCTATTGCAATCGCACGAGAGAGTTACTGTCAAGAGTTTACGCCTCTGCACTCTGTATGACTGAGTGTTTTGATATTGCGCTTGCACAGTAATGATCGAGTGAGATAGCTAGGAAGTTTTGACAAATGTTAAATGTGATGGAAGAACAAAACTTATGGTGGAATAAAACCGATGCATAAGACAACACGGTCATACCAATCAAAGGTACTTGGTTGACATAAGTGACTACAGTAAAACGATTGTTAAATATCGGTATGGAATATACCTCAAGTGTGGGAAATAATCGAAAGAGTACTACACATTAAGTAGTAGCTCAAAATCAACCGACAATAAGTCGGAAGAAATCAAGTAAGTCAGTGTGGAATACAGTAAACTATCATGGAAGTGGATAGTAAGTTTTGTAACTCACCGAATTCGCTCACGGTAAGAAATACCACGCGTCGGTTGAGAGACCGTTATTACAAAGATAAAAGTGATAATCAGGGATGTACAATACAGTAAGAATAATGTATGGGGGCAAACTAAGCCCTAAAGTTACCAAAAGTTGCGCAGTAGAAACTGGTGAACCAGTGGTTCAAACGTTGAATGCGAATAGTGAACATGAGTGAATGGCAAACTAAAGATGCCTAAAAGCCTCACAGGCCAGAATCGAAACCAGTTAAGAGTTAAAATAAACTCTAGTGAGAATTCTTGGTTAGGGACTATACTGTCAATATGGCTAAGATCCTCGAACCGGAACACATTTAGTAATAAACCGCGTGGAGATAAAACACTTCACGACGGTAGGACGTTATAAACCAGTGATTAAGTGATTGATTACGTGGGCGTAATCCCTTTTAAGGGGGGTAGAGCGCAAACCGTTTAGTGTGTTTTACCGTACAAGTGTACGTGAACAATGGTGTGCATAGCACAAAACAATTTGTTTTGATGATTGGTGTGTGTGTTACATAAACATACACATTCATTCATGGTTAATTGTGGTAATTGCGCACAGAAGATGCGAATACCATTGTAATAAGTGTGTTATTTGTGAATAAATGTGTGTGAGAGTATAAGTGAAGGGAGTAGAAAAACTCCCAGGGAACTAAAACCCCGACAGTATATGTTCATATGATACCAAATGTAATATTGTGTATTATATTTGATAAAAAATATGTATAAATGTATGTACATATATACGGTATTGTGACTTATGAAGAGGTATGACACCAACATAGAACCTAGCGAGAATTAAATTTCCTAGGCAACTTGATTAAGTCGAATGTGGGTGATGATTGATAGACAGAGTTCTATCCCATGGAGATGTAATGATTATGACTAGACGGATTAAAAGATAGAAAATGTACATGTTTGAATTAGTTGTTGTTTGAAAATGAAGTGAGAGGTGAAACTTGATTATCATGAGATCAAGGGAAGCCGAACACAAATTGGGGTGGAAAGATAGTTCAACACTGATGCTGATCACATTAGTGTTGGATGATTCTTGAAACTCCCTATAAGTGATCACAAATAACCACATCAAGAATAAGATGCAGATTAGCAAAAATTGGACTTGGAGTTGTATTGTGTTTTCAAAAGAATTTTAAATTGGGTTTCAAATTCAGTTGGTACTTTCAAGACTTCAATAAATATCCTTAAGATTCTGAAGTGATATTTTCAAAGGAAGGATTACTTTATGTGACCTTGTAAAGGATTTTCAATTAAGATCTTTTCAATAAAAGATTTCATTATACTTAACCTCATAGAGGGTATTTTCGTATTACTTGCTCACGAGCCGAGGACGTAGGAGCCTTTGTCCCGGACCGGTGACATGAGAAGTATATTTTAAAGGTGTATGCAATTGTTTTGACCTCCCAAAGGAACGGGGACCAGAGTGTCCATCGCGACCGGTTCTGCGGGATCACAGTGTATAGGTACTCAACATGGGTCTCTAACCCATGAAGAGAAGGAAAAAGGAATTTCTGGTTGATATACATGCTATGGCATGTTGTGTGGTATGTGTAATAATTATTATTTTGGACCTTGAGTCCTAATGTGGTTAAATTCCGAAAGTGTTGTATTATCAAGACCTATGTGTCCAAATGTTGTTAAGGTACCCGGACCATTAAGTCCGAGGATACTATGTAAGTATGTTATGTCATGTTATGTATGTATGGATGTGTTACCCGGGCCGTTAAGTCCGAGGTTGTGATGTATGATATGTTGTTATGGAAGTGTTATGTTGCAAGTAATCCCCGTATTCTAACAAATAATGCGTGGGAAGTGTGAACTTCGAGGACGAAGTTCTTTTAAGGGGGGTAGATTGAAATACCCCAAACCTTAATGTGTTAATTAATTATGTAATTATTATTTTCTAAGGCTAATTAAGTCCTTAAGATCATTGGTGAAGAAATAAAAACCAAAGAGAAAAATAAAATGCGTAAAAGTCACAAAACGTGAAAACGCGTTTTAATTATTTTAGGAGGTATATAACCTTCACTAGGGTTATAAATATTTTTTTATACCCTAATTACATACTAAGAATATGTGGGAAAAATTCCGGAAGAAAACGGATCCAAATAATGCGTTAAAGCGCTAACGGAGTCTAAAGCGCGTTTTTGAGAAAACCCGAAAACGTGACTTTAAACAGTCAAACGACCCCGTAAAAAATTATAGTTTATCATATAACTACAAATACGAATTAATGGGAGTATAATAACCATTAAAATTAAATAAACGCGAAAATTCCGGAAAACGGGCCCGGATAGTGAATAGTGCAAAACCGGGTAAATTAATGGGCGTTTTTGTAAAAGACGAAAAACGTTCCAGTGTGTATATGTTAGTGGGCCGGTTCTATTAATGTAGACAGCCCCTCACACATGACTAGTTAGCTAATTAAATAAGTCAAAAAGTAAAAAAGGGTACAAGTACCCCTTTATTCTTCTCTCTCCTCCTTTATTCTTTTTCCCCTCTTCTCTTTCCTTTCTCCTTTCTTCCCCACGTTCTTTTTCTTCTTCTCTGCGATTCCTCCCTTCCCTCTCTGTTGCTGGAGCGATTTTCAAGCTCCACCCATGGCAACCCACTTTTCTCCTCATGCCTAAGTCACACCAAAGCTCCAAATCAAAAACTAACTACATATTTGAACTCCTCTCTTCAAGATCTACCATTCCCTCTTTTTAAAATTCGAAAATGATGAAGTTCATTTCCATGGGTTTTCCCCATTGGTGAAGAAAATGGCATTGTTGTGGAGCTAGGAGCTCCCTCTCCCTTCTAAGGTAAAAATATTCAAGAAAAAGTCATTTTCCTTCCTCCATTGCTCCTGGCCGATTTTACCACAATGTAATACCTTGTTTTTCTTCTTGGTTTTGAGCTCCATTTCAACCCTCCAATGGTGGAGTAATTCCCATCTTGAGTCAAGGGTGAGAGCCCCTCTCAGAAATCTCCAAAGGTAAACCCTAACCGTATGTTTAAGCCCTTTGATTGAATTAAAATTTTTTAAGGGTTTAGATAATTAATGAAATTTATTTTTGTGTTTCTTGAATGTTGGGATGGAGATTGGAAACTCCATTCCCTCTTGACCGATTTTGAGGAGATGAGGAGCAAGAAGAAATTAATGAGAGACTTGTGAATTTAAGGTAAGAAAACTACCTTAATAACTATCTTGGTTATTGTAGAACTTGGGATGGGAAAGTTTTGGAAGAAAATCTAAGATAAATAACTCACCCTAAGCTTATGTGGTGTTTTAAGGAAATTTTGTTGTTTTGGTGCAAATATAAATGTTGAGTGTAGTGCAGGTGTTGCTATTATTATGAGGAAATTCAGTGTTTAAATTTAATGTTGTTTAGGGCCTAAGAGCCAAGCTTTCGAAGTTATGTACATTGAGGTGGTCATTGCTAAAATGGTGGGATTGATGTGTGGGAACATGTTAAGTTTATGGGGAGGTTATGGCGAAATTTCGATAGGAAACGAGCATTTTAGGTGACTTAGCAAATTGAGGAATCTAGGTATTTGTAGTGTTGTGCGGAGATGTTTAGTGACCTTGAAATGATGAATGGAGGATGGATTTGAAAGAGGTAAAAATCTGTAGCACTAGTGTGCATAAGTGTAACAGAGAAAGGAAAATTCATGAATGGGAGCAAGAAATTTGAGTAAGGAATGGACCTATGTTTTGAAGCGGCTTAGTGCATGTTTTAGGGTGTTTAAACATGTAGGATACATGTGGAAACATTAGGAGAAGGTTAGGCTTTGTTTGGAGGTTGAAAAGTGGCAAGAAAAATAATGTTCTGGACTAATACTGGAGTGTTCCGGGTTTGCAACCAGAACCTAAACCCGGAACACCCAAAATTTAACCCGAGAGTCAAAACTGTATGTGGTCCGGGTTTGTAAACCCGGATACAAACCCGGACCAGGTGTAAAATTGGGCAGAAAGTGTTACGACGGTGTGTTCCGGGTTTGTAAACTCGGACACAAACCCGGACCACCCTAAAAATGCACCAGAAAGTGTTATTAAGTGTGTTTAAGATGGGGAAGTGAATGATAATGGTTTTAGATGTTGATTAGGCCTTGTTTGGTGAGTTTTAAAGGCCATTGGAAATATAAACAAGTGTTGGAAATGATTGAGAAAGTTGTGAGTTTAAGTACACAAAGTTAAACCGAAATAACGGGATAACAGGGTAAGTACGGGAGTAGCAATTATGTACCTACCGTAACACCTTATATTAATTGAACCATTTGACATGTAAATAGTGGTTCAAGAGTATGACATGAAGAACAAGTGTGAACCGAGGAGCGTGAGAACACCGGTAAAGTAATTTCCCACGGTGACAGGTATGGTTTTCTTGCAACCTGTGTCCTACCGGGTTACACCGGCTTGTATGCCAATGTGTTTTCTGGATGTTTGCCACCTTTTAAGATAAAAACATGTAATGAGTTTACAGTTGTTTAATTATGTGGCGAGCGTAGTCCCGATACCGTTTAGCTTTAGATGTGTGCTAAACTTAACTAACCGACCTTAGAATTCGGTATTCGGATCGGATGTAACGACCCAAACCATGGGAACGTTCTAACCACGGCTATGTGTGAGATAGTTATGTGATGTTTGTGTGTGTTAATATGTTCACTACTCTTGTGTGACTAACCCAGTTGTGATACTGTAAGGTATATGGATGTGATAGGTTCCACAGTGGAGTCTTTAACCATGTTATGTATATATTATGGGGGGTGAGGAATCCGGTCGTTCCGGTCGCGCGGTGTTTGGGAGTTGTTGTATACAGTTTCTTCAGCTTTCATTCTGTTGGTTGTTTTCCTTCATTGGTCTTCAATCACCCCTGAGCTTAACCAAGGCTCTTGACTCACGTCTTTTGGGGATTATGTACGATGAGTTCGGGTCACTAAACCCGATCCATCTTTATGTTAAGTTATCCGTTCGAATAACAGGACGGTAACGAGTTATGTAAACGAGCTTAGCATGAGTTTGACAGCACTCTCTAGGCTCTCCCAGTGAACTAACCATGTTTGGGACGGCTCCTAAAGAGAGCCGTACCCGTTATGTTATGTGTTGTTGACGTACTGTAATGTTAATTATGATGCGATGTTATATATTGTTTAGAAGTGAAATGTGTGGATCATGGATATGAATCCCATTATAACAAGAGACGTTAAGGATAACCCAATAGCGGGTAAGTGTCGTCTATTAAGGAAATAGCTCCATTGGAGGAGAATTACTCTAGGGTTGAAGTATTCCACGAGTGATCTGTTAAGTATAAATGCGATGTCTGTTGTTGTTGAGCCCACTATTGGGAAATGTTATATGTTGTGTGTGTTTATAATGCTCATGCATGATTTAAATATAATCAACCGCATGCTAAGACGACAAATAGTTGTGCGTGGCCCGGTAGCATGCGGGCTGCGGGATTACCATACCAGCAAAGGTGCTGACCCCCTTTGGGGGCCCCCATTACTCTACAGGTACAAAGGAGCTGGAAGCCGTTCGAGAGTAGGACGGGTAGTTGTTGTACATGGGTTGTCATTCAAGTTGGGAATGTATTGTAGGTGTAGTAAGACCGAAATTGTTATCGGCACTAGTTTGTAAATACTCGGTACAGTTGTAATGTAAGTGTATAATGTGTGTTGGACATGGAACGGGATTTATGTGTAGCTGCTCGGGAGTTTAGTCCATCAGACCGGTACGATGTATGTATATTAGCCTTGTTAGCCACGTGGGTGGCTAACGGCGTGTAACACCAAGGATTAAGTTATGTTGTGAGTTGTGATTTCCGCTGCAATGTGTTATTAAGTGTGTTGTTAGTAGTTGGGGTGTTACATGAGGCCTAACTTTCGGCCCTATTACCTTTTTACACCCCAAATATTTCTTTATTTACACTTGACCACTCATGTTATGCCCATTTGTTCGCTAGAATATTCCTTAAGCTTATAATTACTTTAAAAGCTTATTTTTAACCTTAACCTTAAATCAATTTCCACTAAATGTAAGTAACTTATCCTTAACATTTTTAGGTGGTTTAAAATCACCAAACAGCCTATTATCATCAGATTTCCTCACTAATTTTATAGTAAACATATACTTAACTTTTAGGCATAAAAGCACTTAAATAACTTATAAAAATGACCTAAGAACATGGCCTTATTATGACCTTCAAATAAAACATCTAAATGACATAAAATACTTATAATAACAGTAGCACTCTCCGCTTTTTACCCTTATAACCAGTTACTTTCCAAAATTTGCATTTTAACCCCTTTAATTTATCTTTATTATTAAGTCATCATTCACCTAGGTAACTTAGTCAAACATGCTACCATCAATTTTAAGTACATTTTTAAGTGAAAATAGCTCATTAACACCCCATAATCTTGGCCTTAATTGATTTAGCAAGGTAATTTACCTTAAAGCTTAAAAATGTGTTTTAAGCGTACTTACAAGTTTTGATGCACCAAATACCACCTTCTTCACCTCTCATTCTAGGAACTATATTAGTATTAGGTTTAAGTTAGTTTTTAAACACTAAACATAGACTGAACCCATGATTAAAAGTGTAAGAACTTAGTTTAGTAGCTTACCCTTTAAGAGTTGAATTTTCAAGCCTTTTCTTCCCTTCTTGCTCATGGATTTTCTTGGGAGTTTTAAAGACCCATTCATCCATGGTTAGAGAAAGGAATAAAAGATCTATTTAGTCTCTTGTACATAGGTAACAAGATTACAATTTTAAGGCACAAAAATGTGCATTAAGGAGAAGGTTTTACCTTTAAAGATATAGATATTTTTCTTCTTCCAATTTTTGGCCTTTAGACAAATAAATTGCTAGGATTTATACCTAGGGCAGATCCATGGATGGAAATTAGTTTTGAGTGCTCAAACTTAGATTTATGACTCGCCCTTGAATCAACTTTGGAGTGTTGTTCTAGCTTGAAATTTGGGCCACCTTAAGGAGATAGATGAAGCTTCATTTTGTTTGTAAAAATATGAAGAATAATGGTGTAATTGGTGGTCATTTTCGGACATAGACATACCCATGGAAGAGATGGAAGTTTTTAGCACATTTTACCTTGTTTTGTTGAGTTTGTCTAACCTTTTCTTCTCCATGGTTTGGGTGTGAAATTTTAGACATAAAAACCTTCAGATTTCGAACATAAAAGTGAGGGAATGAGTGGTTAAAGTTCTATCTTTGATAGTGGAAGAATGAAGGAGTTTTAAGATGTTTTTTCTTACCTTAACTTTTATGAACTTGAGCTAGATCACTAGTGGAGCTTTCTTGGAGCTTGAAGAAGTATGAAGGTGCTGGAAATGGAGTGTATTTCCGGCTAAGAGAAGGAAGAAAGGAGAGAAGTTCATAAATGGCATGATCAAAAGGGAAAGGAGTGTGTGAGAGAGTGTATTAGTAAAAGATGAAGTCTTGCTTTAGGTAATAGGTGTGTAAGACTAGGTGTACTTTGTTGTCTTATTTATTGTGATTACTTTTTGGTCTCTTATTTATCAGCCTTTCAGCTGAGACTTGTTGTGTATATGGGTTTAAATTGTTTTGCTTGACTGCAAAGAGTGTAGAGTGGTAAGGCATGTCTTAAGCTAGGTATTAGGTGTGTTAGCTAGATTGTACGTGTTTCCTTATTTTAATCCATTACTTTTTTTTCTATCCTACTTTATCCACTTTTCTACTAATTTTGTTTTGTTTTTGAAGGAAGATTTTGAAAATCGATGCCTTATAATATTATGACATTAAAGTTGTACATTATGACTAAGTTTATGTGTTAGGTTGTAATATGTTATTTCCTTATTCTAATTTGGTTTGACTATAAAAAATGATTTACATAATATTGTCACAATGTTTGTGATATTAATATATGTATTAATGTGTTACATATTGTATTAACTTTAGGAGATGTTTTATCCTTATTAATGTAACTTCCTTGGTTCATAATTCCATGTGTGGTTTGATGTCCATCTTGGACTATACGTATTTATTTATGTATATATGTTTAGAGGTTGTATTATTCCTGAATGAATATTACTTCTTATTCATTATCCTTTGATGATTATTCATTGATTAATCTCATCCATTTAATTAATCCCTGGTAAAATAGGGTAATTAATGTTTGAGGTTTTGTTATCATTTATTGTAATTACATTAAGTAAACCATGTAATTTTATCACAAGATTTGTGATCTTTTCGTATGTGTTAATGTACTATATGCTACGTTAATTTTAGGAGTTGTTTCCTCCTTATAAATGCTTCCTCTTTGGTCCATTATTTTATCTAAGACTTGGTGCTCATTCCGGACTTTACATACTTGTTTGTAAATGTTTGTTTATAGGTGATAAACTCCTTAATGAATTAAGGTTTACCCTTCTTAGTTATCCCTTGATTAAATACTTTCTTTTAATTAATTCGTGATTAATTAGTGTAATTAAGGTTTAGGGCATTTCAGTATTGCTACTTATTAAGTGCAATGGATACCATAATATTCGCAAGTAACCTATGTAAAAGACTTAGGAACAAGATTCGGTACCACCAATCTCTAGAGCATGGACTTGACCATGAATATGACCTAGACTACTTATAGGAATTGTGTATAAGGTAACTAAATGGAATTGCATTCTCCATAACCTAAGCGAAGACCTTAGGCAGAATCGATTGAGTTACTTAATCACATGGTGGAGGATTAGTGTATGAGGAGGAAAACCTAGTGTAGTCTACAGACTAGCTAGTTGCGCAAAGTGATCACTAGAGTAAACCTAGATCGAGTCTACTCTAGGAAATTCCAACAAGTCTCATTAATCATTGGTCAGAGGGTACTACTATACGGCCGAATGGGATACCTACTTTTAGGTAAAAAGAAGTCCAAAGATCTTTGGATCATTGACCGGAGGGCCCTACTATGGGTGCACACAGGATGACTGCCCATTGAGAATTTAATATACGGGTTGTCCTAATATGATACCCATCTGAGATTAAAGGTAAATACGGATAACAAATAAAGGGCCTCGAAGGCAAGTAACGAGTTCTATTCACAAGGAATCGACTTTCACGTTTTATTAGATTTACTTATCCATCGCTTTACTTATGTACATGAATATTTGTGCAATGTTGTGTTTACATTGGTAGAACTGCTGAGTGTTTACTTACATCATTTACTGTTTTATTATATACGTGTAAAATGGAACGGCATGAAATAAATCGCATGCTAAGATGACTAAATGACCTAAGTGATCTAAAGGATCTAGGATTACACTTTAGCATATTCAACGTTTTAAACCCTATCCTATGTTGATTCAAGTTAATTAGGATATGATTGGGTTTTAGGTCCACTTATAACCTAAATTTAATAACTATGTCATAAACACTTATTATTAAATCTTAGATTAGCTCATTGGAACCTATTATGAGTCGCCACCTAATTTTAACCTAGATTAAATTAGCAAAGGAGAGATCGGGTTCAGAGGCTTGGTATTCAACATATTTAGGGATTACTTTCATTACCCCTAGAAGTCGTTTTCCTCTACTTAATTTAATTACGGCTTATTACGAGTCGTTTTAACCTACATGCGCGCTTCTGACTTTTTTATTCTTTTAACATTTTTTGACCAAAAACTGCAAGTGAGAAATAAAACTACCTAAACTAGGGTTTCGGAGGCAGAATTAGGTCAAATTTAATTATGTCCGTAGCCACATACCTAATGTCTAAGACCACGGAACCCAGTTGAACTACATGATTATGAAAAAACCGAATTAAAATAAAACGTAAAGTTGAAAAATTCGGGGTCACGGACAAGGTGTCCGTGGGCCCAGACATGTACTGTCAACACCCTAAATTTTGAAAATAATAAATCCCCCACCATCCATGGGTGTCCGTGGCCACGGACAACCAGTCCGTGATCCCGAACCATGGGTCCGAGGTCCCAGACCACCCACGGACAATGGGTTTTTGGTGGTTCCCGACGTGTTTTTGGCTCAAAATTTATGCACGCGTAGCCTGAAAGATTTCCAAGATGTTAGTAATTAAATATTCACAGTTTGAAGTCGAGTTAAGCATGAAACTTAACAAACAAGTAACAAGGTAGAAGCGAAAATAAACAGCAATACAAAAGCCGAAAAAAATCGGTTTGAGCCCAAATTTTGAAATAAGATTAGTAAAGTTGTGGAGAGTCAGAAAAGTGAGATTCCCACCTATTTTACCTTCGAATTCTCAATGATTCTTCATGTCGGGATTCGTTGGGAGCTCTGTTGATCTCGGTTCTAGATTGAGTTCGAACCTGGCTTTCTACTATGATTGGTATTCTTCACATTTTGGTGGTGATTTATCCACTGTTTGATGGTTAGAATGATGTTGGAGTTGAAAATTGTGTGAAGTGTGGAGTTGAGAAGAATTTCGGTATTGTTTTGGTGCTTGGGGGTGCAAAAACGTGAGAGGTTGTCTATGGAAGAGAGTTTTGATTGCCTAGGGTTCTGGGAGCTTGTGTGATTCTGGTTTTATCAAGAGATTTGCTCCTTTATATAGACTTTCTTAAAGATAGAAAAAGTCTAGTAAAAATGAGATTTTCGGAACTTTAATTAAGTGACTCCCAAAAGAATTTGACTAAGAAATTTTAGCCACGTGTCAAGGATGAGAATTATGATTTATCTAAGGAGAGGTCAAATTTTTTTGAATATTCAAATATTTTTAAATTCAATTTTCGTCAGATTCAATCAGAAATTGCTAGAAAATTATGGAAATTTGAAAAATCAAAATTTCAACGCCATTATGTCCAAAATGTCATCCTCTGTCATAGATTAAAATTTTAAAGAATTTTAAATTAATTTACCCCTTTTCGGAGGATTGAAAATATGATAACATACCCCTAAAGATGACTAAGCTGCCTTTAGTGCTCCGGAATGAGCCGATCAGACCGGAAATCATCACCGTTTGACTAAAGTGCCCCTCACAACACTAAAGTCTAACAAATCCTAAGCCGGGGGGAGGGGGATTAGAATTTTGGGTATAACAGATTGCCCCCATCAACTAGATATTGTAATGAATATGAAAAGTCTTGTTTATGCCTGAGTGATACCCCAAAATTCCGGATCTTAAAAGACCCTGCATGTAAATTGTGTCGAGCTATTCTAAGGCGTTGACTACCTATAATAAATTAGATGAAGTCAAGCTATTCGAAGGCGTTGACTACCTATAATGAATGAAAGATGTCAAGCTATTCTAAGGCGTTGACTACCTATAATAAATGAGATGATGACAAGCTATTCTAAGGTGTTGACTACCAATAATGAATGAAATGATGTCAAGCTATTCTAAGGCGTTGACTACCTGTAATGAATGAGATGATGTCAAGCTATTCTATGGCGTTGACTACCTATAAGATTGAAAATTGGTGTGGGGTCGACTTCTTCCACTCAAGTGAGTTCATCTACTCTGGTGAGTTTTTCTACTATGGTGAGTTCTTCTACTTGGGTGAGTTCTTCTACTCTGGTGAGTTCTACTATTGTGGTGAGTTCTTCTACTCTGGTGATTCTTCTACTCGGGTGAGTTCATCTACTCTAATGAGTTCTTCTACTCTGGTGAGTTCTTCTTCTCTGGTGAGTTCTTCTACTTGGGTGAGTTCTTCTACTCTGGTGAGTTCTTCTACTCGGGTGAGTTCTTCTACTCGGGTAAGTTCTTCTACTTGGTGAGTTCTTCTACTCTGGTGAGTTCTTCTACTCTGGTGAGTTCTTATACTCTGGTGAGTTTTTCTACTCTAGTGAGTTCTTCTACTCTGGCGAGTTCTTCTACTCTGAAGAATCTGCATCTTCGAGGTGAGAATCTATCTATCTTGGGTCTATGATAAGGAGTCTTATTCAGATTTTAGGTCTCGTACTGAATGAAGAAAATGGTGGGTCTTGCACTAAATAATTGACATCGAACTGAATAATGGGTCTCAAACTAAAGATGAGTTAGAAAGATAATGGTCTTGTGCAAATGATGAAAACTGATTGTTTGAGAACCAAACATGGCAATGATATGGTGTATGCAACTAAAAATATGTATGATACTTGTTCAAAACAAAAAATTGTAGAAAAAGGTGCCAACATGGCAATGTTGAGGAAACTATACTGAAAAAGAAAGTGAAACGATCATTTTCTGACAAGAATTTCATATATGCAAGGGCTTATGTTTTCCTGTAATGGGCTTATTTGTGTGTGTGTGTGTGTGAAGGTAAGGGCTTATGTTTTCCTGTAATGGGATGGTGGTGCTCAAGCTTTGGGTTCCGTTGGTGTTGTCATGGCAACTGTTGGAACCAACAATTGCCCCCAGTATTTTTCCTTAGGACAATCTGAGCTAGAGTTCATAGCAATCGATCGTTCCGATCGATTGCCCCCAGTATTTTCTTTGATTAAACGCACGAATGAGTCTCGTCCTCACAGGCTCAAGGATTATGTTTTGATGTGGTCCTTCCTAACCTACACTTGACGTGTTTGTGTGTTTGCACTCATTTCTAGCTTACAGTCACAACTTCTAGACCATTGAATTTGATATTTGATGGATTTACGCATTCGATCTGTTACTTTCACATGATTAGATACACAATTACCAAGTCGGAAGTCTTTAGAGCTTATAACGTGGTCATGGGCTGTGATGAAAGACAACGGGACCATGGATGGATATTTGAGGTATGTGGAGCTATATGGGTGACCAAAGCAACAACTTGCACGTTCTCTTGGGCTTTCCTTCTTTGTCTTGAAGTTGTTTGGGTACTTCACGTTGACTTTTCTTATGGACGTTGGACTTGGAATATTGAAGCCATCATCTCCCTCTTGTTTTGGTTTTAGATTAAGATTCCGTTCTGGCTTCTTAGATTTGCCCGGTATCTTTTTCCTTTTCCGGCGTTCTTGTGGTTCCCATTTTTTGAACTTCGAGAGTTGTTTTTGATGTAAACTCTTTGGATCCTGTCTCTTTGGGACCATTTGCAGATCATCTCCTCATCTTGGTAGTGGTGTTGCTTCTTTCGACTTGTGAAGTTGTTGTCTGGGAATCGGGCTTCTTGCTTCCTTTGGTCACCGGGTCGGCTATTCATCATTGGATGGCTTGTTTTTGGAGCTTTGTAATATTAAAAGGGATATAAGAAAGGCTCAGCGGGGGTGCCTAGGGTTTAATTCCAGGTTTTACAAGCTTTTGGCTATGTGTGTGTTGTACCTAGGTGCTTCTTCATTCCTGGTAGTTGTGTATCTATTCTTTGTTACTTTTCATAGGTCTAAGTGTAAATTTAAAAAGTATCTCATTCGGTCGGAATTGTGCCGTTTACCTCACCTTTGAATGAGGTCTCACCAGAGTAGTGTAAAGATGACACGCTCATTCACTCATGGTTTTTCCGCTCAAGACACTCTTGCGAATTTCACTCAGATACTAGTTCACACACTAAAACGAAAAATTAAAGATGATGATCCTGAGCTCAGATTGCCCCCAGTATTGATTTGGGGTTTATGACAGCACTTAAACAGATGTGGATTTTGGAATGCTTTATGGATGTTTTGGGATAGACTGTGGTGTTTGCACGGACATGTTCACCCTTTTAGAAACAAAAGACAAGTCATTCTATTCTGTTGTCAGAAAATGATTATTTTGTGATCATTTTCCTTAAAAAAACATTTTTTTGTTTTTTTTGTTTATTGAATGAATGCACAAAAAATTATGAAAATGGAACTATGCTCTAATTCACAAATGGAAAGATAACATCAAAAATTGTAATCTTAGGAAAACTATCTAAAATGATAAAAGAAACTAGCTACCAAAAGCTGGAAGAACGATTGAGAAAAGAAACTACTAAATCGAGAAAACATCTAAAATAGTAATGTTGAACTATCTGATGCCAACGTACTAAATATTCGAGCTCTCGACCGTCAAAACCCATTGAGATGACCGTGATTGTCTTCCTTCTGAATTTCGTGTAGGCTTCATAAAATGTCTGAACTAGGAATGCCTATGGGTTATGTAGGTGGAACTTTGGTCTAAATCTTTTCCAAACTGAGAGTAAAGTGTATGGACTAAGTGATTCATAGACTAGAACGGATATGTAGGCATGAATACCCTTAATCTGGAAGTGGAGCAATAGGCTGAAGGAAGTCACATGGATTGTGAATGGGCCACTGAGCCGAGAGAGAAGCCTTGAAGTCTAAGGTTCATTTGATGTACTTGTTGGGCCTTGAAGCTGGAAACTGGAATGAATGAGTTATACAAACCATCTTGGATTCAAATGTTTTATGGGTCAAAATTCTAGATTGAGAACAAAGCTCATGGGCCAAAACTATGAATTGATCTATGGACTCAGATGGAATGAGTTATGAGTGTGGTACTTGGGCCAGAATGTTTGCTAAACCAAGCTCTAGATTGGAATTTGGGCTGAAACCTGAACAAGCAGTTTTGATTGAACCTAAAAGATGATGCCAAGATCTAAAATTTTGGTCAATGCCCGAGTGAAGAGTTTTCCTTGACTAGAATGGACCTTGGGCCCAAAGAATTTCAATGGAAGGCTTGATTGGTTCATCTGGATTTTTTTGAATTACCTCAAATGTAGGTGAATTTTTTTCATGGGCCTAGAACTAAATGGATAATTCAAACTGGGCTGAAAAGTGGAAATCACCTAAGGCTAGGCTTTTGGGCTAAATCCCAAACAAATAATTCACTTATTAAACCAAACAGGGTCTTTGGGCCGCAAACAATAAAGCCGTAAATTCAGTTGGGATAAGTTGATGTGGAAAAAGTTCCTATCAATTTCAAGGCTGGGTAGTGGGTAACACCCCAACCATTAAGCTCGTCATTACCTCTTAAATTGTCACCAATTACTCTTACTCACGCAGCGGAACTCTAATTACAACGAGGGGTGAAACAACGCCGTTAGCCACCCATATGGCTAACCAGGCCTTCCTTGCATAACGTAACGGTCTGATGAACTGGAACAACCGAGTACACTATACCGAGTCTACAATAAATGGATGCCGACAACATATTCGGTCTTACACCTCCTTCAATACAAAAGTAATTAAAACTACTACCCATGCAACCCACCGACCCCATCCTACTCTCGAACGGTAACATCTTCGGTGTACCTGTAAAATAAAAACATCACCCCTAGGGGCTCAGCTTAACGCTGCATATGAAATTCGCATACCCCGAGCGCTAACCGGGGTACGCCGACCTCTTAGTCGGATGTACATGGAGTTCATTTTCGTCAAACAACATGCATCATAGCAATACAATAAGTACATGTAATGCTCAAGGAATCTACATCCAATCATGGAACACAGTTCCTAATAACGTAACAAGGTTGTTAGTTGTATCTGGTTACTCCTAGGCCGTGAGGGTTATACCTCACTATGCCTTATTTACTTATTCAATACCTCACCCGCTCTCTCGGGTTACTTATTCATATACACACCCATTGTCTTGGGCTACCCGTACTATACTCACCCACACTCTCGGTTACTAATTTTTCATTATCTCACCCATGCTCTTGGGTTATTAATACTCATTATCTCACCCATGCTTTTGGGCTAATTTTACTCAAGCTCATGTAGATTCTCGAGACGCTACAGGTCTCCTACGTCACGCTTGTTACTCTTAATACATACTTAGGCCAAAACTCATGGCTCTCTAGCACAGTCTTACTTCCCCGGTTTCGACCCTACTCTGGGACTAGCATGGTGGAAAGGTTCAACTAGCTCACAGAACTCCCTCTTAGTTCCTATCTCTTTTACTTAGGTCTGACTACTCTCGGACTACTCACATTCCCATACACTCCTCTCTCGGAGTTATAATAATACTATGTATATTAGTCAAGAAGCATCACTCTCGATGTTTCTAATGACTTTGGGAACATTACTTAAGTTCGGTTAATCTTAGGTTTTAAGGGTTACCCATACATTTCACTTACTCATACTTTCGGTTATGTTCTTATATCGGGTAAAATCCCCATATTGGAGGTCGACCATGTCACAAGGGAGTTACTAATCCCTTAGGTCTCTTTTACCTTCTTCACTAGTTTCACATCTTCGAACTATCTTAAATCCTCTTGAAGGAGGTTCACTTATCTTTCCACTCTCATTTGTTTCGTGGATTATTTCGATGTGGTTTTCTAACCATTATCGGGTATTTACTCAACCCGTATTTCTCCTCACATTCTAGGGAGTTCAAATGTTTGCGTTATCGTTATACTTTAACGGATAGTTTGTGTGTTGCACGTTTTCGTTACCATAAGCACCGACCCGATCTATGGGTCACTAGCCAAACATTACTCACTATGTGTCGGCCTTTACACTATGTTAGACCACACCGGCATACAAGTATGTTAGCTCATTCAACATACAACGAGACATACATAATCAAACAAAGGATTATTTTCATGCTTTAATCTTGATTAAGCCGGCACACAAACACACAAATCAACGTAACTCGGTTAGCACGCGGAGTATGAGAAAATCATACCTTTCACCGGGGTTTTTACTTTACCGTGGCATCTCACCATGCTCGGGTCACGCACGACTCTCTGATAATGTTTCAAACATTATTATTAATACTAAGATCATACGGTACACAATTAAATGCTACTCCCGTACTTACCCCGTATCCCGTTACTCGGTTTTACTCTTGTTAATTTGAGTTCTCACTTCTCAATCACTTCTAACACTTTCTTACACTTCCTAGGGCCCTTACATGTCACCAAACAAGGCCTTAACATCTTATAACATCATTAACATTCAAACCCCCATCATTTACAACTTTTTAAAACACTCACGGCATGATTCTGGGGGAGGTCCGGGACTTGGTACTAACCCTAAGTCCCGGACCAATGCTGGTCGTGACTCTCGGGTTGTTTTTCTACCATGGTCCGGGACCTTGTCCCTATCCCAAGTCCCGGACCAGCATGGATGTTCAGTCTCGGCGTATTTAAATGGGGTGGTCCGGGACCTTAACCATCTCTCAAGTCCCGGACCAAGTGCTGGGATGAATTCTCGGTATGAAAACAGGGGGTGGTCCGGGACTTTGTCCATGGACTAGGTCCCGGACCCTGCTACAGATTTTGCAAACTTAGCCTTTTCCAACTCTGTTCAAGGTCTTCTCTTAGTCCCTTAATTAACCAATTTTCCCCACCTTAAATCCACATGTTTAAGCACTTAATTACCCTTCTTAATCACCTTAATCCAACCACCAAGTCCTCTCACTAGCTTTTGATTATTTCACTGAAATTCACTTATACTTTGATAACTAGTTTTCTAGATCTCACCACTTCTTGTAACAGATTTAGCTCCCTCTTTTACAATTCTAACAATGCCATTCCCAGCACTTCAATTGACATTTTTACTACTCCTCATACACACTTCTCCTTAGTTTGGTTTCCAAATCATTAACCACTCACTTAACACCTCTTAACACCTAGTTTCATCCTTATAATAAACACTCAAGTTCATAACCTCCTAGGCAATTTTGACAGCACTTGCCTACTTCTTTAGCATATTCACCACACTTAAATCAACTCATATACACAATCTTCACTCCTGTTTAATCAAGCATCAACAACTACATTAATTTCCCACTTGTTCACACATATGTATTAGTTTAGACTCAAGCTTATTTCTCTCACTTAAGCAACATTAAAACAGCTTCATTCATCTTTAAATTGTAGTATCTCAACTACACTAATACAAGATCATCCACACCACTTACAAAATCTATTTTGCAAGAAGATAAACCAACTCAAGGTGAGTTCATTACCTTGTAAATTTTCGGTTTTCACTTCCCTTCTTCCTCTTCTCTTGTTCACTCCTTCTCTTCTCATTTTCACACCGCACAAGGGAGTCTAGATTGCTAACTACAATCATATCCCCACACCACACAATACAAGCTTATTAATTTAATTTTTCCCACACAAAAACTAGCATTTCAAGAACTAGTTTTTAGGCTCTAGCTTAGATATTACCTTAGAGTATTCAAAAGGAGAGCTTGGCAATCAAATGGAGGCATTTCCAACACTCCACAAGGGCAAGGAGCTCACGGCTGAAATGGGGAAAATTTTCAATGGAGAATTTTTTCCAAAATTGGAAGAACTAGCTAGAAATGAGCAAAACCCTTGCTTATTACCTTAAGGCGTCAAGGTGGTGAAGGAGAGTCAAAATCAGCTCCTCAAGCTTCAAAAGGCAAACACCCATGGAAGTGAAGGTGGAGGAAACAAGATTTTGAGGGGTGGAAAACGTAGCCCTCGCCGATACGAATCTAACGGTACAATTTTAGTGTGATTTGGTGAAGAAATGAGTAAGTTAATGGAGGAAGAAGATAGGGGCTGTGAGCTGTTTGGAATCGCCATCTTACAGAGGAAGAAGAAGATGTTAACAAAGAGCTGGGACGGAAATCGTGAAATGAGGAAAAGAAGGGAAGGTGAGAGAGTAAGTAGTTACTTTTTACTATTCCCCTTTTACTATTCACTCACCGGGCCCGTTTTTTCAGATTTTTCTTCGGTTCTTTCTTTATTTTTAATGGTTATTAAGCTTCCACTAATACTTAATTATAGTTATTTAATCAACTATAATTTTTACGGGTCCGTTTGACCACTTAAAGTCACGTTTTCGGGTTTTCTCGAAAAATGTGCTTTAAAACTCCGTTAGCGTTTTAATCCATTATTTGGATCCGTTTTCTTCGGGAATCATTCCCGTATACTAATTAGGCCTAACTAAGCCTTAGGAATCCATCTCGGACCCTTACGAGATCATATATCTCTTATTTTCATTTAATGCGCATTTTAGCGTTTTTTCGCTTTTCAAGCGTTTTCTCTTTGCTTTTGGTTTTATTCTTTTTACCAATACTCTTTAGGCACCATTAGGCCTTTAATAATTTTATTAGAGTAATTAAATCACCATTATTAGGTCCGGGTATTAAAATCTACCCCTCTTAAGAACTTTATCCTCAAGTTGATGAATCTAATATGGTTAGTCTCATGGCATTCAATGCCAAGGTTATAGTACATGTATAACCCTACTGACTCCACAAGTCAGTCTCATTTCATACTACACATACCACACACTAACACAGCATGTATAGCAATCAAAATACTCTTTGTATTCTCTCCATGGAATCGGTCCGAAGACAAGAAGGCACTACAGTCCTCGAATCCATATTGAGTATTATACTACTGATCCCTCAGGTACCGGTCACGTTGAACACTTACGCTTTCTGGTTCACGGCCATTTCATGACAAATGGGCACTTACTCTCTCTGGCCCACGGTCCCTTCGGTTCTGATCAAACATTACACATATACATATCCTCAGGCACTCTGGTTGACTCACTCAACACAGGAACATCTCAGGGTACTCTCCCCGTCCCGCTGCCTTTCGAAAAATCACACACTGTCACCGCCCCAACCGGTCACATAGGACCGCCGCACGTACGGTGCAATGGTTTCAAAACTAATACACGCCCACCGTTCTACCGGTCATCAAGACTTAAGGCCGTAGCCATCGGCGGGTGATAGCAGTTTTTTTTTTTAAAAGAACCAGTTTTCATTTCCATCATCATACTTGAAGAAATTCCTTTTCAAATTCTGTTTGGAAATTGTTTTTGAAACGTCACACAACTCCAAATCAAATTTATGGTAGCTGCATCTTTTCTTAGCGTGATTACTTCCGACCACTTATAGGGAGCTTCGAGAATCATCCAACCCTGATGTGATCAGCATCAGTGTTGAACTATCCTTCCACTCCAATTTGTGTTCGGTTTCCCTTGATCGCTAGCATATCAAGTTCCACCTCCCACGTCAGTTTCAAACAATCAGATAGTCAAACATTTTCGTTTTCTATCTTTAACTCTTTCTAGTCATATTCATGAAGTAATTCATTTCAATTAATCTCTAGTTCCTAGTACTTAGGTCATTCATCATTCGCAACTTACTCCATTTACTTACCTAGGCATTCACTACACTACTCGAGGCTCATTGTAACACCCCAACCGCTAATCCTATACTTACCGTCTAATCGTCCTATTAATCTTACGAGTTCGCAGCGGAAATATCACATACTTACTACGGCGGGTGGTACAACGCCGCTAACCGCCCATACGGCTAGCTAGGCTTACCTTACTTACAGTCACGGTTTGATGAACATAGCGTACCGAGCTACTAAATTACTTACTCAAAACATCATATACCAGATACTTACATCATTGGATCACCGAGTATTAAATTACATTCGATTACATCATTTCTAAGTTCCAAAAGAATGAGTTTCTAGGGCTACTCATCTATACCAATTCTCATTCTATCCCAAAATCCAAAAAGTGTACCCCATGGTACACCGGCTATTCAAAAACTGTAGCCATGTACTACTTAGTACACCCATCATAATTCATTGTTTATAACCAAAAGAAGACAGGAAAATTAAACTTCAACTCTCCTAGTCTTCATCCTTCACGGGTACCTGCGTGTAGTAAAAATGGTGCCCCAAGGGGCTCAGCAAACGCTGCATATAGACTCCGCATATACCGCGTGCTAGCTAGGGCACACCCGATTTGAGGTCCACTAAACATGCAGTTCATTATTTTCATACATACATGCTTTGCATTCAACATACATGCTATACATTTCATTACACAAATCAAGGCAACAATACCATAGCATACATCTCACTTACCTTCACAAGGTTAGCCAAATTATGCATCCGGGTTAATCGGAATGCTTTACTCTTTTACTCATCACTTACTTTTTCTTACTTACAATTACTTACTTTCATTTACTTTACTTACTCATTCTACTACTTACTTATACTCAAGTTAAGTCGTCGGGACCTCCGGCCCTGGGGACTACGCCGTCCCACCTCCGGGATTTACTTGACTCACCAATCCGGGATGCTACCCACTTAAGGATTTAGGCCGCGGACCAGTTTAAGAGTCAGGAATTGGAGCCAACCTCTCGTGACTCCGCATCCTCACGCGTGGCCGAAACTAATCGGACTTCTACTCATTCCAATTTAATTACCAATTTAAGTTAGAATGGTTAGCTTGTATTAGGAATAAGTAGAAGTCCAAAGTCAACACATTAGGTAACACAGACATTGGCAACACTCATACAAGCATTCATATTCATCCATACATTTCATGAATTATACAAACTAAAATTTAAGAGAATATTCACAACATACAACAATACATATCCACAAGATGCATATTTAACTCTGATTCGTGCATTTATCTTATTTGGTGATCAATTAGCACACAACACAACAAATCAGAGTAACCAAGATAGCATACGGGGCATGAGGAATCCATACCGTTCACCGTTGCACGTGTTTCCAAACGCCCTTCGGTGTCACAAATCAAGTCCTATTATATACATACAATTGAATGATTATATACCTATACTCAACTTAACTCCTACTTACTATGTCCTTATACTTCTCCCACTTACACTTTACTTACTTATTTTTCATTACTTAAGTTCACTTTCTTACTTAACTTTGGCATGCTTTCATACATGCACATATATATAATATGTAGGTATATACATATATATATATATATATATATATATATATATATATATTATATATTATTTAATTTAAATAATATTTTTTTTTTGACCGGACCGTACTTGCGACCGACCTTGCAAGTCCGGTCCATTCCAGTAGCTCACATTACCAAAATTCTTCTGGCCGGCTGAACTTGCAAGTCCGGTCGCAAGTTCGGTCCATTCCAGAAGGTTTCCTCGGTGAATTTTTCTGGCTCGACCGAACTTGCATGTCCGGTCGCAAGTCCGGTCGATTCCAGTAGGTTTACATCGGTGAATTTTTCTGGCTCGACCGAACTTGCATGTCCGGTCGCAAGTCCGGTCGATTCCAGTAGGTTACAGACGGGGAAAATTTTCTGGTCCGACCGAACTTGCATGTCCGGTCGCAAGTCCGGTCGATTCCAGTAGCTTTCCCGTCTTGTAAACCTGGGCTCGACCGAACTTGCAAGTCCGGTCGCAAGTTCGGTCCGACCCAGTATTTGCATTTTTATTTCTGTTTTCAGTCCTCCTTTTACCCATTACTTCCCCATTGCTCCTACACTTATTCCCACATGCTAAACACCAATTAACCTCCTAATACACCCTAGTTCACTCCTTAACTCCTTACACAACTCTATACTAATTCACTCACATAATTTTCCAAGTTTCTTTTCCACACTCACCTAGCTTCTTCTCTAGTTGCATTATGCTACAGTTTTTAACACTTACACTCCTATCTCTTTAGCTCCCTCTTATAATGTCATTTCTAAAATTACAATGCGCTATAACTACCTTAACTATCTCTCTCAACTTACCCCCTATCCATCTCAAACAAAATCTGTTACACACACAACTCACCTAGTTTAATTCTCTAAGTGTTCTAATCCTAGGCAAATTTTGCCATAGTCTCCCTTATAATTTTATACTCTCACCACATGTTCTAATTCACATCTTAACACTCTTTCACCTGTTTCAATAGACATCGATATACAAGCTCTCATATGCCCACAACAACACTAAACCACTCATCGAAATTCCTGCACATTAACACTAATTCCCAATCTGTTTCAATAAGTTTTACACATCTTTTTAAAGCTTCAAAATACTTATATTCTCTTACACACCACACTACTATCATACATTACCATTTTTCAATACACATTTCCATTTCTTAAAATCTGTTACATTACATATACAAGACTTACACAAGGGTGAGCTTATTTACCTTGTTTTCTTCTTCTAGTTTCTTTCTTCTTCTTTCTCCTTCCTTCCTTCTTCTCTACCGGTTTTGGTATTCAAACAATCTAATATCATCACCCATACATATACACACATTCAATACTAAAACTAACCTTAAACATTATTTGAGTTCTAATGCACATTCTAGGGTTTAGAATTTATGGTACCTTTCGAGGATGCAAATGGAGCTTGGAGTGGCTCAAGAACAATATTTCTAACTCCACCAACAAGCCAAAATCGGCTAGAACAAGAGGGAGAACAAGGGTTTAGCTCATGAATTTTGTTTGCCTTTGAGGCTAGAAAAAGATGGAGTTTTTGAAGATGTTTTTACCTTAATAGAACAAGGAGAGGGGGGCCTTCTAATGGTGGTGTTGAAACTCCAAATGGGATATACCCATAAAATCGAAAGTGCTATTTCCGGATTTTGAAAAGAGGAAAATGTTGCTCTTGAGGAGAGGAAGACAATGGTGTAGTTTTTATAATTTTTGGAGCAAGTTTAATGGGTTAACACAAGGAGAGAAGTGGTAGTTTTTGTGAGGTTTCCTTATTTCTCCATGGATGACCGATGAGGAAGGAGGAGGAAGAAAAGAGAGGGTGCTGGGTGAGGGTATTCACGTGAGAGAGAGGAAAAGAATGGGGTAGGAGAGAGAGTATGTGAGAGTGGGGGTTACTTTTGTGTTTTAATTGTTTTTGTCTTTAGTTAATAAGAGAAGAATGTGAGGAGTGTGAGGGGGCCTTAAAATCGGCTAGCACACAGACCCACTTGTGGGTTTTGAAATTTATTTGCAATATTGGACACACTAGTTTGAGTTATTTTTACTTCAACCCCACAACTTCCCGTTTTTGGCAGTTTTTACTAATTTCTCGTTTCCTTGATTTTATTGGTTCTAAAGCCTCACTAATATTTATTAATGATTATTTAGTTGGATAAAATTGTTACGAGTCTATTTGACCCGTTTAAAGACACGTTTTCCCGGTTACCTCGAAAAAACACGCTTTAATGTTCATTAGTGATTTTAATCCATTTTACCGATCCGTTTTCTTCGGAATTTGTTCCCTCATGATATTTACACTTAATTAAGCCTCTAAAATTATTTATTAGCCTAATTAATCACTGTTTTTATTACGGGGTATTTCAATGTACCCCCCTTAAGAAACTTTGCCCTCAAAGTTGCTCAAGGTTAATGGTTTAGGTAATTCTACTCATTAGGCAAACCAATTGCACTAATGTGTCTTACTACTACCTATGAGGTGTTCACTTCATTCCACATTGCAAACATACACACTTCACGCATCATACACAATCCATCCTTTCCATTCATACCATTCCACAATACCACATTACCATTCACAATACACCTTACACAAACATCATCCATCATACAAATACATTCATACACTACACATTACACGTACATACACATACCAATTCACTTACACTACATGTGCCATACAAAATCTGTTACAATACCTACACACTAAGCAATGCTTACCCCGAAGCAATGCAAAAGCAAAAGGGCTCTACCCCCCTTAAAAGGGGTACGACCCGTACCCGTATCGCTAAATGCTAGACTCTCTAGTCTATGAACAGCTGTGGGTACTTAGCCTTCATGGCATCTTCCAACTCCCATGTCGCTTCTTCGACATCATGGTTTGACCATAGGACCTTCACCATTCGTATAGACTTGTGGCGAGTGTCTGGTCTTCCTATCAAGGATTCTCACTAGGGTTTCGACATATCTCATGTTTGGCTCAATGGATAAGTGCTCGGGCTCCAACACATGAGAAGGATAAGCAATATACTTCTTGAGTTGTGACACATGAAATACATCATGGACACACCCCAAGTCCTCAGGTAGTGCTAACTGTAGCCTACGGATCCAACTCTTTCGGTGATAGTGTACGCCCTACAAACTTTGGGCTTAGCTTGCCCTTCTGACCAAAACGGAAGACACCCTTCATAGGTGAAACCTGCAAACACACTTGGTCGCCCATGGCGAACTCAAGGTCGCGTCGACTCACATCCGCATAGGATTTCTGTCTATCTTGGGCTGCCTTCATGTTAGCTCGGATTTGTTGCACTTCAGCTTGCACTTGCTCAAGATACTCCGGTCCTATTATGACCGCTTCACTTGACTCATCCCAACACAAGGTTGTACGGCAAGGTCTACCGTATAGAGCTTGGAAAGGCGACATCTTAATCAAGGCGTGATAACTATTATTATACGAGAACTCGATAAGGTGAAGCTTATCTAACCAACTCCCCTGAAAGTCCAAGGCACATGCCCGAAGCATGTCCTCCAGTGTCTGGATGGTCCTTTCTGTCTGACCATCGGTCTGAGGATGGAAGGTGGTACTCAACTTCAATTCTGTACCCAACACTTCCCTTGTGGCTCTCCAGTATCTCGAAAGAAATCTGGTGTCGCGGTCAGATACTATAGTCTTAGGGACTCCGTGGTGTCTGATAATCTCCTTATCGAAAAGCTCAGCTAGCTTTACTACCTTCCAGGTGTCCTTCATCGGTATGAATCTGGCAACCTTGGTAAGGCGATCTACTACAACCCAGATCATATTGAGTCCTCCCCTAGCAGGTGGGAGTCCTACAACAAAACCATGGAGATATCATGAAAATTTCCACTCCGGAACTGGCATGGATTGTACCATTCCGCCCGATCTACGGTGTTCAAATTTTACCTTCTAGCATGTCAAGCATCTCAATACAAATTCTGTCACGTCTGATCTCATTCCAGACCCCCAGAAGTACCTCTTCATGTCTTTGTACATCTTGAGGCTCCCGGATGGACTGACAATGTGGAACAGTGTGACTCTGGCAGGATGCGATCCCTTAGCTCAACATTGCTTCGGGGGACGCATAGCCTGCCATTCAACCAAATCAAACCATCTTCATGTAGCTTAAAATCATACTTTTTTCTTTCAAATGTACCATTCTCGATCTTGTGTCTGATTTCGGTTAGGTAAGGGTCGCTCAACTGAGCGTCTTGCACCTCGTCAACCAAGCTAGAAGAAGCGAGTAGCGAATGGAGCGAGTGTGCTCGACGGCTCAGGGCGTCGGCTACAATGTTTGCCTTCCCTTCCTTATATTGCAAGTTGATGTCATAGTCTGAAAGAAATTCCATCCATCTTCTCTGTCTCAAATTCAGTTCTTTCTGCGTGAATACATACTGTAAGCTCTTATGGTCGGAGTAGATGGTGATGCTTACCCCATAGAGATAGTGTCGCCATATCTTCAAGGCAAAGACAATGGCTCCTAACTCTAAGTCGTGAGTCGGGTAATTCTCCTCATGCTTTTTCAGCTGGCGGGAGGCATAAGCAACAACCTTGCCATGCTGCATGAGTACGCATCCCATTCCTTTGCCTGATGCATCACAGTATACCTCAAATCCCTCTGTGCCCTCTGGAAGAGTAAGGACGGGCGCTGAGGTCAATGAGTCTTTCAGTTTTTGAAATGATAGCTCGCACTCGTGTGTCCATACAAACGTTGCATATTTCTTCATCAATGTAGTCATGGGCTTAGCGACTTTCGAGAAGTCCCTTACAAATCTCCGGTAGTAACCAGCTAGACCAAGAAAGCTCCTAATGTCGGTAACAGTCTTGGGTCTAGGCCATGATCGTACAGCTTCTATCTTTGAAGGGTCAACTGAGATACCTGCGCTCGAGATGACATGTCCAAGGAATGATACCTGATCAAGCCAAAACTCGCATTTGGAGAACTTCGCATACAGCTGGTTCTCGCGCAGTGTCTCAAGCACTTTCCTCAAGTGGGTTTCGTGTTCCTCTGGTGATTTGGAATATACAAGGATGTCATCGATTAAGACCACAACCGAAGTGTCCAACTGTTCGCTGAATAGTCGATTCATGAGGTCCATGAATTTTGCCGGTGCGTTTGACAAACCGAATGGCATCACTGTGAATTCATAGTGGCCATATCTGGTACGGAATGCCGTTTTCTCAATGTCTTGCTCTTTGATTGCAATCTGATGGTACCCTGAACGGAGGTCGATCTTGGAGAAGACTGAGGCTCCTTTCAATTGGTCGAATAGGTCATCGATACGTGGTAGTGGGTATTTATTTTTGACTGTGACCGCATTCAGCTCGCGGTAGTCAATGCAAAGTCGGAGGCTACCGTCCTTCTTCTTCACGAAGAGAACCGGTGCTCCCCAAACCTTAATATATTGTATAAACACTTAAATATGGTGTATTAAGACTAAAAAGAGTCTTAGAAACATTAGTAAACAAATTTAAACAAAAGAAAACACAAAATGTGCTTTAAAGTCAATAAGAGCCAAAATGTGCTCTAAGCTTGGGATAAAATTGGTTAAGACCTAATGAACTTACCAAGACCTCATTATACACTATTGAACATATTAAACAAATTACCAAAGAAAACCAAGCTTGAAAACAAGTTTAAACACAAAATGTGCTTTAAGGAGTCTAAAGCACATTTTTGAAAAATTGTCTTGTAAATGAGTTTTGAGTGGCTAGATGTCCATCATTACTCTTAAATATATATGTTACTATATAATATCACATTTGGATGTCTATATCAATGGGAAATCAAAAATTTCACTTCTATGTGCCTTGTTTTCATGAATAGTGATTTTTATAAGCTATTTTGTAACATATGTTTGTATAAGTAATTAAATTGACAAATAAAGACTATATTACCCTCATACTACTATTTGGGGCCGGTTTTTAAGGTTGGTGACACACCACCTTTGTTAGCTTGTTAAGAAAATAAATAAGACTACTTAAGTACCTTTTTACTTTATTAAGTATAAATATCTTCAAAAGCAAATTCTATCTCATTCTCTCATTTCTTTCTTTCATTTCCCACGGTCTCAACCTTCTTCTTCCTTCTTCTTGCTGTTCTCTCACGGTAATACCACACACCTCCATTAAAACTCCACTTTGATCTCTTGTAAAATCTTGCTCACTTGTTCAAATCAAAAACAAACACCACCAATCTCTTCCTCTCATCAAGCTCTTCATTCCTATCTTCTTAAAATTCCAAGACCACCATTTCGGTGCCATGGAGTTCCTCCATTGAAGGAGCTTGAGCTTGTATTTTTACATATTGTTACTCTCCTTTGCTTCTAGGTAAGGAATCTCAAATAAAAACTTCATTTCCTTCATGTTTTGTGGTAACCGAAAAATATATATTGACGGAGCTCCTTGTGTGACCTTGTTCTAGCTTCATTTCAACTCTTCATGGACTAGGTGGAGTCCTCTCTTGTTAGACATTCAAACTCTCTTCAAAGAGCAAGGTAAAACAACTACATTAATGTTTTTGAAACAATGTAAAATTAGGGTTTACAATGAGATGGAGCTTATAGCTTGAATACTCATTACGATGTTTGTATATTGTTTAGAACTTGTCAAAGAATCAAATACCCTACCGGTTTTCTAAAGGAAACAAGAAAAGAAGTGTTTGGAAAAGAGGTAAATCTACTAACCAAATGTTGTTTAATGCCTTAGGAGAAATGAGCTTATAATGCTTGTTAAAACTACCTAAAGAGCAAATGGTGAATGACTTAGTAAAGTGTCCTCAAGAGCTTAGTAAAAGGCATATGTGTTGTTGAGTGTATTTGCAGGTTGAAGGCAAATATATTGTGGAAATTCAGTGTTTATGATTTATGCATCTTAAGGGCCTAAGAGCCATGTCATTTAAGGGCCTAAGTGCCATGCAATTTAAATTATGCACTATATTGTGATGTAGTGCTTTGTGAGTGGAGTTTATGTATAATAAGTGCTTGATGGATTTTTAGTGTTCTTGGTTGTTTGTTGGTAAAAACAATGTGTTTTGGTTTAGTAATGTTCTAGGAGAACCTATGTCGAAATTTAGGTAACAAATGGGAAGTTCTAAGAGTTAAAATGAGTTTGATAAGTTAAGAGGTGTTTAGATTGGTTAAGTGTTGTTCTTGGGTAAGAAACATGCATTAAGGTGATTTAGGATGTCACACGGACTTAGGCATGAGCTTCACCAATGTGTTATTCGACTCCGGCGCCTCTCACACTTTTGTATCACCATCCTTTGTGAAGAGGTTGAAGCTAGATGCGGATGAGCTACCGAACTTCATGGTTACTCTCCTATCGAAGGAGCGAGTAAAGTGCACCAAGTATTATCAATTAGCCACAATCCAAATTAAAGGCGAATCATTTCCCATTTCCTTCATCGAATTCAATGGATTGGGATTCGACGTAATCATTGGAATGAATTGGTTGGAGCGGCACAAGGGTAGAATCCTCTACGCCGAGCATCGTTTGCTGCTCAAGAGTCCTTCTGGGGTTACCGTATCTTACCGCCAGAAACCGAGAGAGCCTTCGACCACACTCATATCTGCCATGGCTATGTACCGGGAGCTCAGAAAGGGCCAAGAAGTGTATCTGTGTTATGTACAAGACCTGGAAAGAGATCCAGAGTTCAGTGAAGATGTACCCATTGTATCCAAATATCCTGATGTATTCCCTAAGGAGCTACCCGGCATGCCACCACCGAGAGCAGTGGAATTTGAGATTGATCTATTGCCAGGTACCGGTCCCATTGCTAGGGCACCGTACCGTATGGCACCTGCAGAAATGACCTGTAACACCCCTAATACGCACATGATACTAAATGAAATCGCAGCGGATTAAATAACTAAACAGTAACTAACGCTTCGGTGCTACAACGCCGTCAACCACCCACGTGGTTGACAAGGCAGAATAAATACAAGTGTACCGGTCTGATGATCAGACTCCCGAGCATAAAACTAAACCATAAATACATCATATACAATACCGAGTGTTTTACCTTCACTGTATAACATCACTGTAAACTGCAACAACCAAATGTATATAACGCCACAGGAGCACAGGCGCATCCCGGGCCAACATCCAAAAACATACAAAAGTAATCCTGCATCCTAGGATCTAAAGCCACTCCGCTTCCTCGATCCTCATCCTGCAGTATAAGAAATATGGATCCCCCGAGGGGGTCAGCAACCCTTGGCTGGTATGGCTAACGCGCAGCCCATCGGCTACCGGGATACGCGCAGCTACTTGTCATGATAACATGGCATTCATTTATATACATAACATAACATAACATATGGCTTAGCATCAATGGTGCACAGCACACAACACACATACACAGTGGATTTTCACTCCACGGTAACAAACCACAAGGGTCAAATAACACAAGAGCCTAGAGAGTGATTCACTCTCATGTCAAGCTCGTTAAACACACTCATTACCGTTCTGTTAGACGAACGAGTAACTTAAGTCACAGATGGTTCGGATTTAGTGACCCGAACACACCACACAAACACAGGTTCCCACTAAACCGATCATAAGTCAGAATAGGTAAGCTTTGGAAGAAGCTAGCGGGAGATCGAACGCCAAATTAAGGAGAACAATCTTAACAACATAAGAGTCGAATCTGATTCAGATATCTACTCTTAACTTACATGCATGACCGGACAACCGGATTCCTCACTTCCCAGTTAACACTTGTTAGAAGTTCATAGTGGAACTTAGCAACCAACACACAATAGGTGGTAATCATGTTAGACACACAAGGGAATGAGTCACATCATAACATCACAATAACATGAACAACTGTAAACTCATTACATGTTTAAATCTTATAACGTCATAAACACACAGAAAACATACAACACACAAGCCGGTGTAAACCGGTAGGCAACAGACTGCAAGAAAACCATACCTTGGTCCTTGCCTCGTTTGGTTTCCTCCGTAGGTCACTCCTATACATGATTCAAGAACGTCGGTTAATTAACTTACTTAACCTCCAAATTTACTAAGTGTTTAACATAATTATTTGACATGTTTAATGTCTAACTTACCCTAGGTTACCTTCATTATATACCCTAGGGTTAACTACATAGGTCACATTCTTTTCTTTTGTTTTTTTTTTTACAAGTTTAGATCCGACCACCTTACCGACCGAACTCCGTTGGACAAGTTCGGTCGATTCCAGAACACATTTCCGTCAAAATTTTCTACTCCGACCGAACCTACCAAGTTCGGTCCTATGTTCGGTCTTTTCCCGAGAGTTTCTTCCCTTTGTAAATTTAGCCCGACCGAACTTACCAAGTCCGGTCCTATGTTCGGTCGGTTCCAGTAACTCAATCCGTACACAAAATACAAGCCCGACCGACCTTGCAAGTCCGGTCCCCAAGGTCGGTCTTTTCCAGAAGCCAATTCTCGCAGGGTAAACTGGGCTCGACCGACCTTGCAAGTTCGGTCGCAAGTTCGGTCTGGCCCAGACCCTTGTTTTCCTTTTTACATTCAACCCAAACTTCACCCCATATACCCTAGTGCACCCTAACCTCATTTAGGCACTTCAAATACACCTTAAGACATCCTTAAACACTCATAAAACTCATCTTCTAATTCCTTAAGCCTTTACTTATTTCCTTGTAAAATTCCATAACACTTACAACATTTTATACTATGTTTCTAAATGGTGTTTCTCACCTAGGATAACTACTATCCCAAAATGCTTTCTCCTCATCTTAACATCATCTCTTAAGCATTATTTCTCACAACTAACTCCTTATGTGATTCTTGAAGTTCTTTTCCAAGTTTACACTTTCTCCTTATTTACCAAAGTTTGCCTAAGTCTTTACCTAAGTCCAAAATGACTTTGGTACATACTAAAACCTCAAGCTCATGCCTAAGTCCGTGTGACATCCTAAATCACCTTAATGCATGTTTCTTACCCAAGAACAACACTTAACCAATCTAAACACCTCTTAACTTATCAAACTCATTTTAACTCTTAGAACTTCCCATTTGTTACCTAAATTTCGACATAGGTTCTCCTAGAACATTACTAAACCAAAACACATTGTTTTTACCAACAAACAACCAAGAACACTAAAAATCCATCAAGCACTTATTATACATAAACTCCACTCACAAAGCACTACATCACAATATAGTGCATAATTTAAATTGCATGGCACTTAGGCCCTTAAATGACATGGCTCTTAGGCCCTTAAGATGCATAAATCATAAACACTGAATTTCCACAATATATTTGCCTTCAACCTGCAAATACACTCAACAACACATATGCCTTTTACTAAGCTCTTGAGGACACTTTACTAAGTCATTCACCATTTGCTCTTTAGGTAGTTTTAACAAGCATTATAAGCTCATTTCTCCTAAGGCATTAAACAACATTTGGTTAGTAGATTTACCTCTTTTCCAAACAACTTCTTTCTTGTTTCCTTTAGAAAACCGGTAGGGTATTTGATTCTTTGACAAGTTCTAAACAATATACAAACATCATAATGAGTATTCAAGCTATAAGCTCCATCTCATTGTAAACCCTAATTTTACATTGTTTCAAAAACATTAATGTAGTTGTTTTACCTTGCTCTTTGAAGAGAGTTTGAATGTCTAACAAGAGAGGACTCCACCTAGTCCATGAAGAGTTGAAATGAAGCTAGAACAAGGTCACACAAGGAGCTCCTTCAATATATATTTTTCGGTTACCACAAAACATGAAGGAAATGAAGTTTTTATTTGAGATTCCTTACCTAGAAGCAAAGGAGAGTAACAATATGTAAAAATACAAGCTCAAGCTCCTTCAATGGAGGAACTCCATGGCACCGAAATGGTGGTCTTGGAATTTTAAGAAGATAGGAATGAAGAGCTTGATGAGAGGAAGAGATTGGTGGTGTTTGTTTTTGATTTGAACAAGTGAGCAAGATTTTACAAGAGATCAAAGTGGAGTTTTAATGGAGGTGTGTGGTATTACCGTGAGAGAACAGCAAGAAGAAGGAAGAAGAAGGTTGAGACCGTGGGAAATGAAAGAAAGAAATGAGAGAATGAGATAGAATTTGCTTTTGAAGATATTTATACTTAATAAAGTAAAAAGGTACTTAAGTAGTCTTATTTATTTTCTTAACAAGCTAACAAAGGTGGTGTGTCACCAACCTTAAAAACCGGCCCCAAATAGTAGTATGAGGGTAATATAGTCTTTATTTGTCAATTTAATTACTTATACAAACATATGTTACAAAATAGCTTATAAAAATCACTATTCATGAAAACAAGGCACATAGAAGTGAAATTTTTTATTTCCCATTGATATAGACATCCAAATGTGATATTATATAGTACACTATATATTTAAGAGTAATGATGGACATCTAGCCACTCAAAACTCATTTACAAGACAATTTTTCAAAAATGTGCTTTAAGACTCCTTAAAGCACATTTTGTGTTTAAACTTGTTTTCAAGCTTGGTTTTCTTTGGTAATTTGTTTAATATGTTCAATAGTGTATAAATGAGGTCTTGGTAAGTTCATTAGGTCTTAACCAATTTTATCCCAAGCTTAGAGCACATTTTGGCTCTTATTGACTTTAAAGCACATTTTGTGTTTTCTTTTGTTTAAATTTGTTTACTAATGTTTCTAAGACTCTTTTTAGTCTTAATACACCATATTTAAGTGTTTATACAATATATTAAGGTTTGGGGAGCACCGGTTCTCTTCGTGAAGAAGAAGGACGGTAGCCTCCGACTTTGCATTGACTACCGCGAGCTGAATGCGGTCACAGTCAAAAATAAATACCCACTACCACGTATCGATGACCTATTCGACCAATTGAAAGGAGCCTCAGTCTTCTCCAAGATCGACCTCCGTTCAGGGTACCATCAGATTGCAATCAAAGAGCAAGACATTGAGAAAACGGCATTCCGTACCAGATATGGCCACTATGAATTCACAGTGATGCCATTCGGTTTGTCAAACGCACCGGCAAAATTCATGGACCTCATGAATCGACTATTCAGCGAACAGTTGGACACTTCGGTTGTGGTCTTAATCGATGACATCCTTGTATATTCCAAATCACCAGAGGAACACGAAACCCACTTGAGGAAAGTGCTTGAGACACTGCGCGAGAACCAGCTGTATGCGAAGTTCTCCAAATGCGAGTTTTGGCTTGATCAGGTATCATTCCTTGGACATGTCATCTCGAGCGCAGGTATCTCAGTTGACCCTTCAAAGATAGAAGCTGTACGATCATGGCCTAGACCCAAGACTGTTACCGACATTAGGAGCTTTCTTGGTCTAGCTGGTTACTACCGGAGATTTGTAAGGGACTTCTCGAAAGTCGCTAAGCCCATGACTACATTGATGAAGAAATATGCAACGTTTGTATGGACACACGAGTGCGAGCTATCATTTCAAAAACTGAAAGACTCATTGACCTCAGCGCCCGTCCTTACTCTTCCAGAGGGCACAGAGGGATTTGAGGTATACTGTGATGCATCAGGCAAAGGAATGGGATGCGTACTCATGCAGCATGGCAAGGTTGTTGCTTATGCCTCCCGCCAGCTGAAAAAGCATGAGGAGAATTACCCGACTCACGACTTAGAGTTAGGAGCCATTGTCATTGCCTTGAAGATATGGCGACACTATCTCTATGGGGTAAGCATCACCATCTACTCACTCGACCATAAGAGCTTACAGTATGTATTCACGCAGAAAGAACTGAATTTGAGACAGAGAAGATGGATGGAATTTCTTTCAGACTATGACATCAACTTGCAATATAAGGAAGGGAAGGCAAACATTGTAGCCGACGCCCTGAGCCGTCGAGCACACTCGCTCCATTCGCTACTCGCTTCTTCTAGCTTGGTTGACGAGGTGCAAGACGCTCAGTTGAGCGACCCTTACCTAACCGAAATCAGACACAAGATCGAGAATGGTACATTTGAGAAGAAAAAGTATGATTTTAAGCTACATGAAGATGGTTTGATTTGGTTGAATGGCAGGCTATGCGTCCCCCGAAGCAATGTTGAGCTAAGGGATCGCATCCTGCCAGAGTCACACTGTTCCACATTGTCAGTCCATCCGGGAGCCTCAAGATGTACAAAGACATGAAGAGGTACTTCTGGGGGTCTGGAATGAGATCAGACGTGACAGAATTTGTATTGAGATGCTTGACATGCTAGAAGGTAAAATTTGAACACCGTAGATCGGGCGGAATGGTACAATCCATGCCAGTTCCGGAGTGGAAATTTCATGATATCTCCATGGTTTTGTTGTAGGACTCCCACCTGCTAGGGGAGGACTCAATATGATCTGGGTTGTAGTAGATCGCCTTACCAAGGTTGCCAGATTCATACCGATGAAGGACACCTGGAAGGTAGTAAAGCTAGCTGAGCTTTTCGATAAGGAGATTATCAGACACCACGGAGTCCCTAAGACTATAGTATCTGACCGCGACACCAGATTTCTTTCGAGATACTGGAGAGCCACAAGGGAAGTGTTGGGTACAGAATTGAAGTTGAGTACCACCTTCCATCCTCAGACCGATGGTCAGACAGAAAGGACCATCCAGACACTGGAGGACATGCTTCGGGCATGTGCCTTGGACTTTCAGGGGAGTTGGTTAGATAAGCTTCACCTTATCGAGTTCTCGTATAATAATAGTTATCACGCCTTGATTAAGATGTCGCCTTTCCAAGCTCTATACGGTAGACCTTGCCGTACAACCTTGTGTTGGGATGAGTCAAGTGAAGCGGTCATAATAGGACCGGAGTATCTTGAGCAAGTGCAAGCTGAAGTGCAACAAATCCGAGCTAACATGAAGGCAGCCCAAGATAGACAGAAATCCTATGCGGATGTGAGTCGACGCGACCTTGAGTTCGCCGTGGGCGACCAAGTGTTCTTGCAGGTTTCACCTATGAAGGGTGTCTTCCGTTTTGGTCAGAAGGGCAAGCTAAGCCCAAAGTTTGTAGGGCCGTACACTATCACCGAAAGAGTTGGATCCGTAGGCTACAGGTTAGCACTACCTGAGGACTTGGGGTGTGTCCATGATGTATTTCATGTGTCACAACTCAAGAAGTATATTGCTTATCCTTCTCATGTGTTGGAGCCCGAGCACTTATCCATTGAGCCAAACATGAGATATGTCGAAACCCTAGTGAGAATCCTTGATAGGAAGACCAGAGACACTCGCCACAAGTCTATACGAATGGTGAAGGTCCTATGGTCAAACCATGATGTCGAAGAAGCGACATGGGAGTTGGAAGATGCCATGAAGGCTAAGTACCCACAGCTGTTCATAGACTAGAGAGTCTAGCATTTAGCGATACGGGTACGGGTCGTACCCCTTTTAAGGGGGGTAGAGCCCTTTTGCTTTTGCATTGCTTCGGGGTAAGCATTGCTTAGTGTGTAGGTATTGTAACAGATTTTGTATGGCACATGTAGTGTAAGTGAATTGGTATGTGTATGTACGTGTAATGTGTAGTGTATGAATGTATTTGTATGATGGATGATGTTTGTGTAAGGTGTATTGTGAATGGTAATGTGGTATTGTGGAATGGTATGAATGGAAAGGATGGATTGTGTATGATGCGTGAAGTGTGTATGTTTGCAATGTGGAATGAAGTGAACACCTCATAGGTAGTAGTAAGACACATTAGTGCAATTGGTTTGCCTAATGAGTAGAATTACCTAAACCATTAACCTTGAGCAACTTTGAGGGCAAAGTTTCTTAAGGGGGGTACATTGAAATACCCCGTAATTAAAAACAGTGATTAATTAGGCTAATAAATAATTTTAGAGGCTTAATTAAGTGTAAATAATCATGAGGGAACAAATTCCGAAGAAAACGGATCGGTAAAATGGATTAAAATCACTAATGAACATTAAAGCGTGTTTTTCGAGGTAACCGGGAAAACGTGTCTTTAAACGGGTCAAATAGACTCGTAACAATTTTATCCAACTAAATAATCATTAATCAATATTAGTGAGGCTTTAGAACCAATAAAATCAAGGAAACGAGAAATTAGTAAAAACTGCCAAAAACGGGAAGTTGTGGGGTTGAAGTAAAAATAACTCAAACTAGTGTGTCCAATATTGCAAATAAATTTCAAAACCCACAAGTGGGTCTGTGTGCTAGCCGATTTTAAGGCCCCCCTCACACTCCTCACATTCTTCTCTTATTAACTAAAGACAAAAACAATTAAAAACACAAAAGTAACCCCCACTCTCACATACTCTCTCTCCTACCCCATTCTTTCCTCTCTCTCACGTGAATACCCTCACCCAGCACCCTCTCTTTTCTTCCTCCTCCTTCCTCATCGGTCATCCATGGAGAAATAAGGAAACCTCACAAAAACTACCACTTCTCTCCTTGTGTTAACCCATTAAACTTGCTCCAAAAATTATAAAAACTACACCATTGTCTTCCTCTCCTCAAGAGCAACATTTTCCTCTTTTCAAAATCCGGAAATAGCACTTTCGATTTTATGGGTATATCCCATTTGGAGTTTCAACACCACCATTAGAAGGCCCCCCTTCTCCTTGTTCTATTAAGGTAAAAACATCTTCAAAAACTCCATCTTTTTCTAGCCTCAAAGGCAAAACAAAATTCATGAGCTAAACCCTTGTTCTCCCTCTTGTTCTAGCCGATTTTGGCTTGTTGGTGGAGTTAGAAATATTGTTCTTGAGCCACTCCAAGCTCCATTTGCATCCTCGAAAGGTACCATAAATTCTAAACCCTAGAATGTGCATTAGAACTCAAATAATGTTTAAGGTTAGTTTTAGTATTGAATGTGTGTATATGTATGGGTGATGATATTAGATTGTTGAATACCAAAACCGGTAGAGAAGAAGGAAGGAAGGAGAAAGAAGAAGAAAGAAACTAGAAGAAGAAAACAAGGTAAATAAGCTCACCCTTGTGTAAGTCTTGTATATGTAATGTAACAGATTTTAAGAAATGGAAATGTGTATTGAAAAATGGTAATGTATGAGTAGTGTGGTGTGTAAGAGAATATAAGTATTTTGAAGCTTTAAAAAGATGTGTAAAACTTATTGAAAACAGATTGGGAATTAGTGTTAATGTGCAGGAATTTCGATGAGTGGTTTAGTGTTGTTGTGGGCATATGAGAGCTTGTATATCGATGTCTATTGAAACAGGTGAAAAGAGTGTTAAGATGTGAATTAGAACATGTGGTGAGAGTATAAAATTATAAGGGAGACTATGGCAAAATTTGCCTAGGATTAGAACACTTAGAGAATTAAAACTAGGTGACTAATGTGAGTGTGTAACAGATTTTGTTTGAGATGGATAGGGGGTAAGTTGAGAGAGATAGTTAAGGTAGTTATAGCGCATTGTAATTTTAGAAATGACATTATAAGAGGGAGCTAAAGAGATAGGAGTGTAAGTGTTAAAAACTGTAGCATAATGCAACTAGAGAAGAAGCTAGGTGAGTGTGGAAAAGAAACTTGGAAAATTATGTGAGTGAATTAGTATAGAGTTGTGTAAGGAGTTAAGGAGTGAACTAGGGTGTATTAGGAGGTTTAATTGGTGTTATAGCATGTGGGAATAAGTGTAGGAGCAATGGGGAAGTAATGGGTAAAAGAGAGGACTGAAAACAGAAATAAAAATGCAAATACTGGGTCGGACCGAACTTGCGACCGGACTTGCAAGTTCGGTCGAGCCCAGGTTTACAAAGACGGGAAAGCTACTGGAATCGACCGGACTTGCGACCGGACATGCAAGTTCGGTCGGACCAGAAAATTTTCCCCGTCTGTAACCTACTGGAATCGACCGGACTTGCGACCGGACATGCAAGTTCGGTCGAGCCAGAAAAATTCACCGATGTAACCTACTGGAATCGACCGGACTTGCGACCGGACATGCAAGTTCGGTCGAGCCAGAAAAATTCACCGAGGAAACCTTCTGGAATGGACCGAACTTGCGACCGGACTTGCAAGTTCAGCCGGCCAGAAGAATTTTGGTAATGTGAGCTACTGGAATGGACCGGACTTGCAAGGTCGGTCGCAAGTCCGGTCCGGTCAAAAAAAAAAAATATTATTTAAATTAAATAATATATATATTAGATATTATATACCTACATATATATATATGTGCATGTATGAAAGCATGCCAAAGTTAAGTAAGAAAGTGAACTTAAGTAATGAAAAATAAGTAAGTAAAGTGTAAGTGGGAGAAGTATAAGGACATAGTAAGTAGGAGTTAAGTTGAGTATAGGTATATTAATCATTCAATTGTATGTATATAATAGGACTTGATTTGTGACACCGAAGGGCGTTTGGAAACACGTGCAACGGTGAACGGTATGGATTCCTCATGCCCCGTATGCTATCGTGGTTACTCTGATTTGTGTGTTGTGTGCTAATTGATCACCAAATAAGATAAATGCACGAATCAGAGTTAATATGCATACTTGTGGATATGTAGTGTTGTATGTTGTGAATATTCTCTTAAATTTTAGTTTGTATAATTCATGAAATGTATGGATGAATATGAATGCTTGTATGAATGTTGCAATGTACTGTGACCGAATGTGTTGACTTTGGACTTCTAACTTATTCCTAACAAGCTAACCATTCTAACTTAAATTGGTAATTAAATTGGAATGAGTAGAAGTCCGATATAGTTTCGGCCACGCGTGAGGATGCGGAGTCACGAGAGGTTGGCTCCAATTCCTGACTCTTAAACTGGTCGCGGCCTAAATCCCTTAAGTGGGTAGCATCCCGGATTGGTGAGTCAAGTAAATCCCGGAGGTGGGACGGCGTAGTCCCCAGGGCCGGAGGTCCCGACGACTTAACTTGAGTATAAGTAAGTAAGTAAGAATGAGTAAGTAAAGTAAATGAAAGTAAGTAATTGTAAGTAAGAAAAAGTAAGTGATGAGTAAAAGAGTAAAGCATTCCGATTAACCCGGATGCATAATTTGGCTAACCTTGTGAAGGTAAGTGAGATGTATGCTATGGTATTGTTGCCTTGATTTGTGTAATGAAATGTATAGCATGTATGTTGAATGCAAAGCATGTATGTATGAAAATAATGAACTGCATGTTTAGTGGACCTCAAATAGTCGGTGTGCCCTAGCTAGCACGCGGTATATGCGGAGTCTATATGCAGCGTTTGCTGAGCCCCTTGGGGCACCATTTTTACTACACGCAGGTACCCGTGAAGGATGAAGACTAGGAGAGTTGAAGTTTAATTTTCCTGTCTTCTTTTGGTTATAAACAATGAAATTATGATGGATGTACTAAGTAGTACATGGCTACAGTTTTTGAATAGCCGGTGTACCATGGGGTACACCTTTTTGGATTTTGGGATAGAATGAGAATTGGTATAGATGAGTAGCCCTAGAAACTCATTCTTTTGGAACTTAGAAATGATGTAATCGAATGTAATTTAATACTCGGTGATCCAATGATGTAAGTATCTGGTATATGATGTTTTGAGTAAGTAATTTAGTAGCTCGGTACGCTATGTTCATCAAACCGTGACTGTAAGTAAGGTAAGCCTAGCTAGCCGTATGGGCGGTTAGCGGCGTTGTACCACCCGCCGTAGTAAGTATGTGATATTTCCGCTGCGAACTCGTAAGATTAATAGGACGATTAGACGGTAAGTATAGGATTAGCGGTTGGGGTGTTACAATGAGCCTCGAGTAGTGAATGCCTAGGTAAGTAAATGGAGTAAGTTGCGAATGATGAATGACCTAAGTACTAGGAACTAGAGATTAATTGAAATGAATTACTTCATGAATATGACTAGAAAGAGTTAAAGATAGAAAACGAAAATGTTTGACTATCTGATTGTTTGAAACTGACGTGGGAGGTGGAACTTGATATGCTAGCGATCAAGGGAAACCGAACACAAATTGGAGTGGAAGGATAGTTCAACA
Source organism: Limonium bicolor (assembly GCA_023374045.1). Classification (NCBI taxonomy): domain Eukaryota; kingdom Viridiplantae; phylum Streptophyta; class Magnoliopsida; order Caryophyllales; family Plumbaginaceae; genus Limonium; species Limonium bicolor. The sequence goes on from CM041780.1 coordinate 253,943,203, forward strand.
CTGATGCTGATCACATCAGGGTTGGATGATTCTCGAAGCTCCCTATAAGTGGTCGGAAGTAATCACGCTAAGAAAAGATGCAGCTACCATAAATTTGATTTGGAGTTGTGTGACGTTTCAAAAACAATTTCCAAACAGAATTTGAAAAGGAATTTCTTCAAGTATGATGATGGAAATGAAAACTGGTTCTTTTTAAAAAAAACTGCTATCACCCGCCGATGGCTACGGCCTTAAGTCTTGATGACCGGTAGAACGGTGGGCGTGTATTAGTTTTGAAACCATTGCACCGTACGTGCGGCGGTCCTATGTGACCGGTTGGGGCGGTGACAGTGTGTGATTTTTCGAAAGGCAGCGGGACGGGGAGAGTACCCTGAGATGTTCCTGTGTTGAGTGAGTCAACCAGAGTGCCTGAGGATATGTATATGTGTAATGTTTTGATCAGAACCGAAGGGACCGTGGGCCAGAGAGAGTAAGTGCCCATTTGTCATGAAATGGCCGTGAACCAGAAAGCGTAAGTGTTCAACGTGACCGGTACCTGAGGGATCAGTAGTATAATACTCAATATGGATTCGAGGACTGTAGTGCCTTCTTGTCTTCGGACCGATTCCATGGAGAGAATACAAAGAGTATTTTTGATTGCTATACATGCTGTGTTAAGTGTGTGGTATGTGTAGTATGAAATGAGACTGACTTGTGGAGTCAGTAGGGTTATACATGTACTATAACCTTGGCATTGAATGCCATGAGACTAACCATATTAGATTCATCAACTTTGAGGACAAAGTTCTTAAGAGGGGTAGATTTTAATACCCCGGACCTAATAATGGTGATTTAATTACTCTAATAAAATTATTAAAGGCCTAATGGTGCCTAAAGAGTATTGGTAAAAAGAATAAAACCAAAAGCAAAGAGAAAACGCTTGAAAAGCGAAAAACGCTAAAATGCGCATTAAATGAAAATAAGAGATATATGATCTCGTAAGGGTCCGAGATGGATTCCTAAGGCTTAGTTAGGCCTAATTAGTATACGGGAATGATTCCCGAAGAAAACGGATCCAAATAATGGATTAAAACGCTAACGGAGTTTTAAAGCACATTTTTCGAGAAAACCCGAAAACGTGACTTTAAGTGGTCAAACGGACCCGTAAAAATTATAGTTGATTAAATAACTATAATTAAGTATTAGTGGAAGCTTAATAACCATTAAAAATAAAGAAACGAGAAAAATCTGAAAAACGGGCCCGGTGAGTGAATAGTAAAAGGGGAATAGTAAAAAGTAACTACTTACTCTCTCACCTTCCCTTCTTTTCCTCATTTCACGATTTCCGTCCCAGCTCTTTGTTAACATCTTCTTCTTCCTCTGTAAGATGGCGATTCCAAACAGCTCACAGCCCCTATCTTCTTCCTCCATTAACTTACTCATTTCTTCACCAAATCACACTAAAATTGTACCGTTAGATTCGTATCGGCGAGGGCTACGTTTTCCACCCCTCAAAATCTTGTTTCCTCCACCTTCACTTCCATGGGTGTTTTGCCTTTTGAAGCTTGAGGAGCTGATTTTGACTCTCCTTCACCACCTTGACGCCTTAAGGTAATAATAAGCAAGGGTTTTGCTCATTTCTAGCTAGTTCTTCCAATTTTGGAAAAATTCTCCACGTTGAAAATTTTCCCCATTTCAGCCGTGAGCTCCTTGCCCTTGTGGAGTGTTGGAAATGCCTCCATTTGATTGCCAAGCTCTCCTTTTGAATACTCTAAGGTAATATCTAAGCTAGAGCCTAAAAACTAGTTCTTGAAATGCTAGTTTTTGTGTGGGAAAAATTAAATTAATAAGCTTGTATTGTGTGGTGTGGGGATATGATTGTAGTTAGCAATCTAGACTCCCTTGTGCGGTGTGAAAATGAGAAGAGAAGGAGTGAACAAGAGAAGAGGAAGAAGGGAAGTGAAAACCGAAAATTTACAAGGTAATGAACTCACCTTGAGTTGGTTTATCTTCTTGCAAAATAGATTTTGTAAGTGGTGTGGATGATCTTGTATTAGTGTAGTTGAGATACTACAATTAAAGATGAATGAAGCTGTTTTAATGTTGCTTAAGTGAGAGAAATAAGCTTGAGTCTAAACTAATACATATGTGTGAACAAGTGGGAAATTAATGTAGTTGTTGATGCTTGATTAAACAGGAGTGAAGATTGTGTATATGAGTTGATTTAAGTGTGGTGAATATGCTAAAGAAGTAGGCAAGTGCTGTCAAAATTTGCCTAGGAGGTTATGAACTTGAGTGTTTATAAGGATGAAACTAGGTGTTAAGAGGTGTTAAGTGAGTGGTTAATGATTTCGAAACCAAACTAAGGAGAAGTGTGTATGAGGAGTAGTAAAAATGTCAATTGAAGTGCTGGGAATGGCATTGTTAGAATTGTAAAAGAGGGAGCTAAATCTGTTACAAGAAGTGGTGAGATCTAGAAAACTAGTTATCAAAGTATAAGTGAATTTCAGTGAATAATCAAAAGCTAGTGAGAGGACTTGGTGGTTGGATTAAGGTGATTAAGAAGGGTAATTAAGTGCTTAAACATGTGGATTTAAGGTGGGGAAAATTGGTTAATTAAGGGACTAAGAGAAGACCTTGAACAGAGTTGGAAAAGGCTAAGTTTGCAAAATCTGTAGCAGGGTCCGGGACCTAGTCCATGGACAAAGTCCCGGACCACCCCCTGTTTTCATACCGAGAATTCATCCCAGCACTTGGTCCGGGACTTGAGAGATGGTTAAGGTCCCGGACCACCCCATTTAAATACGCCGAGACTGAACATCCATGCTGGTCCGGGACTTGGGATAGGGACAAGGTCCCGGACCATGGTAGAAAAACAACCCGAGAGTCACGACCAGCATTGGTCCGGGACTTAGGGTTAGTACCAAGTCCCGGACCTCCCCCAGAATCATGCCGTGAGTGTTTTAAAAAGTTGTAAATGATGGGGGTTTGAATGTTAATGATGTTATAAGATGTTAAGGCCTTGTTTGGTGACATGTAAGGGCCCTAGGAAGTGTAAGAAAGTGTTAGAAGTGATTGAGAAGTGAGAACTCAAATTAACAAGAGTAAAACCGAGTAACGGGATAACGGGGTAAGTACGGGAGTAGCATTTAATTGTGTACCGTATGATCTTAGTATTAATAATAATGTTTGAAACATTATCAGAGAGTCGTGCGTGACCCGAGCATGGTGAGATGCCACGGTAAAGTAAAAACCCCGGTGAAAGGTATGATTTTCTCATACTCCGCGTGCTAACCGAGTTACGTTGATTTGTGTGTTTGTGTGCCGGCTTAATCAAGATTAAAGCATGAAAATAATCCTTTGTTTGATTATGTATGTCTCGTTGTATGTTGAATGAGCTAACATACTTGTATGCCGGTGTGGTCTAACATAGTGTAAAGGCCGACACATAGTGAGTAATGTTTGGCTAGTGACCCATAGATCGGGTCGGTGCTTATGGTAACGAAAACGTGCAACACACAAACTATCCGTTAAAGTATAACGATAACGCAAACATTTGAACTCCCTAGAATGTGAGGAGAAATACGGGTTGAGTAAATACCCGATAATGGTTAGAAAACCACATCGAAATAATCCACGAAACAAATGAGAGTGGAAAGATAAGTGAACCTCCTTCAAGAGGATTTAAGATAGTTCGAAGATGTGAACTAGTGAAGAAGGTAAAAGAGACCTAAGGGATTAGTAACTCCCTTGTGACATGGTCGACCTCCAATATGGGGATTTTACCCGATATAAGAACATAACCGAAAGTATGAGTAAGTGAAATGTATGGGTAACCCTTAAAACCTAAGATTAACCGAACTTAAGTAATGTTCCCAAAGTCATTAGAAACATCGAGAGTGATGCTTCTTGACTAATATACATAGTATTATTATAACTCCGAGAGAGGAGTGTATGGGAATGTGAGTAGTCCGAGAGTAGTCAGACCTAAGTAAAAGAGATAGGAACTAAGAGGGAGTTCTGTGAGCTAGTTGAACCTTTCCACCATGCTAGTCCCAGAGTAGGGTCGAAACCGGGGAAGTAAGACTGTGCTAGAGAGCCATGAGTTTTGGCCTAAGTATGTATTAAGAGTAACAAGCGTGACGTAGGAGACCTGTAGCGTCTCGAGAATCTACATGAGCTTGAGTAAAATTAGCCCAAAAGCATGGGTGAGATAATGAGTATTAATAACCCAAGAGCATGGGTGAGATAATGAAAAATTAGTAACCCGAGAGTGTGGGTGAGTATAGTACGGGTAGCCCAAGACAATGGGTGTGTATATGAATAAGTAACCCGAGAGAGCGGGTGAGGTATTGAATAAGTAAATAAGGCATAGTGAGGTATAACCCTCACGGCCTAGGAGTAACCAGATACAACTAACAACCTTGTTACGTTAGTTAGGAACTGTGTTCCATGATTGGATGTAGATTCCTTGAGCATTACATGTACTTATTGTATTGCTATGATGCATGTTGTTTGACGAAAATGAACTCCATGTACATCCGACTAAGAGGTCGGCGTACCCCGGTTAGCGCTCGGGGTATGCGAATTTCATATGCAGCGTTAAGCTGAGCCCCTAGGGGTGATGTTTTTATTTTACAGGTACACCGAAGATGTTACCGTTCGAGAGTAGGATGGGGTCGGTGGGTTGCATGGGTAGTAGTTTTAATTACTTTTGTATTGAAGGAGGTGTAAGACCGAATATGTTGTTGGCATCCATTTATTGTAGACTCGGTATAGTGTACTCGGTTGTTCCAGTTCATCAGACCGTTACGTTATGCAAGGAAGGCCTGGTTAGCCATATGGGTGGCTAACGGCGTTGTTTCACCCCTCGTTGTAATTAGAGTTCCGCTGCGTGAGTAAGAGTAATTGGTGACAATTTAAGAGGTAATGACGAGCTTAATGGTTGGGGTGTTACCTACTACCCAGCCTTGAAATTGATAGGAACTTTTTCCACATCAACTTATCCCAACCTGAATTTACGGCTTTATTGTTTGCGGCCCAAAGACCCTGTTTGGTTTTAATAAGTGAATTATTTGTTTGGGATTTAGCCCAAAAGCCTAGCCTTAGGTGATTTCCACTTTTCAGCCCAGTTTGAATTATCCATTTAGTTCTAGGCCCATGAAAAAAAATTCACCTACATTTGAGGTAATTCAAAAAACTCCAGATGAACCAATCTAGCCTTCCATTGAAATTCTTTGGGCCCAAGGTCCATTCTAGTCAAGGAAAACTCTTCACTCGGGCATTGACCCAAAATTTTAGATCTTGGCATCATCTTTAGGTTCAATCAAAACTGCTTGTTCAGGTTTCAGCCCAAATTCCAATCTAGAGCTTGGTTTAGCAAACATTCTGGCCCAAGTACCACACTCATAACTCATTCCATCTGAGTCCATAGATCAATTCATAGTTTTGGCCCATGAGCTTTGTTCTCAATCTAGAATTTTGACCCATAAAACATTTGAATCCAAGATGGTTTGTATAACTCATTCATTCCAGTTTCCAGCTTCAAGGCCCAACAAGTACATCAAATGAACCTTAGACTTCAAGGCTTCTCTCTCGGCTCAGTGGCCCATTCACAATCCATGTGACTTCCTTCAGCCTATTTGCTCCACTTCCAGATTAAGGGTATTCATGCCTACATATCCGTTCTAGTCTATGAATCACTCTAGTCCATACACTTTACTCTCAGTTTGGAAAAGATTTAGACCAAAGTTCCACCTACATAACCCATAGGCATTCCTAGTTCAGACATTTTATGAAGCCTACACGAAATTCAGAAGGAAGACAATCACGGTCATCTCAATGGTGTTTTGACGGTCGAGAGCTCGAATATTTAGTACGTTGGCATCAGATAGTTCAACATTACTATTTTAGATGTTTTCTCGATTTAGTAGTTTTCTTTTCTCAATCGTTCTTCCAGCTTTTATGGTAGCTAGTTTCTTTTATCATTTTAGATAGTTTTCCTAAGATTACAATTTTTGATGTTATCTTTCCATTTGTGAATTAGAGCATAGTTCCATTTTCATAATTTTTTGTGCATTTATTCAATAAAACAAAAAAAAAAAAAAAATGTTTTTTTAAGGAAAATGATCACAAAATAATCATTTTCTGACAACAGAATAGAATGACTTGTCTTTTGTTTCTAAAAGGGTGAACATGTCCGTGCAAACACCACAGTCTATCCCAAAACATCCATAAAGCATTCCAAAATCCACATCTGTTTAAGTGCTGTCATAAACCCCAAATCAATACTGGGGGCAATCTGAGCTCAGGATCATCATCTTTAATTTTTCGTTTTAGTGTGTGAACTAGTATCTGAGTGAAATTCGCAAGAGTGTCTTGAGCGGAAAAACCATGAGTGAATGAGCGTGTCATCTTTACACTACTCTGGTGAGACCTCATTCAAAGGTGAGGTAAACGGCACAATTCCGACCGAATGAGATACTTTTTAAATTTACACTTAGACCTATGAAAAGTAACAAAGAATAGATACACAACTACCAGGAATGAAGAAGCACCTAGGTACAACACCACATAGCCAAAAGCTTGTAAAACCTGGAATTAAACCCTAGGCACCCCCGCTGAGCCTTTCTTATATCCCTTTTTAATATTACAAAGCTCCACAAAACAAGCCATCCAATGATGAATAGCCGACCCGGTGACCAAAGGAAGCAAGAAGCCCGATTCCCAGACAACAACTTCACAAGTCGAAAGAAGCAACACCACTACCAAGATGAGGAGATGATCTGCAAATGGTCCCAAAGAGACAGGATCCAAAGAGTTTACATCAAAAACAACTCTCGAAGTTCAAAAAATGGGAACCACAAGAACGCCGGAAAAGGAAAAAGATACCGGGCAAATCTAAGAAGCCAGAACGGAATCTTAATCTAAAACCAAAACAAGAGGGAGATGATGGCTTCAATATTCCAAGTCCAACGTCCATAAGAAAAGTCAACGTGAAGTACCCAAACAACTTCAAGACAAAGAAGGAAAGCCCAAGAGAACGTGCAAGTTGTTGCTTTGGTCACCCATATAGCTCCACATACCTCAAATATCCATCCATGGTCCCGTTGTCTTTCATCACAGCCCATGACCACGTTATAAGCTCTAAAGACTTCCGACTTGGTAATTGTGTATCTAATCATGTGAAAGTAACAGATCGAATGCGTAAATCCATCAAATATCAAATTCAATGGTCTAGAAGTTGTGACTGTAAGCTAGAAATGAGTGCAAACACCAAACACGTCAAGTGTAGGTTAGGAAGGACCACATCAAAACATAATCCTTGAGCCTGTGAGGACGAGACTCATTCGTGCGTTTAATCAAAGAAAATACTGGGGGCAATCGATCGGAACGATCGATTGCTATGAACTCTAGCTCAGATTGTCCTAAGGAAAAATACTGGGGGCAATTGTTGGTTCCAACAGTTGCCATGACAACACCAACGGAAACCCAAAGCTTGAGCACCACCATCCCATTACAGGAAAACATAAGCCCTTACCTTCACACACACACACACAAACATAAGCCCATTACAGGAAAACATAAGCCCTTGCATATATGAAATTCTTGTCAGAAAATGATCGTTTCACTTTCTTTTTCAGTATAGTTTTCCTCAACATTGCCATGTTGGCACCTTTTTCTACAATTTTTTGTTTTGAACAAGTATCATACATATATTTTAGTTGCATACACCATATCATTGCCATGTTTGGTTCTCAAACAATCAGTTTTCATCATTTGCACAAGACCATTATCTTTCTAACTCATCTTTAGTTTGAGACCCATTATTCAGTTCGATGTCAATTATTTAGTGCAAGACCCACCATTTTCTTCATTCAGTACGAGACCTAAAATCTGAATAAGACTCCTTATCATAGACCCAAGATATAGATTCTCACCTCGAAGATGCAGATTCTTCAGAGTAGAAGAACTCGCCAGAGTAGAAGAACTCACTAGAGTAGAAAAACTCACCAGAGTATAAGAACTCACCAGAGTAGAAGAACTCACCAGAGTAGAAGAACTCACCCAAGTAGAAGAACTTACCCGAGTAGAAGAACTCACCCGAGTAGAAGAACTCACCAGAGTAGAAGAACTCACCCAAGTAGAAGAACTCACCAGAGAAGAAGAACTCACCAGAGTAGAAGAACTCATTAGAGTAGATGAACTCACCCGAGTAGAAGAACTCACCAGAGTAGAAGAACTCACCACAATAGTAGAACTCACCAGAGTAGAAGAACTCACCCAAGTAGAAGAACTCACCATAGTAGAAAAACTCACCAGAGTAGATGAACTCACTTGAGTGGAAGAAGTCGACCCCACACCAATTTTCAATCTTATAGGTAGTCAACGCCATAGAATAGCTTGACATCATCTCATTCATTACAGGTAGTCAATGCCTTAGAATAGCTTGACATCATTTCATTCATTATTGGTAGTCAACACCTTAGAATAGCTTGTCATCATCTCATTTATTATAGGTAGTCAACGCCTTAGAATAGCTTGACATCTTTTCATTCATTATAGGTAGTCAACGCCTTCGAATAGCTTGACTTCATCTAATTTATTATAGGTAGTCAACGCCTTAGAATAGCTCGACACAATTTACATGCAGGGTCTTTTAAGATCCGGAATTTTGGGGTATCACTCAGGCATAAACAAGACTTTTCATATTCATTACAATATCTAGTTGATGGGGGGCAATCTGTTATACCCAAAATTCTAATCCCCCTCCCCCCGGCTTAGGATTTGTTAGACTTTAGTGTTGTGAGGGGCACTTTAGTCAAACGGTGATGATTTCCGGTCTGATCGGCTCATTCCGGAGCACTAAAGGCAGCTTAGTCATCTTTAGGGGTATGTTCATAATTTTTCAATCCTCCGAAAAGGGGTAAATTAATTTAAAATTCTTTAAAATTTTAATCTATGACAGAGGATGACATTTTGGACATAATGGCGTTGAAATTTTGATTTTTCAAATTTCCAATAATTTTCTAGCAATTTCTGATTGAATCTGACGAAAAATTGAATTTAAAAATATTTGAATATTCAAAAAAATTTGACCTCTCCTTAGATAAATCATAATTCTCATCCTTGACACGTGGCTAAAATTTCTTAGTCAAATTCTTTTGGGAGTCACTTAATTAAAGTTCCGAAAAATCTCATTTTTACTAGACTTTTTCTATCTTTAAGAAAGTCTATATAAAGGAGCAAATCTCTTGATAAAACCAGAATCACACAAGCTCCCAGAACCCTAGGCAATCAAAACTCTCTTCCATAGACAACCTCTCACGTTTTTGCACCCCCAAGCACCAAAACAATACCGAAATTCTTCTCAACTCCACACTTCCACACAATTTTCAACTCCCAACATCATTCTAACCATCAAACAGTGGATAAATCACCACCAAAATGTGAAGAATACCAATCAATAGTAAAAGCCAGGTTCGAACTCAATCTAGAACCGAGATCAACAGAGCTCCCAACGAATCCCGACATGAAGAATCATTGAGAATTCGAAGGTAAAATAGGTGGGAATCTCACTTTTCTGACTCTCCACAACTTTACTAATCTTATTTCAAAATTTGGGCTCAAACCGATTTTTTTCGGCTTTTGTATTGCTGTTTATTTTCGCTTCTACCTTGTTACTTGTTTGTTAAGTTTCATGCTTAACTCGACTTCAAACTGTGAATATTTAATTACTAACATCTTGGAAATCTTTCAGGCTACGCGTGCATAAATTTTGAGCCAAAAACACCGTCGGGAACCACCAAAAACCCATTGTCCGTGGGTGGTCTGGGACCTCGGACCCATGGTTCGGGATCACGGACTGGTTGTCCGTGGCCACGGACACCCATGGATGGTGGCGGGATTTATTATTTTTCAAAATTTAGGGTGTTTGACAGTACATGTCTGGGCCCACGGACACCTTGTCCGTGACCCCGAATTTTTCAACTTTACGTTTTTATTTTAATTCGGTTTTCATAATCATGTAGTTCAACTGGGTTCCGTGGTCTTAGACATTAGGTATGTGGCTACGGACATAATTAAATTTGACCTAATTCTGCCTCCGAAACCCTAGTTTAGGTAGTTTTATTTCTCACTTCAGTTTTTGGTCAAAAAATGTTAAAAGAATAAAAAAGTCAGAAGCGCGCATGTAGGTTAAAACGACTCGTAATAAGCCGTAATTAAATTAAGTAGAGGAAAACGACTTCTAGGGGTAATGAAAGTAATCCCTAAATATGTTGAATACCAAGCCTCTGAACCCGATCTCTCCTTTGCTAATTTAATCTAGGTTAAAATTAGGTGGCGACTCATAATAGGTTCCAATGAGCTAATCTAAGATTTAATAATAAGTGTTTATGACATAGTTATTAAATTTAGGTTATAAGTGGACCTAAAACCCAATCATATCCTAATTAACTTGAATCAACATAGGATAGGGTTTAAAACGTTGAATATGCTAAAGTGTAATCCTAGATCCTTTAGATCACTTAGGTCATTTAGTCATCTTAGCATGCGATTTATTTCATGCCGTTCCATTTTACACGTATATAATAAAACAGTAAATGATGTAAGTAAACACTCAGCAGTTCTACCAATGTAAACACAACATTGCACAAATATTCATGTACATAAGTAAAGCGATGGATAAGTAAATCTAATAAAACGTGAAAGTCGATTCCTTGTGAATAGAACTCGTTACTTGCCTTCGAGGCCCTTTATTTGTTATCCGTATTTACCTTTAATCTCAGATGGGTATCATATTAGGACAACCCGTATATTAAATTCTCAATGGGCAGTCATCCTGTGTGCACCCATAGTAGGGCCCTCCGGTCAATGATCCAAAGATCTTTGGACTTCTTTTTACCTAAAAGTAGGTATCCCATTCGGCCGTATAGTAGTACCCTCTGACCAATGATTAATGAGACTTGTTGGAATTTCCTAGAGTAGACTCGATCTAGGTTTACTCTAGTGATCACTTTGTGCAACTAGCTAGTCTGTAGACTACACTAGGTTTTCCTCCTCATACACTAATCCTCCACCATGTGATTAAGTAACTCAATCGATTCTGCCTAAGGTCTTCGCTTAGGTTATGGAGAATGCAATTCCATTTAGTTACCTTATACACAATTCCTATAAGTAGTCTAGGTCATATTCATGGTCAAGTCCATGCTCTAGAGATTGGTGGTACCGAATCTTGTTCCTAAGTCTTTTACATAGGTTACTTGCGAATATTATGGTATCCATTGCACTTAATAAGTAGCAATACTGAAATGCCCTAAACCTTAATTACACTAATTAATCACGAATTAATTAAAAGAAAGTATTTAATCAAGGGATAACTAAGAAGGGTAAACCTTAATTCATTAAGGAGTTTATCACCTATAAACAAACATTTACAAACAAGTATGTAAAGTCCGGAATGAGCACCAAGTCTTAGATAAAATAATGGACCAAAGAGGAAGCATTTATAAGGAGGAAACAACTCCTAAAATTAACGTAGCATATAGTACATTAACACATACGAAAAGATCACAAATCTTGTGATAAAATTACATGGTTTACTTAATGTAATTACAATAAATGATAACAAAATACCTCAAACATTAATTACCCTATTTTACCAGGGATTAATTAAATGGATGAGATTAATCAATGAATAATCATCAAAGGATAATGAATAAGAAGTAATATTCATTCAGGAATAATACAACCTCTAAACATATATACATAAATAAATACGTATAGTCCAAGATGGACATCAAACCACACATGGAATTATGAACCAAGGAAGTTACATTAATAAGGATAAAACATCTCCTAAAGTTAATACAATATGTAACACATTAATACATATATTAATATCACAAACATTGTGACAATATTATGTAAATCATTTTTTATAGTCAAACCAAATTAGAATAAGGAAATAACATATGTTACAACCTAACACATAAACTTAGTCATAATGTACAACTTTAATGTCATAATATTATAAGGCATCGATTTTCAAAATCTTCCTTCAAAAACAAAACAAAATTAGTAGAAAAGTGGATAAAGTAGGATAGAAAAAAAAGTAATGGATTAAAATAAGGAAACACGTACAATCTAGCTAACACACCTAATACCTAGCTTAAGACATGCCTTACCACTCTACACTCTTTGCAGTCAAGCAAAACAATTTAAACCCATATACACAACAAGTCTCAGCTGAAAGGCTGATAAATAAGAGACCAAAAAGTAATCACAATAAATAAGACAACAAAGTACACCTAGTCTTACACACCTATTACCTAAAGCAAGACTTCATCTTTTACTAATACACTCTCTCACACACTCCTTTCCCTTTTGATCATGCCATTTATGAACTTCTCTCCTTTCTTCCTTCTCTTAGCCGGAAATACACTCCATTTCCAGCACCTTCATACTTCTTCAAGCTCCAAGAAAGCTCCACTAGTGATCTAGCTCAAGTTCATAAAAGTTAAGGTAAGAAAAAACATCTTAAAACTCCTTCATTCTTCCACTATCAAAGATAGAACTTTAACCACTCATTCCCTCACTTTTATGTTCGAAATCTGAAGGTTTTTATGTCTAAAAATTTCACCCAAACCATGGAGAAGAAAAGGTTAGACAAACTCAACAAAACAAGGTAAAAATGTGCTAAAAACTTCCATCTCTTCCATGGGTATGTCTATGTCCGAAAATGACCACCAATTACACCATTATTCTTCATATTTTTACAAACAAAATGAAGCTTCATCTATCTCCTTAAGGTGGCCCAAATTTCAAGCTAGAACAACACTCCAAAGTTGATTCAAGGGCGAGTCATAAATCTAAGTTTGAGCACTCAAAACTAATTTCCATCCATGGATCTGCCCTAGGTATAAATCCTAGCAATTTATTTGTCTAAAGGCCAAAAATTGGAAGAAGAAAAATATCTATATCTTTAAAGGTAAAACCTTCTCCTTAATGCACATTTTTGTGCCTTAAAATTGTAATCTTGTTACCTATGTACAAGAGACTAAATAGATCTTTTATTCCTTTCTCTAACCATGGATGAATGGGTCTTTAAAACTCCCAAGAAAATCCATGAGCAAGAAGGGAAGAAAAGGCTTGAAAATTCAACTCTTAAAGGGTAAGCTACTAAACTAAGTTCTTACACTTTTAATCATGGGTTCAGTCTATGTTTAGTGTTTAAAAACTAACTTAAACCTAATACTAATATAGTTCCTAGAATGAGAGGTGAAGAAGGTGGTATTTGGTGCATCAAAACTTGTAAGTACGCTTAAAACACATTTTTAAGCTTTAAGGTAAATTACCTTGCTAAATCAATTAAGGCCAAGATTATGGGGTGTTAATGAGCTATTTTCACTTAAAAATGTACTTAAAAATGATGGTAGCATGTTTGACTAAGTTACCTAGGTGAATGATGACTTAATAATAAAGATAAATTAAAGGGGTTAAAATGCAAATTTTGGAAAGTAACTGGTTATAAGGGTAAAAAGCGGAGAGTGCTACTGTTATTATAAGTATTTTATGTCATTTAGATGTTTTATTTGAAGGTCATAATAAGGCCATGTTCTTAGGTCATTTTTATAAGTTATTTAAGTGCTTTTATGCCTAAAAAGTTAAGTATATGTTTACTATAAAATTTAGTGAGGAAATCTGATGATAATAGGCTGTTTGGTGATTTTAAACCACCTAAAAATGTTAAGGATAAGTTACTTACAAATTTAGTGGAAATTGATTTAAGGTTAAGGTTAAAAATAAGCTTTTAAAGTAATTATAAGCTTAAGGAATATTCTAGCGAACAAATGGGCATAACATGAGTGGTCAAGTGTAAATAAAGAAATATTTGGGGTGTAAAAAGGTAATAGGGCCGAAAGTTAGGCCTCATGTAACACCCCAACTACTAACAACACACTTAATAACACATTGCAGCGGAAATCACAACTCACAACATAACTTAATCCTTGGTGTTACACGCCGTTAGCCACCCACGTGGCTAACAAGGCTAATATACATACATCGTACCGGTCTGATGGACTAAACTCCCGAGCAGCTACACATAAATCCCGTTCCATGTCCAACACACATTATACACTTACATTACAACTGTACCGAGTATTTACAAACTAGTGCCGATAACAATTTCGGTCTTACTACACCTACAATACATTCCCAACTTGAATGACAACCCATGTACAACAACTACCCGTCCTACTCTCGAACGGCTTCCAGCTCCTTTGTACCTGTAGAGTAATGGGGGCCCCCAAAGGGGGTCAGCACCTTTGCTGGTATGGTAATCCCGCAGCCCGCATGCTACCGGGCCACGCACAACTATTTGTCGTCTTAGCATGCGGTTGATTATATTTAAATCATGCATGAGCATTATAAACACACAACATATAACATTTCCCAATAGTGGGCTCAACAACAGACATCGCATTTATACTTAACAGATCACTCGTGGAATACTTCAACCCTAGAGTAATTCTCCTCCAATGGAGCTATTTCCTTAATAGACGACACTTACCCGCTATTGGGTTATCCTTAACGTCTCTTGTTATAATGGGATTCATATCCATGATCCACACATTTCACTTCTAAACAATATATAACATCGCATCATAATTAACATTACAGTACGTCAACAACACATAACATAACGGGTACGGCTCTCTTTAGGAGCCGTCCCAAACATGGTTAGTTCACTGGGAGAGCCTAGAGAGTGCTGTCAAACTCATGCTAAGCTCGTTTACATAACTCGTTACCGTCCTGTTATTCGAACGGATAACTTAACATAAAGATGGATCGGGTTTAGTGACCCGAACTCATCGTACATAATCCCCAAAAGACGTGAGTCAAGAGCCTTGGTTAAGCTCAGGGGTGATTGAAGACCAATGAAGGAAAACAACCAACAGAATGAAAGCTGAAGAAACTGTATACAACAACTCCCAAACACCGCGCGACCGGAACGACCGGATTCCTCACCCCCCATAATATATACATAACATGGTTAAAGACTCCACTGTGGAACCTATCACATCCATATACCTTACAGTATCACAACTGGGTTAGTCACACAAGAGTAGTGAACATATTAACACACACAAACATCACATAACTATCTCACACATAGCCGTGGTTAGAACGTTCCCATGGTTTGGGTCGTTACATCCGAATACCGAATTCTAAGGTCGGTTAGTTAAGTTTAGCACACATCTAAAGCTAAACGGTATCGGGACTACGCTCGCCACATAATTAAACAACTGTAAACTCATTACATGTTTTTATCTTAAAAGGTGGCAAACATCCAGAAAACACATTGGCATACAAGCCGGTGTAACCCGGTAGGACACAGGTTGCAAGAAAACCATACCTGTCACCGTGGGAAATTACTTTACCGGTGTTCTCACGTTCCTCGGTTCACACTTGTTCTTCATGTCATACTCTTGAACCACTATTTACATGTCAAATGGTTCAATTAATATTAAGGTGTTACGGTAGGTACATAATTGCTACTCCCGTACTTACCCTGTTATCCCGTTATTTCGGTTTAACTTTGTGTACTTAAACTCACAACTTTCTCAATCATTTCCAACACTTGTTTATATTTCCAATGGCCTTTAAAACTCACCAAACAAGGCCTAATCAACATCTAAAACCATTATCATTCACTTCCCCATCTTAAACACACTTAATAACACTTTCTGGTGCATTTTTAGGGTGGTCCGGGTTTGTGTCCGAGTTTACAAACCCGGAACACACCGTCGTAACACTTTCTGCCCAATTTTACACCTGGTCCGGGTTTGTATCCGGGTTTACAAACCCGGACCACATACAGTTTTGACTCTCGGGTTAAATTTTGGGGTGTTCCGGGTTTAGGTTCTGGTTGCAAACCCGGAACACTCCAGTATTAGTCCAGAACATTATTTTTCTTGCCACTTTTCAACCTCCAAACAAAGCCTAACCTTCTCCTAATGTTTCCACATGTATCCTACATGTTTAAACACCCTAAAACATGCACTAAGCCGCTTCAAAACATAGGTCCATTCCTTACTCAAATTTCTTGCTCCCATTCATGAATTTTCCTTTCTCTGTTACACTTATGCACACTAGTGCTACAGATTTTTACCTCTTTCAAATCCATCCTCCATTCATCATTTCAAGGTCACTAAACATCTCCGCACAACACTACAAATACCTAGATTCCTCAATTTGCTAAGTCACCTTAAAATGCTCGTTTCCTATCGAAATTTCGCCATAACCTCCCCATAAACTTAACATGTTCCCACACATCAATCCCACCATTTTAGCAATGACCACCTCAATGTACATAACTTCGAAAGCTTGGCTCTTAGGCCCTTAAACAACATTAAATTTAAACACTGAATTTCCTCATAATAATAGCAACACCTGCACTACACTCAACATTTATATTTGCACCAAAACAACAAAATTTCCTTAAAACACCACATAAGCTTAGGGTGAGTTATTTATCTTAGATTTTCTTCCAAAACTTTCCCATCCCAAGTTCTACAATAACCAAGATAGTTATTAAGGTAGTTTTCTTACCTTAAATTCACAAGTCTCTCATTAATTTCTTCTTGCTCTCATCTCCTCAAAATCGGTCAAGAGGGAATGGAGTTTCCAATCTCCATCCCAACATTCAAGAAACACAAAAATAAATTTCATTAATTATCTAAACCCTTAAAAAATTTTAATTCAATCAAAGGGCTTAAACATACGGTTAGGGTTTACCTTTGGAGATTTCTGAGAGGGGCTCTCACCCTTGACTCAAGATGGGAATTACTCCACCATTGGAGGGTTGAAATGGAGCTCAAAACCAAGAAGAAAAACAAGGTATTACATTGTGGTAAAATCGGCCAGGAGCAATGGAGGAAGGAAAATGACTTTTTCTTGAATATTTTTACCTTAGAAGGGAGAGGGAGCTCCTAGCTCCACAACAATGCCATTTTCTTACCAATGGGGAAAACCCATGGAAATGAACTTCATCATTTTCGAATTTTAAAAAGAGGGAATGGTAGATCTTGAAGAGAGGAGTTCAAATATGTAGTTAGTTTTTGATTTGGAGCTTTGGTGTGACTTAGGCATGAGGAGAAAAGTGGGTTGCCATGGGTGGAGCTTGAAAATCGCTCCAGCAACAGAGAGGGAAGGGAGGAATCGCAGAGAAGAAGAAAAAGAACGTGGGGAAGAAAGGAGAAAGGAAAGAGAAGAGGGGAAAAAGAATAAAGGAGGAGAGAGAAGAATAAAGGGGTACTTGTACCCTTTTTTACTTTTTGACTTATTTAATTAGCTAACTAGTCATGTGTGAGGGGCTGTCTACATTAATAGAACCGGCCCACTAACATATACACACTGGAACGTTTTTCGTCTTTTACAGAAAACGCCCATTAATTTACCCGGTTTTGCACTATTCACTATCCGGGCCCGTTTTCCGGAATTTTCGCGTTTATTTAATTTTAATGGTTATTATACTCCCATTAATTCGTATTTGTAGTTATATGATAAACTATAATTTTTTACGGGGTCGTTTGACTGTTTAAAGTCACGTTTTGGGTTTCTCAAAAACGCGCTTTAGACTCCGTTAGCGCTTTAACGCATTTGGATCCGTTTTCTTCCGGAATTTTTCCCACATATTCTTAGTATGTAATTAGGGTATAAAAAAATATTTATAACCCTAGTGAAGGTTATATACCTCCTAAAATAATTAAAACGCGTTTTCACGTTTTGTGACTTTTACGCATTTTATTTTTCTCTTTGGTTTTTATTTCTTCACAATGATCTTAAGGACTTAATTAGCCTTAGAAAATAATAATTACATAATTAATAACACATTAAGGTTTGGGGTATTCAATCTACCCCCTTAAAGAACTTATCCTCGAAGTTCACACTTCCACGCATTATTTGTTAGAATACGGGATTACTTTGCAACATAACACTTCCATAACAACATTCATACATCACAACCTCGGACTTAACGGCCCGGGTAACACATCCATACATACATAACATGACATAACATACTTACATAGTATCCTCGGACTTAATGGTCCGGGTACCTTAACAACATTTGGACACATAGGTCTTGATAATACAACACTTTCGGAATTTAACCACATTAGGACTCAAGGTCCAAAATAATAATTATTACACATACCACACAACATGCCATAGCATGTATATCAACCAGAAATTCCTTTTTCCTTCTCTTCATGGGTTAGAGACCCATGTTGAGTACCTATACACTGTGATCCCGCAGAACCGGTCGCGATGGACACTCTGGTCCCCGTTCCTTTGGGAGGTCAAAACAATTGCATACACCTTTAAAATATACTTCTCATGTCACCGGTCCGGGGACAAAGGCTCCTACGTCCTCGGCTCGTGAGCAAGTAATACAAAAATACCCTCTATGAGGTTAAGTATAATGAAATCTTTTATTGAAAAGATCTTAATTGAAAATCCTTTACAAGGTCACATAAAGTAATCCTTCCTTTGAAAATACCACTTCAGAATCTTAAGGATATTTATTGAAGTCTTGAAAGTACCAACTGAATTTGAAACCCAATTTAAAATTCTTTTGAAAACACAATACAACTCCAAGTCCAATTTTTGCTAATCTGCATCTTATTCTTGATGTGGTTATTTGTGATCACTTATAGGGAGTTTCAAGAATCATCCAACACTAATGTGATCAGCATCAGTGTTGAACTATCTTTCCACCCCAATTTGTGTTCGGCTTCCCTTGATCTCATGATAATCAAGTTTCACCTCTCACTTCATTTTCAAACAACAACTAATTCAAACATGTACATTTTCTATCTTTTAATCCGTCTAGTCATAATCATTACATCTCCATGGGATAGAACTCTGTCTATCAATCATCACCCACATTCGACTTAATCAAGTTGCCTAGGAAATTTAATTCTCACTAGGTTCTATGTTGGTGTCATACCTCTTCATAAGTCACAATACCGTATATATGTACATACATTTATACATATTTTTTATCAAAATATAATACACAATATTACATTTGGTATCATATGAACATATACTGTCGGGGTTTTAGTTCCCTGGGAGTTTTTCTACTCCCTTCACTTATACTCTCACACACATTTATTCATAAATAACACACTTATTACAATGGTATTCGCATCTTCTGTGCGCAATTACCACAATTAACCATGAATGAATGTGTATGTTTATGTAACACACACACCAATCATCAAAACAAATTGTTTTGTGCTATGCACACCATTGTTCACGTACACTTGTACGGTAAAACACACTAAACGGTTTGCGCTCTACCCCCCTTAAAAGGGATTACGCCCACGTAATCAATCACTTAATCACTGGTTTATAACGTCCTACCGTCGTGAAGTGTTTTATCTCCACGCGGTTTATTACTAAATGTGTTCCGGTTCGAGGATCTTAGCCATATTGACAGTATAGTCCCTAACCAAGAATTCTCACTAGAGTTTATTTTAACTCTTAACTGGTTTCGATTCTGGCCTGTGAGGCTTTTAGGCATCTTTAGTTTGCCATTCACTCATGTTCACTATTCGCATTCAACGTTTGAACCACTGGTTCACCAGTTTCTACTGCGCAACTTTTGGTAACTTTAGGGCTTAGTTTGCCCCCATACATTATTCTTACTGTATTGTACATCCCTGATTATCACTTTTATCTTTGTAATAACGGTCTCTCAACCGACGCGTGGTATTTCTTACCGTGAGCGAATTCGGTGAGTTACAAAACTTACTATCCACTTCCATGATAGTTTACTGTATTCCACACTGACTTACTTGATTTCTTCCGACTTATTGTCGGTTGATTTTGAGCTACTACTAATGTGTAGTACTCTTTCGATTATTTCCCACACTTGAGGTATATTCCATACCGATATTTAACAATCGTTTTACTGTAGTCACTTATGTCAACCAAGTACCTTTGATTGGTACGACCGTGTTGTCTTATGCATTGGTTTTATTCCACCATAAGTTTGTTCTTCCATCACATTTAACATTTGTCAAAACTTCCTAGCTATCTCACTCGATCATTACCGTGCAAGCGCAATATCAAAACACTCAGTCATACAGAGTGCAGAGGCGTAAACTCTTGACAGTAACTCTCTCGTGCGATTGCAATAGGAATTTACACTGTTTCCCTTATCACATGGTATCAACTACTGGCTTATTGCCCAGTCTGTTTATCATCACTTACTTGTATGTCCAACGAGTCTCACTCATAACTGGTCTTATTTCCACATTACTATTTAACAATACTTACGTAACGGTCGCCTACTGCGCACCGTGCGGTTATTCATTGTATAACCTTAACTTATACTGCATCCGCTATTATATTAGCTTCTGTCATTACACTGTGTCTCGCCACTTATTTGGCTGATAGCTGAATACACATTTTTTTGAATCTTTATGCTCCTTGAGCGTTGTTCATTACACATTTAGCATCCCTCACCTATGGTGGTTGCTATTTGACTTATCACTCTTTCAGTCTCCACAACTGGTACAAGCACTTTTTCCATTTGATTTCTTCCTACTCACATCATTCTTGGGTAATGACAACATGGTCAACTCTTAACACATTCCCTGAACTTAGTTTACATAACTACCGCTGTTGCGGTTTCACTTATCACGAGGTATCCCCACTCTTAAAGCAGTGGTTCGTTATCCGCTTTACTCACTTATACTTATATAACATAAACTTCTGTGATCAATAACAGTTTCTTTACACTTCCTGCTTGTGGCTCATAAGCCTTGTTGCCTCGAGCTTTGCTCCTTGTAGGCTATCCACACACCTTTACTTCTGTGCACCACATTACCTGGTTATAGGTTGTATTGGGCTCCATGACAAGGTCGTTGTTCCTTTCATGGCGTGCCCCTACAGGGATAACAGACTTCCCTCTAACGACTTGTGTTTAAACTGGGGGTTAGTTTCAACCCTTGCGTTTCTGTCACGTTATTCCGTTCAACCACTGTTGATCCAAACACCCTTTTAAGGATATTTCCTGGTGTTACTAGGTAATGCCATTACACCTGGCTTGTACTTATGAGTACGTTTGATTAACTACATCGCCTTGCGTTCTTGGCCGGATTAGATATCCTCTTCCGTGAGTTTGGTATCTCTTGTTGGTTTAAGTGATCATTCCGGGAGTCTCGTCCCGATCGTTGCACATTAACGTGTTCATAATAGGCATCTGTCTCGCCATATTTAGGCTGGGTACTTATTCCAGCTATTACACTCATCCTTTAGGATTCTTAAGACATATTCCACGTCTTTATTTACCAACCAGTGCATTTCGCACTTGTTCACCTTTAAATGTTTCCTCAAATGAACTCACTAATCCCTTTAGTCCTCTTAACTTGACTGGGTTCCTTTACTTCAACCATTCGATGGTAGTTTATTACTTGCTTGACTTTTACTTCGGACCGTAGTATGGAGTCGACTCCCGTGTTCCAGGCTATACTCGTATACATACATGGGGTATCCTACTGATACATTGCTACTTACCCGACTCCCCATAAGAAGGTTTGTCAGGCCCACAAGCTCCTATCGGAGTGCGGTCGTCCCACATTACTGTTGGTACACTCGTAGTGTCCGTCACACGCCTAGGTGAAGTATTCTGTTGTCAACTCCTCTTCTATTATCCTGTGATAATATGCATTCCATGCTTCCCGAACCTAATCAAGGGAAATGTACCCACTGTTGTATCATTATGAACTCAATCCATTTCTCGGGTTGGTACCCTTGGGTTTACCGGTTTCCATCCGGTTATTTTGTAAAAGTAACTGGGTAAAACTTACCTACCATGTGGCACTGAGGCCCGTGTAGGTCTTCTGGTTTGGTTTAAAGAAAAGGAAGGATTGTAACAAAATGGGTTTGGAAGAAAATCTGGTTTTGAAAATAAATTTGAGTTTGAAAGAAAAATTCTCGTGGTTTTACAACGTTTCCTTGCCTTAGCCGAGTCTAGCTTCCTGCTGACTGGTGTATTTCCAAGTACTGAGGTCAGGCTATTAAGCCCTTCCATGGTTATGATAATCCCACTTAACTTCATGGTGCTTTACTAAGTACCGGTAGTTGTTTAAAATTTTCCGTACGGTCTTGTTATAGCAGCACTTGCCATGGCAAGTGCGCCATGCTAACTGGCTACTGGTTCAATACACACTAGTTGCGGTACTGCTTTCTCCCGCACTGAATCAGTGGCCTTGCTGGCCTTACTTGATCTTACAGTCTTAACAATAAATCTTCTGGATACTTCTCACTGTCTTCACATGATGACCATTAACTAGGGTGTTTTCCCATTCTGGGAGACCCATTTTACTTAGTATTGTATCCTCCTCGTACTACGTTGTAGTCCCTTAATCGGTTGGTATACCGTTGGTGTATTAATTAACTTGTAGTCCCGTAGACACTTGTCTCGGGTTTCATTATTCACCTCTCCGCTGTTGCACAGTTGGTGCATTGCAAGCTGGTTGTTCTCGACTGCTCCGCATGTCGACCCAGGTTGCCGGAAATTCTATTATCTTATGCATAAGATTCTTCACTTTTCGCTATCACATGCGGCAACATTGTTCAAATGGACACCGTCTTCGGGATTCACACCTTTCGGAATCTACCGTACGACATGTTCTCCGTACTTACAGAGGTAAATATCAACTGCCAGATCGGGTTTCCCGAGTAAGAGATCCCATCTCTCTGGCGTTCTTCCCAAGTTATAAAATAGGGTTTGTGGAGGGCGGGATGGATATGGTAGGTATCCAGTACACACTGGTATTTCCTAACTAGCGTATTTCTCACGCTATCACTCAACCCTTAACCCAAAGTACTAAACTCTTAACTCGGTACTTCCTAAGCTCGGTATTTCAGTCATCAGAGCGATACGCTCTGATACCACTTTTTGTAACACCCCAACTACTAACAACACACTTAATAACACATTGCAGCGAAAATCACAACTCACAACATAACTTAACTCCTTGGTGTTACACGCCGTTAGCCACCCACGTGGCTAACAAGGCTAATATACATACATCGTACCGGTCTGATGGACTAAACTCTCGAGCAACTACACATAAATCCCGTTCCATGTCCAACAAACATTATACACTTACATTACAACTGTACCGAGTATTTACAAACTAGTGCCGATAACAATTTCGGTCTTACTACACCTACAATACATTCCCAACTTGAATGACAACCCATGTACAACAACTACCCGTCCTACTCTCGAACGGCTTCCAGCTCCTTTGTACCTGTAGAGTAATGGGGCCCCCAAAGGGGGTCAGCACCTTTGCTGGTATGGTAATCCCGCAGCCCGCATGCTACCGGGCCACGCACAACTATTTGTCGTCTTAGCATGCGGTTGATTATATTTAAATCATGCATGAGCATTATAAACACACAACATATAACATTTCCCAATAGTGGGCTAACAACAGACATCGCATTTATACTTAACAGATCACTCGTGGAATACTTCAACCTAGAGTAATTCTCCTCCATTGGAGCTATTTCCTTAATAGACGACACTTACCCGCTATCGGGTTATCCTTAACGTCTCTTGTTATAATGGGATTCATATCCATGATCCACACATTTCACTTCTAAACAATATAACATCGCATCATAATTAACATTACAGTACGTCAACAACACATAAATAACGGGTAACGGCTCTCTTTAGGAGCCGTCCCAAACATGGTTAGTTCACTGGGAGAGCCTAGAGAGTGCTGTCAAACTCATGCTAAGCTCATTTACATAACTCGTTACCGTCCTGTTATTCGAACGGATAACTTAACATAAAGAGGGATCGGGTTTAGTGACCCGAACTCATCGTACATAATCCCCAAAAGACGTGAGTCAAGAGCCTTGGTTAAGCTCGGGGTGATTGAAGACCAATGAAGGAAAACAACCAACAGAATGAAAGCTGAAGAAACTGTATACAACAACTCCCAAACACCGCGCGACCGGAACGACCGGATTCCTCACCCCCCATAATATATACATAACATGGTTAAAGACTCCACTGTGGAACCTATCACATCCATATACCTTACAGTATCACAACTGGGTTAGTCACACAAGAGTAGTGAACATATTAACACACACAAACATCACATACTATCTCACACATAGCCGTGGTTAGAACGTTCCCATGGTTTGGGTCGTTACAAATACCGAATTCTAAGGTCGGTTACTTAAGTTTAGCACACATCTAAAGCTAAACGGTATCGGGACTACGCTCGCCACATAATTAAACAACTGTAAACTCATTACATGTTTTTATCTTAAAGGTGGCAAACATCCAGAAAACACATTGGCATACAAGCCGTGTAACCCGGTAGGACACAGGTTGCAAGAAAACCATACCTGTCACCGTGGGAAATTACTTTACGGTGTTCTCACGCTCCTCGGTTCACACTTGTTCTTCATGTCATACTCTTGAACCACTATTTACTGTCAAATGGTTCAATTAATATTAAGGTGTTACGGTAGGTACATAATTGTACTCCCGTATTACCCTGTTCATTTATTTCGGTTTAACTTTGTGTACTTAAACTCACAACTTTCTCAATCATTTCCAACACTTGTTTATATTTCCAATGGCCTTTAAAACTCACCAAAACAAGGCCTAATCAACATCTAAACCATTATCATTCACTTCCCCATCTTAAACACACTTAATAACACTTTCTGGTGCATTTTTAGGGTGGTCCGGGTTTGTGTCCGAGTTTACAAACCCGGAACACACCCGTCGTAACACTTTCTGCCCAATTTTACACATGGTCCGGGTTTGTATCCGGGTTTACAAACCCGGACCACATACAGTTTTGACTCTCGGGTTTAAATTTTTGGGTGTTCCGGGTTTAGGTTCTGGTTGCAAACCCGGAACACTCCAGTATTAGTCCAGAACATTATTTTTCTTGCCACTTTTCAACCTCCAAACAAAGCCTAACCTTCTCCTAATGTTTCCACATGTTTCCTACATGTTTAAACACCCTAAAACATGCACTAAGCCACTTCAAAACATAGGTCCATTCCTTACTCAAATTTCTTGCTCCCATTCATGAATTTTCCTTTCTCTATTACACTTATGCACACTAGTGCTACAGATTTTTACCTCTTTCAAATCCATCCTCCATTCACCATTTCAAGGTCACTAAACATCTCCGCACAACACTACAAATACCTAGATTCCTCAATTTGCTAAGTCACCTTAAAACGCTCGTTTCCTATCGAAATTTCGCCATAACCTCCCCATAAACTTAACATGTTCCCACACATCAATCCCACCATTTTAGCAATGACCACCTCAATGTACATAACTTCAAAAGCTTGGCTCTTAGGCCCTTAAACAACATTAAATTTAAACACTGAATTTCCTCATAATAATAGCAACACCTGCACTACACTCAACATTTATATTTGCACCAAAACAACAAAATTTCCTTAAAACACCACATAAGCTTAGGGTGAGTTATTTATCTTAGATTTTCTTCCAAAACTTTCCCATCCCAAGTTCTACAATAACCAAGATAGTTATTAAGGTAGTTTTCTTACCTTAAATTCACAAGTCTCTCATTAATTTCCTCTTGCTCCTCATCTCCTCAAAATCGGTCAAGAGGGAATGGAGTTTCTAATCTCCATCCCAACATTCAAGAAACACAAAAATAAATTTCATTAATTATCTAAACCCTTAAGAAATTTTAATTCAATCAAAGGGCTTAAACATACGGTTAGGGTTTACCTTTGGAGATTTCTGAGAGGGGCTCTCACCCTTGACTCAAGATGGGAATTACTCCACCATTGGAGGGTTGAAATGGAGCTCAAAACCAAGAAGAAAAACAAGGTATTACATTGTGGTAAAATCGGCCAGGAGCAATGGAGGAAGGAAAATGACTTTTTCTTGAATATTTTTACCTTAGAAGGGAGAGGGAGCTCCTAGCTCCACAACAATGCCATTTTCTTCACCAATGGGGAAAACCCATGGAAATGAACTTCATCATTTTCGAATTTTAAAAAGAGGGAATGGTAGATCTTGAAGAGAGGAGTTCAAATATGTAGTTAGTTTTTGATTTGGAGCTTTGGTGTGACTTAGGCATGAGGAGAAGAGTGGGTTGCCATGGGTGGAGCTTGAAAATCGCTCCAGCAACAGAGAGGGAATGGAGGAATCGCAGAGAAGAAGAAAAAGAACGTGGGGAAGAAAGGAGAAAGGACAGAGAAGAGGGGAAAAAGAATAAGGAAGAGAGAATAAAGGGGTACTTGTAGCCTTTTTTACTTTTTGACTTATTTAATTAGCTAACTAGTCATGTGTGAGGGGCTGTCTACATTAATAGAACCGGCCCACTAACATATACACACTGGAACGTTTTTCGTCTTTTACAGAAAACGCCCATTAATTTACCCGGTTTTGCACTATTCACTATCCGGGCCCGTTTTCCGGAATTTTCGCGTTTATTTAATTTTAATGGTTATTATACTCCCATTAATTCGTATTTGTAGTTATATGATAAACTATAATTTTTTACGGGGTCGTTTGACTGTTTAAAGTCACGTTTTCGGGTTTTCTCGAAAAACGCGCTTTAGACTCCGTTAGCGCTTTAACGCATTATTTGGATCCGTTTTCTTCCGGAATTTTTCCCACATATTCTTAGTATGTAATTAGGGTATAAAAAATATTTATAACCCTAGTGAAGGTTATATACCTCCTAAAATAATTAAAACGCGTTTTCACGTTTTGTGACTTTTACGCATTTTATTTTTCTCTTTGGTT
Source organism: Limonium bicolor (assembly GCA_023374045.1). NCBI lineage: Eukaryota > Viridiplantae > Streptophyta > Magnoliopsida > Caryophyllales > Plumbaginaceae > Limonium > Limonium bicolor. Next base: position 253,970,045 of record CM041780.1, read on the forward strand.
TTTATTTCTTCACCAATGATCTTAAGGACTTAATTAGCCTTAGAAAATAATAATTACATAATTAATTAACACATTAAGGTTTGGGGTATTTCACCTCATTTGGAGATTAGATGAAAAATATAAGTTTTTGTAAAGTTAAGGGCCTAAATGGATATTCTAAGAGAATTTGGGGTCAAATTCATAATTATGGAAAATTCATGGTCAAGGCAGTAGATTTGGTGGTCAACCTTGGCTATAATTAGGGTGTTGACCAAATTAGATGAGAGAAATAACCAAATTAAGTATTTAACAAAGTTTAGGAATTAATTGTAAGATTTACAAAACTTGTGTGGCCAAAATGTAAAATCTGGAAGATTGGGCCGAATTGGGAATTAGAAAGAACTTACGGACTATCTGAATTGTGGGAAAAAGTTGAGGTAAAATTGGAATTAAATTAAGAAGATTATAAGGTATAAGAGTTAATGGGTAAATTGTAAAGTTTAGGAGCTAGAGCTAAATAAATGGTTTATAAAACTAGTGGGGTTAAAATATAATTTGTGGAAGTTGGGGGCAGAAAATGAAAATAAAAATAGTCTAGGGTCTGTAGGTTATTTATTAGAATTTTTGAGGCTGAATTTAGAATTAAATTGATATGATTGTATAACATATAGTTAAGGATGATTTTATAAGGTTTGTAAAATAATGTGGGTCAATTTGTAAATAAAGAAAAGTTAGAGAATGGGGAAATAAATCTGTAACAGAATTGAGGTCTTTTCCTTTTTTATAATATATGATTGGAAACCATATTTTAAAATTGGTTAAGAATATAAATACTATAGCATAAGACATAAGGAGTAAAATTGTAACATTAGAAAATTAGTGTGGAAGATTTGTAATTAAAATGAAGGTAAGGGTTGTTGCGTCAAAATCAGTAGGTTGGGAGGTAAGATTTAACATATGATTAAGAGTATTATAAGTGTTACACTTATATAAAGTCCAAATGACATCAAAGGTGGAAAGGTATATAAGTAAGAAATTTTATAATTCACCGAATAATGTAAGTATTTGAAAACTAGTGAAATTATAAAATAATATGGAGAATTAAATAAACCTTGGAGGTTGAAATAATATTTTATATTACATCATATGACATTAGGATCATAGTCTAAATATTGAGAGGTGAAGGATAATATAATATGAGGGAATTAAATGTTACACATGAAACGGTAAGGAATATTATTATACAATGAGTTTTATAATTCATATAACTTATATGAATATGTGAGGTGTAAGTCATTATACCATATGATGTAGAAATTGTATAGAAGGATAAAGAAAGATATAAAGGTGGTAGATTTGATTACACAACATTAGGTATAACAACTAATATCAAATTGTAAAGAGTTAAACAAACAAATGACCATATAATTCAAAGATTATGATGAGGATTATATATATAATCGTTGACTTGAATACATTGACCGAGTCAACCCGAATTGACCAAAGAGGGGTAAGTTGACCAACCCACAATCCAACAGAAAGTTTAAAGGTTTAACAAACCATAAGGTAAATTATAACATATAGTAACAAACTACATTGCTATATACATAAGCGTAATAACCTATGATTGGTGGGATGTTATACGAATTAAACCTCATGCGTAGTAAACTAATACTACATGTCATTTATAACATAATTAAACTATGGCTTAAGCTAACTCCGAATATACTTGAAAACCCGAGTAACAACAATAACTGACTAAGGGGTTAATCACGGGGTCAATACCAAGGGGATTAGTAATTATTAGAATATTGAATCAATTCGGATTACGTGAATTAATACTTAGCGGTATATTCCAGAGATACTGGTTCCAAGCTACATATCGTGTAATGGGCGAGCGTGATACTTCACGCTAGCATTGTTCATCAGTGTAAGGTATGTTATTGTGTGATCTGATTGTGCTTGAGGATTTTCTCGGGTTAGGATGTGTGAAATATTTGAAAAGAGGATATGTATGCTCGTATGTAATTGTGTTATATGATTTATCTGTCAAATACGTGCGCCATTATTTTGGACGCGATAGTCATTCGAACTGAGATAGATACCGAACACATATATGTATTTATATATCTTAAAACAAGATATGAGTAGTGATAGAGAAACATCACTCATGGATGGATAATAACATAATTGAATTATCCTAAGATAGCCCAAAAAGGGACAGGAATACCGTTCTTACGTGGAAATGAACTCAAGTAAGGAAATAAACTAGATGACTTCTAGGTATACATTAAAAGCCTAAAAGATCCACATACATTCGAGGAGTAAATCACTGGATAACCTAAGATTGAATCTTAGGCATCTAGATTAAGAGAACTTAATCAATTCAGTGAGAGGTTGGTTATAGTATGAGGTACTGAATGTGGTGAGAAATCCAGGACCGCCTGGTTACGCATTGTGATCACGAGGGGATGACTGACAACAAGTCTGCTCAAGGAAATTCCATGTATCAAATTATTACTTGGTCAAAGACACCGCTGTTGGTGAGATGGGTAATTGTGGCCCAGTAACATTATATCCTACAAATTTAACTTGTGGATTTCCAAAAAACACAAACTTTGTTGGACGGAGGCACCGCCGCTAGTGTATGGGCATTTGGGCCCATAATTTGTAAACTAAGTAAGAGTGTGATGGTAAAGTGGAAGAGTTAATAAGTGGAATAAGAAAAGAAATAAATTATGAGTTCAATCAAATTTAAGCAAATGAACAACAGCCCTCGAGGCCGGACACGAGAAACGTTAATGTAACTCTCGTTGCGCTATTATACTTTCTTACGCATTGATCGATTATATGTTTACTGGTTTGTGGAAATGTTCTATGTGGTGATTGGATGAACTGTTGCTTGATTTCATATCGCAATGATAGTTTATTATATTGTAAAATGGATTAGCATGAAATTGGACTTGCATGTTAATAATTGGGCTAATTAACCTGAGTAGTCTAAGGGTCCATGAGGATCATATAGTAGTATGCTCAGCAGTTTTGTTGAGCCTTTATGGCCACCAGTTACAAGATTGTAGCTTTGAAGATTGTTGCGCGAGTGCGGGACTTTTGGGAGTAATTAGCGGTATACTTTCGGTTATATCATAGGATTCTGTTGGACTGTATACGGTTAGTTAGATAGATAGCTCACTGTGCTTTTTGAGATTTAGTATTGTAAATTGTGTTGTATTTATGTCTATATCATCACAACGGGGTTTTGGATTATGTTTTTGGTAAACGCTTCATTACTCTCATGGGTGAGTAATGGCAGGTAACACCCAAGTTTAAGTTATGATCAGTTTTATTTTTTCGCTTCGACTCAATTAATTATTTCTGTTAGGTGCGTTAGATTATTCGGATTCTGGATTAGGGGTGTTACAGATACTTACTAATCTTGCTCATATCTTAAGTTGAGTTATGTTTAATGTTTCTAGTCCGAAAGACGTACGCGCACAATTAATAACGTGTGAATGTTAAGCAGTTAAACCCGATAATTACATGCATGTAACAAGCATATCGCTCTTATCAATCAAGGCACCCCAACATGTCTGAACCCAAGAAAACCCTGAGGATGTTCAGACCACACAGTAACCTACCGTTCACCGTTGTAAATGCTAGAGTGAAGTATCACGCTCGCCCTCTACCCTCGTGTCTCGTAACTCCAAAACATGCCGCTAAGTATTAATTCCTATTATTAAATTGATTCGGTATTCCAAAGAGTGCTAATCCTCTCGGTAATTAATCCCTAAGTCGGTTTTTCATTATTACTTGGGTTTTCAAATGTATTCGGGATTAATTTAAGCCATACTCTAATTATGTTACGAGTAGTATGTAGTAATAGTCCTCTACATAGGATATTAATCCATATAATATCCCATTTAATTATAGGTTATTATTGTTGTATATATATACATATATATATATAATAATCTAGTTTATTACTATATGTTTTTTTAATAATTGACCTTATAGTTTTATTAAACTTTAAACTCTCATTTAGGTTATGAGTTGGTCAACTTGACCCTCTTTGGTCAATTAAGTTGACTTGGTCAATTTGGGTTGGCTTGGTCAAAGTATCCAAGTCAACAAGTCTATATAATTCATATGTTTTTTCAATTCTTTATGACATTAGTTATTAAGACTAATGTTGTATAATTAAATCCTCCACTTTATATCATACTTTACCTCTTTATATGATTACCACATCATATTATATAAGTATCCACATTCAACATATTCATGTAAGTCAATACGAATTATAAAATTCATTATATAAATGATACTCCTTATCATTCCATGTGAAACACTTAATTCCCTTATTTGTTTTATTCTTCAAAAATAAACATTAAGACTACTTTTAATGTTATATAATGTTATATGATACATTATATTTGAAATACCCAAAACATTAATATGGTAATTAAACATCAAGTTATGATGGATTAAGGCTAAAACATGCCTTAGAAACATTGGTAGACAATTTAAATCATAGGAAACACAAGAAAACACCAAAAAGACAATTTAAGCAAATACTTACTCTAGACCTTGTGTAACCTTGGTTATGACCCAAAGGTAATTCCTAGACCTTATTAACATGCTAAAGAACATGTTAAATCAATTACCAAAGAAAACTAAGCTCAAAAACAAGTTAAAACACAAAATGAGCTTTAAGACACCTTAAAGCACCTTTTTGAGAAATTGTCTTAGAAATGAGTTTTGAGTGGCTAAATGACCAAGATTATACCTTAATAAACATTTGTACTTTTAAGTATCACATTAGGAAGCCTAAATCAATGAGAAACCAAAAATTTCACAAATTTGTGCACTAATTATGAATACTACCCAAATAGTGCCCAAAATGAGTCAAATGACTTCTTAAGTGGTCAATGGTCAAACCACTCCCTAAATATCAACGGGGGCACGGTTTTTAAGTGGTGAGTCATCAAAAAGGGAGCCAGCATTTTATAAAAGAGGAAGGAGAGTAGAAATGCACTATTTGCTTTATTGCAACAAATATCTCTTACTTTGCCCCCTCCTCTCTCCTCTCCTCTCATTCCTTTCTTCCCCCCAATGTTTAATTCCTTCTATTATGCTCCAAAACCGTTCATGCTATAGCACTCCATGGTTCATCAACTTCAACTGCTTGCCAAATGCAACTCCAAGCTCCAAATCAAAAACTAAGTGCATATTTGTGCCAGTTAGGTCAAGGCCTTCCAACCACTCTTTTCAAAATCCCAAAACCAGAAGTGGGACTCCATTGAAGGAGCTCCATTTGAAGATGAGAATCCATATTCAAGAGCTATTTTACACTCTCTTTGGTTTAAGGTAAGAAAAAGCTTGAAAATCATCTTTTCTTCCATTTTCTACATATAGCCGAAATTGCCTTACCAAGAGGGCTCTTTTTATTCCTTGTATTAGCCTTGATTCAATCCTCAAGAGCTTAGTTGAAGCCATGCCTTGATTCCTTACCAAACTCATTCCAAACTCCTAAGGTAATCATCTCATTTTTGTGCAATAAGAACTCCTTTGTAACCTAGAGATGATCCCATGAGTCTAGGTATATTACTTAGTACTCATTATACCTATTTGAATGTTGGTTAGAAGTTTAGCAAGATATGAACCCCCTTGGCTGAATTTCAATCAAGGAAACCAAGAGAAGAGAAAGAGAGAAAAGCTTGAAAAACATAAGGTAAATTACTTACCTTAATGTAGTTTAATGTCTTAAGGAATGGTGTTTAGATAGATACAAATATAGCCTAGAGCTTACAGGGTATTATGGATTACATAACCTAAGAAATATCATGATCATATTTGTGAACTTGTGACTAAGGAGCCAATGGTAAATGAGTTAGTAAAGTAATCATAAGATGGATTACAAAAGCATTTATATTTGCCATGGGATTGATGTTATGTAAATGTAGGTTGAAAGCTCTAAATGTGGGAAATTCAATGTTTAAATTCATGTCATTTAAGGGCCTAAGAGCCATGTTATTTAAGGGCCTAAGAGCCATGTCATTTAAGAGCCTTAGTGCTATGCAATTTAAGATTAATGCAATGTATTGTGGATTGATGTATTTGAGTGCAATTGGTGTCTTGAGAACAACCACTAAGGATTTAGTTAGCTTGTGTTGATTAGAGGAGAAAAACTTATGCTATGGGCATGATATATACTAAGAAAGCTAGAACATAATGTTAGTAGAAATCAGTGTTTTTTATTGTGTTGGTGAATTAATATGACCTAGGATTTACTAGAGTCATTAAAGGAAATTTTAGTGGAAATGAGTTAACCAAGGTGTTCTTGAGGGATTATAGTGACCTAGAGTTGTCTAGAGTGAATTAGAGGTTAGGTGGTATTAGAAAACACACCCAAAGTCATGGATATGAGGATTGAAGACTTGTGCAAAAATCTATAGGAAATGATGTATAATGTCTTGTGATGATTTAGGTATGATCTAGTGTGTATAACCTTGAGGTAATGTGGATTTGGGTGATGGAGATGAAAGTTGTCTAAGAAGGATTTAGAATGGTCAGAGAAATGAGAAGAGGTGTAAGTGTTAAGAAGGATGGCTAGTAATGCCTAGGTATGTGCAATTTGAAAATGATGAGTAGAAAGTGGTAAGGAAGAACTTGTGCATGGAAATGCAATATGACTAAGCCTAGTAAACTGTGTGATAAACAATGAGTTGAAGTTAGAATTGAAGAATTGAGGTTAACACACTCTAGGAAGAGTTGTGAAAAGAATTAGTAGTAGTACCACTTGAGATGAGGTTTGAAATGTGTTATAAGGAGAAATGCAAGAATGTTCAAGGTTTATGAAATACCCCAAACCTTGATATGTGGTTTAAATATCAAACTATGGTATGTAAAGGCTAAAAAGTGCCTTAGTAACATCAGTGAACAATTTAGACTATAATAAAGCAATAAAGCATTAAGACACAGTTTGAGCAAAAACATGCTCTAAGCTATGAGTGAACTTGGTTAGGACCCAAAGCCTACCAAGACTTGATAACATTAATTATGATTTGATAGGGCTAAATAAGTCCTTAGGAAACTTTGTGGTGACAGTTAAACCAATAAAACACAGAAATACCTTAAAGTCAATATGAGCAAAAATGTGCTCTAAGCTTGGGATAAATGTGTATAAGACCTAATGGTCATACCTATACTTTATAAATATGTGAATGAACATATTAAATCAATTACCAAGAAAACCAGCTTGAAAACAAGTTAAAACACAAAATGTGCTTTAAGGAGTCTTAAAGCACGTTTTTGAAAATTGTCTTGTAAATGAGTTTTGAATGGCTAAATGTCCATCATTACTCTTTAATTACATGTGTACTATATAGTATCACATTTAAGTCTATATCAATGGGAATCAAAAATTTCACTTCTATGTGCCTTGTTTTGTGAATAGTGATTTTTATAAGCTAGTTTGTAACACATAATGTTATAAGTAATTAAATTGGTCAACAAAGACTAAAACACCCTCATTATAATAAAGGGGGCCGGTTTCTTTAGTGTGTGACTCACCACTCACTTGTTAACTTGTTAAAGAAATAAAGATGACTATATAGTTACTATTTGCTTTACAAAACCAAATATCTTCTAAAAAGCAAACTTATCTCATTTCTCTCATTCCTCTCTTCATTTCACACGGCTCCACTCTCTTCAACCTCTTTTCTTGCTGTTCTCTCTCACGTTAAAAACCACCACCCCATGGAAGTCCACCTTTGATCTCTTGTAAAATCTAGCTCACTTATCCAAATCAAAAACAAACCCACCATTCTCTTCCTCTCATCAAGCTCTTCATTCCTATCTTCTCAAACTTCAAAGCCCCATTTCGGTGCCATGGAGTTCCACCATTGAAGGGGCTTGAGGTTGTCTTTCCACATATTATTGATCTCCTTTGCTCCTAGGTAGGAATCTCAAAGAAAAATCAGTTTCCTCCATGTTTTGTGTGTGACCGAAAATATTCATTGATGGAGCTCCTTGTGTTACTTTGTTCTAGCTCCATTTGAATCTTTCAAGGACTAGGTGGAGTCCTCTCTTCATAGATATTCAAACACCTTCAAAGATTAAGGTAAAACAACTACATTAATGTTTGAAATAATGTAAACTAGGGTTTACAATGAGATGGAGCTTAAAGCTTGAATACTCATTATGTTGTTTGTATAATGTTTAGTAGTTGACAAGGAATCAAATACCTTATCGGTTTTATAAGGAAACAAGAAAGAAGTTTGTGTGGGAAAGAGGTAAATATGCTATCTCAATGTGGTTTAATGCATTAGGAGAAATGAGCTTATAATGCTTGTTAAAACTACCTAAAGAGCAAATGGTGAATGACCTAGTAAAGTGTTCTCAAGGAGACTAGTAAAGGAACATATGTCTTGTGTGTGTAATTGCAGGTCAAAGGCTTATATATTGTGGAAATTCAGTGTTTATGGTTTGAGCACTTAAGGGCCTAAGAGCCATGTTATTTAAGGGCCTAAGTGCCAAGCAATTTAAGTTATGCACTATATTGTGATGTAGTGCTTAATGTGTGAAGTTTGTGTGTAAAATGTTCTTGATGGATTTAAGTGTTCTTGTTGTCTAAAGGTGAAAACCTAAGTGTTTGGGTGTGAGAGTTACAAGGGAAGCTATGGCAAAATTTAGTTGATAAACAAAGGAGTTTATGTGATGAATGAGATTTTAAGACCTAGAGGTACTAGGAACTTGTTAAGTGTTAAGATGGTGGAAGAAGGTGAATCATGGTGTTCTTAGGTGTTAAGGTGCCATGGGCATTGTCTTAGAGGATTTAGAACTCAAATGGGTGTTTTGAACACACAAGGATTGTTATGTGAAGTGTTAAGTCTTGTTCAAGATTTGGTAAACAAAGGAAAAGAAATGCCTAGTGAAGGTCTACGTGAAAACTTGTTGAAATTATAAGCAATTGTGCAAAGGAGGTGTGTATGAGAAATATTGCTTTTGGAGTGGTGGTGGTTGTTTGTGAGACAACACTTTGGTTAGTTGAGGTAGTAGCATGATATACCACTTAGAAATCTAAGAAAATGTTATATAAGTGCTAGGAATTGTTGTAAGGAATTGAGTAACCAGTTAGTGATGATTTAGGAACGTTTAGTGCTTGTTTTAAGGTGTTTAAACATGTAGGAAACATGTGGAAAGTTTATGGAATGATTAGGTAAGGTTTAAGGTTGGTTTAGGGGTTGAAAAATGATGTTTTGACAAGTTAATAACATGGTCCGGGACCTAGCCCTTGTATAGGTACCCGGACCACCCCTTAAAAAGAGCCGAGAGTGAAGTTTAGAAGTGGTCCGGGTCCTTAGTCCAGGACCAAGACCCGGACCAAGGGTAAAATAAGGCCGAGAGTACATTCTACAAGTGGTCCGGGACCTTGGGTCCGGACCAAGTCCCGGACCAGGTCAAAAGTGTTGCAAAATCTGTTTTAAAGGCTTCTAATCATGGGGAATTGAATGGTAATGGTTTTAGGTGATGTTTAGGCCTTGTTTGGTGGCATATAAAGGCCTTAAAATGTGTAAACAAGTGTTGGGTTTGATGTGAGAGTTGTAAACTTAATATCACAAGAGTAAGTCAAGTGTAACGGGAATGACGGGGTAAACTATGGGCTCTTTAAACGTTAAGCAAACATGTTTACCCCAATATTAATAAAAGTAATTGTGATGTTACCAGTTGTACGGGATTTGTTCGAGGAACCTAAAAGGACATGATATAGTGGACCGTGGCGACAGGTATGGTTTTCTTGCAACCTGTGTCCTACCGGATTACACCGGCTTGTATGCCAATGTGTTTTTCTCTGTATGTTTGCCACGTTATAAGATAATCATGAAACGAGTTTACAGTCGTTATTGTTGTTGTATTTTTACGTGCCGATACCGTAACCTCGAATGCGCTTGAAGGGCTAGTTAACCACTATTAGGTAAACGTAGGAGAACGGTATCCGGTAATAACGTTTCCGACCTAAGGACGTTCTAACCACGGCTATGCGTGAGTTAGTTATGTGATGTTTGTGTGTGATGTTTGTGTGTGAATGTATGACTCTCCCTTCCCTTGTGTGTGTCTAACAAGACTTAACCCAATGTGTGATTGTTTAACTAAGTTCAATGATGAACTTCTGACAAGTGCTAACGGGGGGAGTGAGGAGTCCGGTCTGTTCCGGCCACGCGTGTGAGTATGGGGGTCGTTGTCATAGCAGGTTCGATCCTCTCCGTATGTTATGGTTGTTTTTCCAATTTGGTTCCCAACCTTCCCTTTAGCTTAACCAAGGCTATTACTGACTCACGTCGGGCCACAGGGGCATACTATTGTTATGTTTGTTTTGGTGTGCTTGGATCACTATATCCGAGACACCTTGTGTTAAGTTAACCGTTCATTTAACGAGACGGTAACGAGTTATGTAACGAGCTTATCATGAGACTGGCAACATTCTCTAGGCTCACCAGTGTATTAGCAATGTTTGGGTCGGTTCCTAAGAGGACCATTCCCGTTATGTTATGTATCTTTGTTGTGATGCAATATCTATTGCGGTGTTATGTTGTGCACGTGGAAACGTGCAAAGTGTTTGTTAAGTAGTGTAGTGTAATATGTTGTAAAATGTGGAGTATGTGGATCATGGATATGAGTCCCAGTTTGAGAAAAGAGGCGTTTAAGGATAACCCGATTTAAGGGTAAGTGTCGTCTGTTAAGGAAGTAGCTCCATTAGAGGAGGAACACTCTAGGGATATTGAATACCTTGAGTGACTTATTAAGTAAGGATATATTATCCGTTTGTTGAGCCCGTTGAGGCGAAATGATTATGTGTTGTGTGTTTACAGTTGCATGCATGATTTAAAAATAATCAACCGCATGCTAAGACGACAATTAGTTGTGCGTGGCCCGGTAGCATGTGGGCTGCGGGATTACCATACCAGCAAAGGTGCTGAGCCCCTTGGGGGCCACCCTTTCTCTTCTTTTCCTATTTCAGGTACAAGAAGCTGGAAGCCGTTCGAGAGTAGGACGGGGTAGTCGTTGTACATGGGTAATCATTTAAGTGTATGCATACAGTAGGTGTAGTAAGACCGAATTTGTTGTCGGCATCAGTTTATAAATACTCGGTATAGTTGGAAGGTGTATGTTGTTGTTGTGTTAATGGAAAGGGATAGTAATGTGTAGACGCTCGGGAATTTAGCCCATCAGACCGGTACAATGTGTATGTATAGCCTTGTTAGCCACGTGGGTGGCTAACGGTGTAACACCAACGAGTTAAGTAATGTGATGAGGTTGTTCTTCTCGCTGCAGTTAATTGTAAGTATGTTAATGTTGGATGGGGTGTTACAAAAAGTGGTATCAGAGCGAAGTATCGCTCTGATGACTGAATTACCGAGCTTAGGAAGTACCGAGTTAGGATTTAAGTACCTTGGGTTAAGGGTTGAGTGATAGCGTGAGAGATACGCTAGATAGGAATTACTAAGTGTGTACTGGGACCTACAATCTCCATCCCACCCTCCACAGTCCCTGTTTTATAACTTGGGAAAGAACGCCAGAGAGATGGAAGTCCTCTCTTACTCGGGAATACCCGATCTGGCTGTTATTAAGTATCACTGTGAGTACGGAGAACCTGTCATACGGTTGATCCCAAAAACTGAGAATCCCAGACGGTCTCCATCTGAACAATGTCACCTGCATTTAAACAGTGAAGAATGGACAATCCTACATAAAAGAAATGAAATTTCCGGCAACCTGGGTCGACATGCCGAGCAGTCGAGAATAACCAGCTTGCAACGCACTAACCGTGCAACAGGCAAGAATTGGATTACTGAAAACTGAGACAAGTGTCTACGGAACCACAGTTGATAAATAATACACCAACGGTATACCAACCGACAGGGAACTACAACGTAGTGCCCAAACAAGAAGACAAGTCCCAGTAACCACGACAAGTGCGTGGAACGGGCTATAAAGAGGATACGATACTAAGTAAAGAGGGACTCCAAGAGTGGGAGACACCCCAGTTGATAATTACCATATGAATACAGTGAGGAGTTATCCAGAGGGTTATTATCAAGGCAGTGAGATCAGTAAGGGCCAACAAGGCCACTGATGACAATATGGGTAAAAACAATACCACAACCGGTAAGTGCTAACCGATAACCAGTTAGCATGGCGCACTTGCCATAGCAAGTGCAGCTATAACAGGGCTGTTCGGGAAATTTATAACCACTACGAAGTACTTGGTGAAGTACCATGAAGTTAAGTGAGATCATTGTAACCGTGGAAGGGCTTAATAGCCTAACCTCTGTGATTGTAAGTACACCAGTCAGCAAGAAGCTAGACTTGGCTAAGGTAAGAAGATGTTGTGAAACCATGAAAATTTTCTTTCAAACCCAGATTTATTCAAACCCTTTTCTTTTCAAAACCAGATTTTCTTTCAAACCAACACTTCTTTCCAACCTTCTTTTAAACCAAGCCAAAACCAAGGACAGTTGGCGAGGATACAACAATGGATAACTTTCCCTCGATTAAGTTCGGGAAGTAAGGAATGAATATTGTCACGGGACAATATAAGGGAGTTGACAACAGAATGCTTCACCTAGGCGTGTGACGGACACTACGAGTGTACCAACTGAATTGTGGGACGACCGCACTCCGATAGGAGCTTGTGGGCCTGACAGACCTACTTATGGGTTAGTTGGGTAAGTAGCAATGTATCAGTATGGTACCCCACATATGTATACGAGTGGAGTCCGAAACACGGGAAGTATTGACTCCGTCTACGGTCAGCAGTATAAATCAAACAAGAGCTAAGGATTACAAGGAATAGTTGAAGCTAAGGAACTCAGTTAAGTTAACGAGACCAAAGGAATTAGTGAATTCCTTTCAAGGAAATGTTTAAGAGTCAGGAGGTGCGAAGTGCACTAACTGCAATATAAAGACATCTTATACGTCTTAAGGATCCTCAGGATAAGCATGATAGCTGGAACGGAGACCCAGCCTGTGCGTGGCAAGGCAGATGCCTGATGTGGACACATTAGCGTGCAATGAACGGGATGAAAATTCCCAGAATGAGTACCTACACTACCAGGAAATGTTGATCTTCACAGAAGAGATAATAAGCCAGTTAAGAACGCAAAAGGCGTGGCTAACTGAATGTACCAATGAGTGTAAACCAGATGTAATGGCATGACTTAGTAACACCCGGGAGCAATCCTTAAAGGGTGTTCGAATCAACAATTGTTGAACGAAATGCATGACAGAAGCACAAGGGTTGAAATTAACACCCAGTTTAGACATAAGTTGTCAGGAGACGGACTGACAATCCTAAGGGGCATCCCATGAAAGGAAACGTGATGCAACGACTTGTCATGGAGCCCAATATAATATCCAAACCATGTAATATTGTACAGAGAAGTACATGTGTGTGGACAGCCTACAATGAGCCCAGCTCAAGGCAAATAAGGCTTATAAGCCATAAGCAAGATATGTTATATAAATTCGATTGATGGTAGAAGTTTATGTTGTATAAGTGAATAGAGTGGTAAACGAACCACTGCATTAAGAGTGGGGATACCTCTCGATATTGTGACACCGCAGGAGCGGTAGTTATGTGAATCAAGTTCAAGAAATATGTTAAGGATGGACGATGTTATTATTGAAAGAGAGCAATTAGCTTAGTAGTATGTGTATAAAGTGAAGCACCTGGCTGAATAATGCCGGCTTGTGACTCGAATGATTAATGCTCAAGGAGCATTCAGTAGTCATCCAAATGAGTGATGAACCATAATACGAATGATGTAAGTATATGTGTGGAAGTTAGTGTGACAGTAAATACCATGTAAGTAGTGTTATACAATAAGTAAGAGCACGGTGCGCAACAAGCGACCGTTGTATAAATGTTGTTAAACGATAATGTAACAGATAAGACCAGTTATGAGTTAAACTCAGTGGACATGCAAGCAAGTGATGATACACAGACTGGGCAATAAGCCAATGGTCGGTACTATGTGATAAGGAACTCAGTGTGAATTCCTACTGCAATCACATAAGGGATTTACTGTCAAGAGTTTACGCCTCTGCACTCTGTATGACTGAGTGTTTTGGTATTGCACTTGCGCAGTATGATCGAGTGGGATAGCTAGGAATTGGAAACATGTTAATTGTGGAGCAATAATGTTATAATGGCCGATGCATAGGAAATGCAAGGCCGCACCAATAAAGTACTTGTACAAACCAAATGTGGAGATATGATTAACAGTAAGTGACTACAGTAGCACTAACTGCCAAATATCGGTATGGAATATACCCCAAATGTTGTAAATAGCTGAGAGAGCACTACACACTAGTAGGTAGTAGCTCAATCTCAACCGACAGTAAGTCGGAAGGGAACAAGTCAGTCATTGTGAAATACATAGCTGTATACACAGTAAATTATTATGGAAGTGGATGGAAAATTGTGAAACTCACCGAATCCGCTCAGGGTAAAAGATACCGTGCGTCGGTTGAGAAACCATTGTTACCAAGATGAAGGTGACAATTGGGGATGTACAATACAGTAAGAATAACAAATGGAGCAATTAAGCTCTACAGTTACTAGAGTTTCGCAGCAGAAACTAGTGAGCCAGTGATTCAAGTGTTGAATGTACATGGTGAACACGAATGAATGGCTAATTATTAACGCCTAGAAGCCTAACAGGCCAGAATCGAAACTAACTAAGAGTTTAAGCAAACTCCAATGAGAATTCTTGGTTTAGGAACTAAACCGCCAATATGGTCAAGATCCTAATCAGAATCCATTGTATAATAGACCGCGTGAAGTTAAAACACTTCACGACGGCAGACATTTAAGCCAATGTTTAGTGATTGATTACGTGGGCGTAATCCCTTTTAAGGGGGTAGAGCGCAAAACCACTTAGTGTATATTACCGTACAAGTGTACGTAGTGTATGTGACTTATATTGTGCATAGCACAAAATTAAATTATTGTTTTGATGATTGGTGTGTGTGTTGCGTAAACATACACATTCATTCATGGTTAATTGTGGTAATTGCGCATAGAAGATGCGAATACCATTGTGATAAGTGTGTTGATTTATTAACAGTTGTGAGTGATAGTACAAGTGTGGGAGTAGAGAAACTCCCGGGGGAGCAAACCCCGACAGTGTATAATGTGAAATTGCGTGTTGTATTGTGATAAAATATATGTGTATATATACTATATAGTGATTCAAGAAAGGGCATGATACCGACATAGAACCTAGTGAGAATAAGATTCCCTAGGCAACATTAAAGTGAATGGAGGTAACTGATAGACGGAGTTCTATCCTTTGGAGATGTTATGATCATGATTAGAATGATTTAGAAGATAGAAATTGGAAATGAGTGATTTATTTTGATGCTTGAAAATGAAGTGGGAAGTGGAACTTGATTTGCATGTGATCAAGGGAAGCCGAACACAAATTGGAGTGGAAGGATAGTTCTACACTGATGCTGATCACATCAGGGTTGGATGATTCTTGAAGCTCCCTATAAGTGGTGTCACAAAAACCACGCTAATAAAAGAAGCAAAGAGCTTAAGTTGGACTTGGAGTTGTGTGTGTTTTCAAAAAGGATTTTGAATTGGTATTTATAAAAGTCGGTGGATGCTTTACATAATTAAAGTTCTCTTACTTAACCTCACAAGGAAATTTTAAACTTAAGTGATTGTTTTAATCTCCCAAAGGCACGGGGACGGAAGGTGTCCATCGCGACCGGGTTCTGCGGGATCACAGTGTGTATGTAAAAGATATTTTTGATTGTTATACGTGCTATGACATGTTGTGTGGTATGTAATAAATGTTATTTTGACTTTGATCTCCTAAAAGTGTATGCTATTGAGACCTATGAGTCTAAATGTGTCGTGTTACATAGACCTAAGTGTCTGAAGACTGTTATGTTATGGGACCTATGTGTCCAAATGTTGTGATGTACCCAGACCAGTGAGTCCAAGGGGTTGTTATGTATGTGTAAGTGTTGTTAAGATACCCGGACCATAGAGTCCGAGGTTATCATGTGGATATGTTATGTTATGTGTGGATGTGAATGTGTTGCCGGGACCATTAAGTCCGAGTTGTGATGTAAGTGGTTTGGTTATGGAAGTTTATTTCCAAGTAATCCCCGTATTCTGATTTAATGATGTGTGGGAAAGTGTGAACTTCGAGGACGAAGTTCTTTTAAGGGGGGTAGATTGAAATACCCCAAACCTTGATATGTGGTTTAAATATCAAACTATGGTATGTAAAGGCTAAAAAGTGCCTTAGTAACATCAGTGAACAATTTAGACTATAATAAATGCAATAAAGCATTAAGACACAGTTTGAGCAAAAACATGCTCTAAGCTATGAGTGAACTTGGTTAGGACCCAAGAGCCTACCAAGACTTGATAACATTTAATTATGATTTGATAGGGCTAAATAAGTCCTTAGGAACCTTTGGTGGACAGTTAAACCAAATAACACAAGAAAATACCTTAAAGTCAATATGAGCAAAAATGTGCTCTAAGCTTGGGATAATATGTGTATAAACCTAATGGTCATACCTATACTTTATAAATATGTTAATGACATATTAAATCAATTACCAAAGAAAACCAAGCTTGAAAACAAGTTAAAACACAAAATGTGCTTTAAGGAGTCTTAAAGCACGTTTTTGAAAAATTGTCTTGTAAATGAGTTTTGAATGGCTAAATGTCCATCATTACTCTTTAATTAACATGTGTACTATATAGTATCACATTTGGAAGTCTATATCAATGGGAAATCAAAAATTTCACTTCTATGTGCCTTGTTTTGTGAATAGTGATTTTTATAAGCTAGTTTGTAACACATAATGTTATAAGTAATTAAATTGGTCAACAAAGACTAAAACACCCTCATTATAATAAAGGGGGCCGGTTTCTTTAGTGTGGTGACTCACCACTCACTTGTTAACTTAAAGATGACTAATATAGTTACTATTTGCTTTACAAACACAAATATCTTCTAAAAGCAAACTTATCTCATTTCTCTCATTCCTCTCTTCATTTCACACGGCTCCACTCTCTTCAACCTCTTTCTTGCTGTTCTCTCACTCACGTTAAAACAGCACCACCACCATGGAAGTCCACCTTTGATCTCTTGTAAAATCTAGCTCACTTATCTAAATCAAAAACAAACACCACCATTCTCTTCCTCTCATCAAGCTCTTCATTCCTATCTTCTCAAAACTTCAAAAGACCCATTTCGGTGCCATGGAGTTCCACCATTGAAGGGCTTGAGCTTGTCTTTCCACATATTATTGATCTCCTTTGCTCCTAGGTAAGGAATCTCAAAGAAAAATCAAGTTTCCTCCATGTTTTGTGTGTGACCGAAAATATTCATTGATGGAGCTCCTTGTGTTACTTTGTTCTAGCTCCATTTGAATCTTTCAAGGACTAGGTGGAGTCCTCTCTTCATAGATATTCAAACACCCTTCAAAGATTAAGGTAAAACAACTACATTAATGTTTTGAAATAATGTAACCTAGGGTTTACAATGAGATGGAGCTTAAAGCTTGAATACTCATTATGTTGTTTGTATAATGTTTAGTAGTTGACAAGGAATCAAATACCTTATCGTTTTATAAGGAAACAAGAAAGAAGTTTATGTGGGAAAGAGGTAAATATGCTATCTCAATGTGGTTTAATGCATTAGGAGAAATGAGCTTATAATGCTTGTTAAAACTACCTAAAGAGCAAATGGTGAATGACCTAGTAAAGTGTTCTCAAGGAGACTAGTAAAGGAACATATGTTTTGTGTGTGTAATTGCAGGTCAAAGGCTTTATATTGTGGAAATTCAGTGTTTATGGTTTGAGCAACTTAAGGGCCTAAGAGCCATGTTATTTAAGGGCCTAAGTGCCAAGCAATTTAAGTTATGCACTATATTGTGATGTAGTGCTTAATGTGTGAAGTTTGTGTGTAAAAATGTTCTTGATGGATTTAAGTGTTCTTGGTTGTCTAAAGGTGAAAAACCTAAGTGTTTGGGTGTGAGAGTTACAAGGGAAGCTATGGCAAAATTTAGTTGATAAACAAAGGAGTTTATGTGATGAAATGAGATTTTAAGACCTAGAAGGTACTAGGAACTTGTTAAGTGTTAAGATGGTGGAAGAAGGTGAATCATGGTGTTCTTAGGTGTTAAGGTGCCATGGGCATTGTCTTAGAGGATTTAGAACTCAAATGGGTTTTTGAACACACCAAGGAATTGTTATGTGAAGTGTTAAGTCTTGTTCAAGATTTGGTAAACAAAGGAAAGAAATGCCTAGTGAAGGTCTAAGTGAAAACTTGTGGAAATTATAAGCAATTGTGCAAAGGAGGTGTGTATGAGAAATATTGCTTTTGGAGTGGTGGTAATGTTTGTGAGACAACACTTTGGTTAGTTGAGGTAGTAGGCATGATATACCACTTAGAAATCTAAGAAAAATGTTATAAGTGCTAGGAATTGTTGTAAGGAATTGAGTAACCAGTTAGTGATGATTTAGGAAACGTTTAGTGCTTGTTTTAAGGTGTTTAAACATGTAGGAAACATGTGGAAAGTTTATGGAATGATTAGGTAAGGTTTAAGGTTGGTTTAGGGGTTGAAAAATGATGTTTTGACAAGTTAATAACATGGTCCGGGACCTAGCCCTTGTATAGGTACCCGGACCACCCCTTAAAAAGAGCCGAGAGTGAAGTTTAGAAGTGGTCCGGGTCCTTAGTCCAGGACCAAGACCCGGACCAAGGGTAAAATAAGGCCGAGAGTACATTCTACAAGTGGTCCGGGACCTTGGGTCCGGACCAAGTCCCGGACCAGGTCAAAAGTGTTGCAAAATCTGTTTTAAAGGCTTCTAATCATGGGGAATTGAATGGTAATGGTTTTAGGTGATGTTTAGGCCTTGTTTGGTGGCATATAAAGGCCTTAAAATGTGTAAACAAGTGTGGGGTTTGATGTGAGAGTTGTAAACTTAATATCACAAGAGTAAGTTAAGTGTAACGGGAATGACGGGGTAAACTATGGGCTCTTTAAACGTTAAGCAAACATGTTACCCCAATATTAATAAAAGTAATTGTGATGTTACCAGTTGTACGGGATTTGTTCGAGGAACCTAAAAGGACATGATATAGTGGACCGTGGCGACAGGTATGGTTTTCTTGCAACCTGTGTCCTACCGGATTACACCGGCTTGTATGCCAATGTGTTTTTCTGTATGTTTGCCACGTTATAAGATAATCATGAAACGAGTTTACAGTCGTTATTGTTGTTGTATGTTTACGTGCCGATACCGGTAACCTCGAATGCGCTTGAAGGGCTAGTTAACCACTATTAGGTAAACGTAGGAGAACGGTATCCGGTAATAACGTTTCCGACCTAAGGAACGTTCTAACCACGGCTATGCGTGAGTTAGTTATGTGATGTTTGTGTGTGATGTTTGTGTGTGAATGTATGACTCTCCCTTCCCTTGTGTGTGTCTAACAAGACTTAACCCAATGTGTGATTGTTTAACTAAGTTCAATGATGAACTTCTGACAAGTGCTAACGGGGGGAGTGAGGAGTCCGGTCTGTTCCGGCCACGCGTGTGAGTATGGGGGTCGTTGTCATAGCAGGTTCGATCCTCTCCGTATGTTATGGTTGTTTTCCAATTTGGTTCCCAACCTTCCCTTTAGCTTAACCAAGGCTATTACTGACTCACGTCGGGCCACAGGGGCATACTATTGTTTGTTTGTTTCGGTGTGCTTGGATCACTATCCGAGACACCTTGTGTTAAGTTAACCGTTCATTTAACGAGACGGTAACGAGTTATGTAACGAGCTTATCATGAGACTGGCAACATTCTCTAGGCTCACCAGTGTATTAGCAATGTTTGGGTCGGTTCCTAAGAGGACCATTCCCGTTATGTTATGTATCTTTGTTGTGATGCAATATCTATTGCTGTTATGTTGTGCACGTGGAAACGTGCAAAGTGTTGTTAAGTGTTGTTATGTAGTGTATGTTATATGTTGTAAAATGTGGAGTATGTGGATCATGGATATGAGTCCCAGTTTGAGAAAAGAGGCGTTTAAGGATAACCCGATTTAAGGGTAAGTGTCGTCTGTTAAGGAAGTAGCTCCATTAGAGGAGGAACACTCTAGGGATATGAATACCTTGAGTGACTTATTAAGTAAGGATATATTATCCGTTTGTTGAGCCCGTTGAGGCGAAATGATTATGTGTTGTGTGTTTACAGTTGCATGCATGATTTAAAATAATCAACCGCATGCTAAGGCGACAATTAGTTGTGTGTGGCCCGGTAGCATGTGGGCTGCGGGATTACCATACTAGCAAAGGTGCTGAGCCCCTTGGGGGCCACCCTTTCTCTTCTTTTCCTATTTCAGGTACAAGAAGCTGGAAGCCGTTCGAGAGTAGGACGGGGTAGTCGTTGTACATGGGTAATCATTTAAGTGTATGCATACAGTAGGTGTAGTAAGACCGAATTTGTTGTCGGCATCAGTTTATAAATACTCGGTATAGTTGGAAGGTGTATGTTGTTGTTGTGTTTATGGAAAGGGATAGTAATGTGTAGACGCTCGGGAATTTAGCCCATCAGACCGGTACAATGTGTATGTATTAGCCTTGTTAGCCACATTGGTGGCTAACGGCGTGTAACACCAACGAGTTAAGTAATGTGATGAGGTTGTTCTTCCGCTGCAGTTAATTGTAGTATGTTAATGTTGGATGGGGTGTTACATTTTAAGTGTGAATAAATTACAATATTTGGGTGGATATGTAATGGAGTTGTAACCCAATGAAGAGAGGGTTAAGGTGTCTAAATGTGTTTATAACTTGTTGGGATACATGTGGAGAGATTAGAAGAAGATTGGGCAAAAGAACAAGTGGAGATGAAGTTCAAAACTGTAAAATTTAACAGTTTAATGCATGGTTCGGGACTTGGTCCTTGGATAAAGTCCCAGACCAGCACTAAAAACCTGCCGAAAATCTACTTCAGAGGTGGTCCGGGACCTAGGCCAGGTACAAAGACCCGACCACCCCATAAATATGGATGCGAATGCATCTGACACATTGGTCCAGGACCTTAGGTCCGGACCATGTCCCGGACCAGCTCAATTTGTACATAAAAGTTGGTTTCAGAAGGTAAATGAAGGGGGCTTGTTAGGTAATGTTATTATATGATTGTTTGGGGTCGTTTGGTGACATTTTATGGTCTTTAAGGGTGTGAACAGTGTGGGGAATAATGAGAAGTAAACAACTTAAGTGGTTAAGTTTAAACTACAATGACTTAGATGTTGTTAGTCGGAAATCCTTAGTGAGTAAATAAGCTAGGCTAATTACAAGGAATTAACCACCCAATTCGATGAAGTTTTTAGGGTTTGAGTAAGAGGAACTCCGGAGGAGAATAGACAACCGACGTCAACGGTAAACGGTATGGTTTTCTTGTAGCTTGTTTGCTAACGATGTGTCCCTCGGCTTGTGTGCTGTTTGTTTATATGTTCCGACTAAACAAGATAAAGCATGCAACGGTGTAAGGTATTTGTTGTGTGTTGTATGAAAATAACACAACCTACCTTTGAGAACTTACTAACTAATGTTTAGTAAACAATTGAATGAGAACAATGAAATACCCCATAAATTAATCTAAATTAATTTAGGGGATTTACTTTATTGAACCCTAAATAATACTATTAAATACTAAGTTATTATATGGTATTATGAATTTAATAGTAGATTTATAAGTCAATAAATCTTGGAAAAATTCCAAGACACTCCAATTATATTATAAAAGATTTTAGAAATATATGGAACATTTATTTAGAACATAAAGTCAATATAAAATCATAGTTGAAATATCCCTAATAATAACAAAAATAATTAAGGTATAATTATATAAGGCTAACATGTTGCAATAATGGATTAAGTAAATATTTACATGAATTAAGGTTTCAATGAACCTCAATTATATTTATAAAATAAATATATAGTCTAAAAAGATTTATCAAACCTAACATGAAATTCTAAATTAAGGGGTTTCCTGATGAACTCGACACATCTGGGCGTCCGACTGTAGTTAGGAGACGGACGGTCGAGATTATAACGTAGATGATTAAGTAATATAAATCCCAGAATAAAACTCTAACTTGTTGGATTTATTTAATGCCCTTCCCTAATGTATTTTGACTTGACATTTTAACCATAGATTCCTTATAAACTATAGTGTATTTTCATGTAAATTAATATGGGTTTTGATTTTAAACGTAAGTTATAATTTTTGTAAGTTTTAAGTATTATGGAATAATTTAGATAATTTAAAAAGATATTTTTATGAAATAAAATTTTTATAATATGTCTAAAATATCGTAGTTACTATACACAAATTTGGGAATTTTTAGACAAGAGTAAATGGGTCTAAAAATTGTGTTTATTAATTTTTCATAAGTTATATTTGTAATATATGGTTTTTAATGTAACCAAAAATTTAAAGTATAGTGGATTAACGAACTTTATAGGTTGGGGAAAATATAATAAGACTAAAATACATTTAATACGGAATTTTAATAAATATTTTTGGGTATAAACTTTTAAGTGAAGTAAAATTATATATATATATACATATATTAAATCAAGGGATTGAATTAATCTCCATTTATATTAATTATATAATGTGGTAGTTAATATACTTAATTGAAACTAAGGTAATTACTTTATTTTGTAAACCATATATTGGATGAAGATATGTGTAAAAGTTAATAGGGATAATTAAATACAATAAAACTACACAAAGAATGTCTTGAATAAATCCTAATACATATATATATATATATATATATATATATATATATATAAATACATTAACAATAAATAAAAGAAATGACATACCTTATAGAAAACAGAATAAGAGAAAAATATTAGAGTAAAATTCATACGTAGCAATTAATATTAATGCTAATATCAATTAGTCAATTGTAACTTATTCTCTGAAGAGTAATTTAAACAAAAAAAAATTATGTAACATGTAATACCCATCATTACACGAAATATTACCACAAATTTAAATGGGGAAGCTTGAGAGGTTATTTAACAAACTAATTTAATTGTGAAAATTAATTCCCTCTAATATTCTTTCATCTCCCCTCACTTATGTAACAAATAAATAAATACATATATAATATACTCATCAGCCTTTTCATTTCCTCTTCACTCACGCTTATACATGCCAGCTTCTTTTCATTTCCCCTCATCTCCTATTTCTATCATCTTTATATTCATTTCATATATAATAAAACTCTCTTAAATGTTCATCACTCACATTATAGACATATATATATATATATATATATATAATAAAAAACTCCAACCTTTCTATTTTCTTTTCACTCATTACAAACCAATAAATAAATAAATACATTATAAATGACGACCTTCTCCGATTACTCTCCACTCAAGGTTGTAATTATATTGGCAAATGAACAATTGCTGATTTCTTTCTTCCTCTTCATATTCCTTGCTTACAAATACATATTTTATTGGCGTGACAATATACATATCATCACTCTCTATTTCCCTGCATTCACAAGTAACTCAACTGGCAATTAGAAACGTAAATACCAGCACCAACCCAAACTGGCGAACGCTCTGCATTTCTCTTCATCTCTGTTGTATATCCTCTCTTCATCCTTCTTGTTCAAGGCCTTTGCAGAAGCAAACCGTTGAAACTGCTGCTCATGCCAGATTCCAGAACCAGTATTATACTGAACTCTCCATCCTCTTCAGTTCTTCATGAGTTCATGCTTCAGATCAATCACTGGAACTTCATTCTCTTCACGGTAACTTTCCAACTCAACACACCAGAACGTGCACTATCACTTCTTGTTTCAACGCATCTGCATAAATAAATCACTGGAACGGTTGCTGCAACTTCCCTCCTTTTCTTCTTGTGTTATGCGCCCCTGCAAAGCCAAACCGATGAACGAGAGAAAAATATACTCCACGCTCTCACCGATAAGAGAACATACATGCTGACGCGATAAATCAATGGAATTGTTGTTGGCACACCAGACTTCACGAGGCTGAAAATGTTTATTTCTGAAACCGGTAATATACCCCACTTATCTTCCTTCCTCTGGCAAATATAACAATATTAAGGAGTTTGTTATTAACGTGGGAGATTATGTGTTAATAAAATAAATGAAAAATATAAATTGTAATTGTAACACCCCATCCACAACGTCGCACTTTATAACCATCTGCAGCGGAAACATAAACCATCACATTACTTAATCCGTTGGTGTTACACGCCGTTAACCACCCACGTGGCTAACAAGGCTAATACATACATATTATATCGGTGTGATGGACTAGATCCCCGAGCAACTACACCATACAATCCTGATTCCATTTCCAACAATTATTTACATATACATCCCCCACTGTACCGAGTATTCATTAACCAATGCCGATAACAAATTCGGTCTTACTACACCTATAATACCTACACCATTAAGGGCTACCAATGTACAAACATCTACCCCTACCCCCGTCCTACTCTCGAACGGCTTCCAGCTCCTTGTACCTAAATAGAAAAAGGAGAAAAGGGTGGCCCCTAAGGGGCTCAGCACCTTTGCTGGTATGGTAATCCCGCAGCCCGCATGCTACCGGGCCACGCACAACTAATTGTCGTCTTAGCATGCTGTTGATTATATTTAAATCCTGCATGTAAACCATAAACACACAACACATTGCATACGCCCAGCTATAGGGCTCAACAAACATCCAACACATCCACACATCCACACATAACAAATCAATATTGTTTCCTTTAACCCTAGAGTGGCTCTCCTCTTAATGGAGTTACTTCCTTAACAGACGACATTTACCCACCGATCGCACTATCCTTAAACACCTCCTATTATAAACCGGAATTCACATCCATAGCCCATGACAACATTAAACACACGACACCATAATATGGTTCGCACTAGGAACCTTCCACCATTTACCATAGTTAATATACATAATGAGCCTGGAGGTTGTAGCCAACCACATACTAAGCTCGTTACATAACACTCGCTAACCGTCCTTATAGCCGTGCGAGTAAGGTGGATCGGATTTGGTGATCCGAACACACCACACAAACACAAGTACACCATTGTATGCCCCTGTGGCCCGACGTGAGTCAGTAATATAGCTTTGGTTAAGCTAAAGGGAAGATTGGAAACCCAATGAGTAAACAACCATAACATACACCAAGAGAGTCGAACCGGGTATGACATCGACTCCCGTCCATCACACGCGTGGCCGGAACATGACCGGACTCCTCACCCCCCATTAGTACACATATACTTATAATTAAGTAGTTAAGGCTCCATTATGGAACCTATCACATCCACACACCATTCGGTATCCCAACCGTTTAAGCATGTAAGGGAGGTTCACACACTTGCAAACAATAACCATACACAACTAACTCACACATAGCCGTGGTTAGAACGTTCCCAAGGTTTGGGTCGTTAACACCGAATACCGATCTCTCATGTGTTCCTAGTTCTGGTTAGTTAAGGTTTAACACTTATTTGAGGTTAAACGGTATCGGAGGCCAGATTCGCCACATAAATGAATTACTATAAACTCATTTCATGTTTTATCTTACAGGTGGCAAACACACAGAAAAACACATTGGCATACAAGCCGGTGTAATCCGGTAGGACACAGGTTGCAAGAAAACCATACCTGTCGCCGGAGTCCACTCTACCATGTCCATTTAGGTTCCTCGAACAATTCTCGAACAACTGGTACATTAAAGTTACCTTCATTAACATTGGGGTAACATGTTTGTGTAACGTCGAATGTGAAATACCCCAAACCTTGGTATGTTGTGTAAATGTCAAACTATGGTATTTAAAGGCTAAAAAGTGCCTTAGAAACATAAATGAACCATTTAAACCATGGTAAAACACAATAAAACACTAAGACACGGTTTGAGCAAAAACATGCTCTAAGCTTGGAGTGAACTTGGTTAGGACCCAAAGAGCCTACCAAGACTTGATAAGGTTTAATTATGACTTTATAAGGCTAACTAAGTCCTTAGGAAACTTTGTAGACAATGAAACCAAACAAAACACAAATAAATACCTTAAGGTCAATATGGGCTAAAATGTGCTCTAAGTTTGGGATAAGTATGTATAAGGCCTAATGGTCATACCTATGCCTTATTTATATGTTAATGAACATATTAAGTCAATTACCAAAGAAACCAAGCTTGAAAACAAGTTAAAACGCAAAATGTGCTTTAAGGAGTCTTAAAGCACGTTTTTGAAAAATTGTCTTGTAAATGAGTTTTGAATGGCTAAATGTCCATCATTACTCTTAATTAACATGTGTACTATATAGTATCACATTTGGGTGGCTATATCAATGGGAAATCAAAATTTCACTTCTACGTGCCTTGTTTTGGTGAATAGTGATTTTTATAAGCTAGTTTGTAACATATAATGTTATAAGTGATTAAGTTGGTCAACAAAGACCAAAACACCCTTCTAACTAAATGGTGGCCGGTTTTTATGAAGGTGAGTCCCACCAAACCATGTAAAAAGCAATTAAGGAAAGGAAGGGTAGGAAGGTAAAAAGGAGAAGTTACCTTTTAATACAAATATCTTGTTAAAGCAAGTTCTATCTTCATTTCTCCTTTCCTCCTTCATTTCACACGTCCCCAGCCTCCCTTCTTTCTCTCTTTTACGAGCTGATACAGCAACACCCAACACCACCATTGTTTTCCATCTTTGAATGCTTGTAACTCCTAGCTCCATGGTCCAAACATTCCAAGACCACCATTCTTCTAGTTGGAGCAAGCTCTACACTTCTACCTTTTTAAATCCTCAAGAACTCAGTTCTGGTGCCAAGGAGATTCACCATTGATGGAGCTTGAGCTCACCTTTTCACATATTATTGTTCTCCTTTGCTTCTAGGTAAGGAATCTCAAAGAAAAATCAAGTTTCCTCTCCTTTTAGTACATGGCCGAAAATTAACCTCACCATGGTGTCATTACCTTGCTTGTTTTAGCTTCATTTGAATCTTCCAAGGGCTTGGTGGAGTCCTCTCTTGATATATATTCAAGCTCTCTTTCCATTCCAAGGTAAAACAATCATTTTAATACCTTAAGATAATATATGTAACTAGGGTTTATAATGAGATGAAGCATAATGCTTGAATACTCATTCTACTATTTGTACATTGTATAGAAGTTGGCAAACAACTAAACACCCCACCGGTTTTACAAGGAAACAAGAAAGAAGTTTGTGAGGAAAAAGAGGTAACAAACTATCTCAATGTAGTTTAATGCCTTAGGAGAAATAAGCTTATAATGCTTGTTAAAACTACCTAAAGAGCAATGGTGAATGACCTAGTAAAGTGTTCTCAAGGAGACTAGTAAAAGAACATATGTATTGTTGGGTGTATTTGCAGGTCAAAGGCATTACTTATGTGGGAAATTCAGTGTTTAAGGTTTATGCAGTTTAGGGCCTAAGAGCCATGTTGTTTAAGGGCCTAAGTGCCAAGCAAATTTAATTATGCACTATATTTGATGTAGTGTAAATTTGGTGAAGTTTTGTGAGTGGTAATGTTTTGATGGATCTAGGTGTTCTTGAATGTTTAATGGTGAAAACTATGAGCTTTGGAATGATGATGTGCTAAGAGAACCTGGCAAAATTTGTAAAATGTATAAGGAGTTTTAAGTGCTTGAATGAACTTGGGTGAATTAGGAATTGGTAGGAATGAGTAAATGTCCCACTAAGGAAGAAAATGTGCATTAAGGTGTTCTAAGGTGCTATAAGGATTTAGGCATTGTCTTGGAAGTTCTAGAAACCCAATGAGTGTTGTTAGGATGTATTTGAGTCTTGGAGAAGTTTGTTTAAGGTTTGGGTAATGTTGATGAATAAGGAGAGTGATGTTTAAGTAAGGTTTTGAGAAAAGAATTCAAAAAGTTGTAAAAGGAGATTTAGTTAGTAAGAAGAAAGTTGAGAGATGATGATAAGGTGTAGAGGAAACACCTTGGTGTAGTGGTCATTATTGGTGAATTACCACTTAGAAATCTTAAGGAAAAAAACATCCCAAGTGCTAGGAATTTTGTAAGAAATTTGTGAATGATAAGATGGTTTTGGTGAGTGATTTAAAGAGTTTAGCACATGGCTAAGGGTGTTTGATGTGCCAAATGATGTTAGGAAACATTATGAGGCTTTAGGAGAAGTTTGGTGAAATTGGTTAAGTTTTAAAGACTTGGAAATTGAATGTTTTGCCGTGTCCGAACTTCCGTCCGGACATGGAAGTTCGGACAGGCTCTGTTGGGTAAAGGATTTTCTCATTCTCGAACTGTGTCCGAACTTGGGAAGTCCGGACACAAGTTCGGACGTGACTGTTTCTATCTGGGATTACTCTCGAACTGTGTCCGAACTTGGGAGTCCGGGCACAAGTTCGGACGCGTGTAAGGTTTTCAGTATAAGGTCGCGGCTTGTGTCCGAACTTGGGAAGTCCGGACACAGTTCGGACAAGGTGTTGTATGGACCAAAAACATTGTTTAAGGTATGGAAAGGATGTGTAATGATGGGGATTGATGGTTAATGATGTTATGAGGTTGTTAAGGACATGTTAGGTGAGTTTTAATGGCAATTAAGTGGGTGAAAAGTTGTATTAAAATGTGAGAGTAAAACAAGTTAAAATGTTAAGTTTGTAACTAAGTTAACGGGGAGAAGTAAGCATTAGACATTAAATAATCATGCTACCCCGATGTTAATAAAAACACATGTGATGTTAACAGTTGTTCGAGAATCGCTCGAGGAACATAAGTGGACGTGGTAAAGTGGACTCCGGTGACAGGTATGGTTTTCTTGCAACCTGTGTCCTACCGGATTACACCGGCTTGTATGCCAATATGTTTTCTTGAGTGTTTGCCACCTTGTAAGATTAAAACATGTAATGAGTTTATAGTAATTCATTTATGTGGCGAATTTGGCCTCCGATACCATTTAACCTCAAGTATGTGTTAAACCTTAGCTAACCAAAACTAAGAACACATGAGTGATCGGTATACGGAGTTGACGGCCCAAACCTTGGGACGTGCTAACCACGGCTATGTGTGAGTTAGTTGGACATTGTTGTTATATGCAAGTGTGTGAACCTCCCTTGTTGCTTAACTCGGTTATGAAACCGTATGGTGTGTGGATGTGGTAGGCTCCATAATGGATCTCTAACTACTTATCTATAAGTGTATATGTACTAATGGGGGGTGAGGAGTCCGGTTGTTCCGGCCACGCGTGTGATGGACGGGAGTCGATATCATATCCGGTTCGGCTCTCTTGGTGTATGTATAGGTGGTATTCCAATTTGGTTTCTACCTTCCCTTCCCTTAGCTTATCCAAAGCTAGTTACTGACTCACGTCGGGCCACAGGGGCATACGTATGTTATTTCGGTGTGCTTGGGATTACTATATCCGACACACCTTGGGTATAAGTTAACCGTTCTATATAACCGGACGGTAACGAGGATGGTAACGAGCTTAACATGGGATTGGCAAAAATCCCTAGGCTCACATGGTATACTAACTATGGTGGAAGGTTCCTTGTGAGAACCGATTTTATGGTGTTATGTAATGTTATGGTGCTATACAAATTCCCTTGCTATGCTATAGTATATATATATACATATTGGATTTTTAAAATGATGGTGATGTTATCATGTGTACGTCGAAACAGAAAGGTTTGTTATGTTTTTGTTATATGAGGAATGAGATATGTTGTAGGATATGGAGTGTGTGGATCATGGAAATGAATCCCAGTTGTGACAAGAGGCGTTTAAGGATAACCCGATTAATGGGTACATGTCGTTCGTTAAGGAGGTAGCTCCGTTTTAGAGGAGAGCCACTCTAGGGTTTAAAGGAATCATTGGATGGTTGGTTAAGTGTGGATGTGTTGGTTATTGGTTGAGCCCATTGAGGCGAAATATTATGTGTTGTATGTTTTTTGGCTTGTATGCATGATTTAAATATAATCAACTGCATGCTAAGACGACAATTAGTTGTGCGTGGCCCGGTAGCATGCGGGCTGCGGGATTACCATACCAGCAAAGGTGCTGAGCCCCTTGGGGGCCACCCTTTCTCTTCTTTCCTATTTCAGGTACGAGAGCTGGAAGCCGTTCGAGAGTAGGACGGGGTAGTCATTGTACTTGGGTATTCATTTAAGTGTATATATACAGTAGGTGTAGTAAGACCGATATTGTTGTCGGCATCAGTTTATAAATACTCGGTACCGTGGGAATGCATGTAATCTATAAATGTTGAAATGGAATGAGGATGTATTGTATTGTGTAGTAGCTCGGGAATCTAGTCCATCAGACCGATACAAAGTACATGTATTAGCCTTGTTAGCCACGTGGTGGTTAACGGCGTGTAACACCATTGAAATAAGTAATGCGATGAGTTGAGTTTCCGCTGCAGATTGTTGTTATGTGTTTGTTGTTGGATGGGGTGTTACAAAAAGTGGTATCAGAGCGAAGTATCGCTCTGATGACTGAATTACCGAGCTTAGGAGTACCGAGTTAGGATTTAAGTACTTTGGGTTAAGGGTTGAGTGATAGCGTGAGAGATACGCTAGATAGGAACTACCAGTGAATACTGGAAACCTACAGTATCCTTCCACCCACCCTCACAATCCCTGTTTTATAACTTGGGAAAGGACGCCAGAGAGATGGAAGTCCACTCTTACTCGGGAATACCCGATCTGGCTGCTATTAAATACCTTTAAAGTACGGAAGACCTGTCATACGGTAGATCCCGAAAACTGAGAATCCCGGAGACGGTTTCCATCTAACAATGTTAACCTCATTAAATAGCGAAGAATGAAGGATTTTGTGTATAAGAGAATAGAATTTCCAGCAACCTGGGTCGACATGCCGAGCAGTCGAGGATAACCAGCTTGCAACGCACCAACCGTGCAACAGGCAGAAATGGATTAATAAAACCCGAGACGAGTGTCTACGGGACCATAGTTGATAAATAATACACCAACGGTATACAACCGACAAAGGAACTACAACGTAGTGCCCAAACAAGAGACAAGTCTCAGTAACCACGACAAATACGTGGAACGGGCTATCAAAGTGAATACAATACAAAAAAAGGGGTCTCCCAGAATGGGAAACACCCTAGTTAATGATTATCGTATGAAGACAGTGAGAAGTTGAAGTTACCCGGAGAGTTATTATCGAGACAGTAAGATCAGTAAGGGCCAACAAGGCCCCGAGACAGTGCGGATAAAACAATACCACAACCGGTATGTGTTGAACCGATAGCCAGTTAGCATGGCGCACTTGCCATGGCAAGTGCTGCTATAACAGGGCTGTTCGGGAAATTTATAACCACTACAAGTACTTGGTAAAGTACCATAAGGTAAATGTGATCGTTATAACAGTGGAAGGGCCTGTTAGCCTAACCTCTGTAATTGGAAACACACCAGTCAGCAAGAAGCTAGACTTGGCTAAGGTAAGAAGATGTTGTGAAACCATGAAAATTTTCTTTCAAACCCAAATTTATTCAAACCCTTTCTTTTCAAACCAAATTTTCTTTCAAACAACACTTCTTTCCAACCTTCTTTCAAACCAAACCAGTGAAACCAGGGAATTGACAAGGACAACAGTGGATAAACCTTCCCTCGATTAAGTTCGGGAAGCAAGGAATGAATATTGTCACGGGACAATATAAGGGAGTTGACAACAGAATACTTCACCTAGGCGTGTGACGGACACTACAAGTGTACCACTGTGTTGTGGGACGACCGCACTCCGATAGGAGCATGTGGCCTGACAGACCTACTTATAGGTTAGTTGGGTAAGTAGTTATCAGTATGATACCCCATATATGTATACGAGTAGAGTCCGAAACACGGGAAGTAGTCGACTCCGTCTACGGTCAGCAGTATAAATCAAACGAGAGCTAGAGATTACAAGGAATGGTTGAAGTTAAGGAACTCAGTTAAATTAACGAAACTAAAGGAATTAGTGAATTCCTTTCAAGGAAATGTTTAAGAGTCAGGAGGTGCGAAGTGCACTAACTGAATGTAAAGACAGCTTATATGACTTAAGGATCCCCAGGATAAACGTGATAGCTGGAATGGTGACCCAGCCTAATGTGGACACATTATGTGCAATGGACGGGATGAAACTCCCAAAATGAATACCTACATTATTAGGAAATGTTGACCTTCACAGAAGAAGATAATAACCAGTTAAGGACGCAAAAAGGCGTAGCTAACTGAATGTACCAATAACTGTGAACCAGATGTAAGGCATAACTTAACAACACCCAGGAGAAATCCTTGAAGGGTTTTGCATCACAACTGTTGAAAGAAATACATGACAGAAACACAAGGGTTGAAATTAACACCCAGTTTAGACATAAGTTGTCAGGAGACGGACTGGCAATCCTAAGGGACATCCCATGAAAGGAAATGTGATGCAACAACCTTGTCATGGATGCCAATACAACCTCTAACCAGGTAACATGGTATAGAGAAGTACATGTGTGTGGACAGCCTACAATGAGCGGAGCTCAAGGCAGTAAGGCTTATAAGCCACAAATAAGATGTGTTATGTAAATTTGAGTTAATTGTAGAAATTTATGTGGTACAGGGAAATAGAGCGGAGAACGAACCACTGCATTAAGAGTGGGGATACCTCTCGATAGTGTGAAACCGCAGGAGCGGTAGTTAGGTGAACCAAGTTCAAGAAATATGTGGAGGATGGACCACGTTGTATTACCCCAGAAATGATTTGAATAATAATACGAAAGAAGTGCTCGTACCAGTTGTGTACACAGGAAGAGTAATAAATCCGATAGCAATCACCATAGGTGTGTGAAGCTAAATGGTTAGCGAACAACGCTCAAGAAACATAAAGGCTCAAGAAAAATAGTATATTCAAAATCAGCCAAATAAGTGGCCACATAAACCCAGGTAATGCGGAAGCTAATATAATAGCGGATGCAGTATAAGTTGATGTTGTATAATGAGTAAGGATACGGTGCGCAATAAGCGACCGTTGAGTGAGTATTGTTATATGATAAAATGGGGAGTGAGCAGAGTTTATGAGTTAACCCCAGTGGAGGTACAACAGTAAGTGATAGCAAACGAACCGAGCAGTAAGCCGGTGGCAAGTGTTTAGATGATAGGATTTCAGTGAAATTCCTATCGCAATCGCATGAGAGAGTTGCTGTCAAGGTTTACGCCTCTGCACTCTGTATGACTGAGTGTTTTGGTATTGCTCTTGCACAGTAATGATCGAGTGGGATAGCTAGGAATCAGAAGCATGGTAATTGTGGAGGAATAATGTTTATAATGGCCGATGCATAGGTAATGCAAGGCCGCAGGAATGAAAAATACTTGTACAAAACAAAGGTGGAGACATGATTAACAGTAAATACTACAGTAACACTAAATACCAAAGGTCGGTATGAGATATACCCCAGGTGTGGGAATATAACTGAGAGAGCACTACACATTAGGTAGTAGCTCAATCTCAACCGACAGTAAGTCGGTAGAAGCAAGTCAATCATTGTGAATTACATAGTAGTTTACGCTGTAAGCTATTGGAGAAGTGGATGGAAGTTTTGAAACTCACCGAATTCGCTCAGGGTAAGAGATACCATGCGTCGGTTGAGAAACCATTATTACCAAGATAGGGTAATACATTGGAGATGTACAATACAGTAACAGTAACGAATGGGGCAAACTGGCTCTATAATTATCAGAGTGCGCAACAGAGGCCAGTGAGCCCATGCGTCAGATACCGGATATACATTGTGATATGAATAAATGGCTAGTTATCAATGCCTAAAAGCCTCACAGGCCAGGACCGAAACCGGTTATGAGTTAGAACTCCAATGCGAATTCTTGGTTTAGGGACTAACCGCCAATATGCTTAAGATCCTCTAATCAGAATCCATTGTGTAATAGACCGCGTGGAAGTCAACACTTCACGACGGCAGAACATTTTTTAAGCCAAGGTCTAGTGATTGATTACGTGGGCGTAATCCCTTTTAAGGGGGGTAGAGCGCAGAACCACTTAGTGTGTTTTACCGTACAAGTGTACGTGAACGGGGTTGTGCATAGCACAAAATGATTTGTTATGATGGTTGGCGCGTGTGTTATACAAACATACGCTCATTTATGGTTAAATTGTGGTAATTGCGCACAGAAGATGCGAATACCATTGTGGGAAGTGTGTTTATTTTGTTAACAGTGGTGTGTGAGAGTACAAGTGAAGGGAGTAAAGAAACTCCCGGGAACTAAAACCCCGATGGTGCATAAATGTAAACCATGTATTGTATTTTGATAAAAAAAATATATATATATATATACAATGTTGTGATTTATGAAGGAGTATAAGACCGACATAGAACCTAGTGAGAATTAAATTTCCTAGGTAACTTGAATTAAGTTGGATTTGGGTGATGATTGATAGACGGAGTTCTATCCCTGGAGATGTTATGATTATGACTAGAAGGATTCAAAGATAGAAAATGTGATTGCTTGAATTAATGTTGGTTGAAAGAAGAAGTGGGAGGTGAAACTTGATTATCATGAGATCAAGGGAAGCCGAACACAAATTGGGGTGGAAAGATAGTTCAACACTGATGCTGATCACATCAGGGTTGGATGACTCTTGAAGCTCCCTGTAAGTGGTCACAAACACCACGTTAAGAAAGATGCAAAGAGCATAAACTGGACTTGGAGTTGTGTTGTGTTTCAAAAGGATTTTCAATTGTGTTTTCCAAACAATCGATTAATATTTTGAATAAGGATCCTTATATACTTAACCTAGTAAAGAATATTTTGTAGTACTTGCTCACGAGCTGAGGACGTATGAGCCTTTGTCTTCGGACCGGTGACATGAGAAGTACATATGTTGAAATTAAGTGAATGTTTTGACCTCCCAAAGGAACGGGGACCAGAAGGTGTCCATCGCGACCGGGTTCTGCGGGATCACAGTGTATATGTACTCACATGGGACTCGAGCCCATGGAGAGATGGAAAAGGTATTTCTGTTTGATAACATACTACTGACATGTTGTTTGGTATGTGTGATAAGGTTATTTGACTTGATCTCCTAAAGTGTATGCTGTCAAGACCTATGAGTCTAAATGTGTTGTGTTACACACCGGGCCTACGAGTCCAAATGTGGTTATGTCACCCAGACCTAAGAGTCTGAGGGATATGTGGTTAGTGCAAGTGTGGTGAAGGTACCCCGGACCATTAAGTCCGGTTACATGTGAGTATGATATTTTATGTATAATGTGGATATGTTGCCCGGACCATTAGTCCGAGTTGGATGTAAAGGGTGGTTGGTAATGGAAGTTTTATGGCTATAAGTATTCCCGTATTCTAATCCAATGATGCGAGGAAATGTGAACTTCGAGGACGAAGTTCTTTTAAGGGGGGTAGATTGAAATACCCCAAACCTTGGTATGTTTGTGTAAATGTTAAACTATGGTATTTAAAGGCTAAAAAGTGCCCTTTCAGAACAACCATAAAGCTTAGAAACATAAATGAACCATTTAAACCATGGTAAAACACAATAAAACACTAAGACACGGTTTGAGCAAAAACATGCTCTAAGCTTGGAGTGAACTTGGTTAGGACCCAAAGAGCCTACCAAGACTTGATAATGTTTAATATGACTTTATAAGGCTAACTAAGTCCTTAGGAAACCTTGGTAGACAATGAAACCAAACAAAACACAAATAAATACCTTAAGGTCAATATGGGCTAAAATGTGCTCTAAGTTTGGGATAAGTATGTATAAGGCCTAATGGTCATACCTATGCCTTATTTATATGTTAATGAACATATTAGTCAATTACCAAAGAAAACCAAGCTTGAAAACAAGTTAAAACGCAAAATGTGCTTTAAGGAGTCTTAAAGCACGTTTTTGAAAATTGTCTTGTAAATGAGTTTTGAATGGCTAAATGTCCATCATTACTCTTTAATTAACATGTGTACTATATAGTATCACATTTGGGTGGCTATATCAATGGGAAATCAAAAATTTCACTTCTATGTGCCTTGTTTTTGGTGAATAGTGATTTTTATAAGCTAGTTTGTAACATATAATGTTATAAGTGATTAAGTTGGTCAACAAAGACCAAAACACCCTTCTAACTAAATGGTGGCCGGTTTTTATGAAGGTGAGTCACCACCATGTAAAAAGCAATTAAGGAAAGGAAGGGTAGGAAGGTAAAAAGGAGAAAGTTACCTTTTAATACAAATATCTTGTTAAAGCAAGTTCTATCTTCATTTCTCCTTTCCTCCTTCATTTCACACCGTCCCCAGCCTCCCTTCTTGCTCTCTTTTACGAGCTGATACAGCAACACCAACACCACCATTGTTTTCCATCTTTGAATGCTTGTAACTCCTAGCTCCATGGTCCAAATTCAATTCCAAGACCACCATTCTTCTAGTTGGAGCAAGCTCTACACTTCTACCTTTTAAATCCTCAAGAACTCAGTTCTGGCCAAGGAGATTCACCATTGATGGAGCTTGAGCTCACCTTTTCACATATTATTGTTCTCCTTTGCTTCTAGGTAAGGAATCTCAAAGAAAAATCAAGTTTCCTCTCCTTTTAGTACATGGCCGAAAATTAACCTCACCATGGTGTCATTACCTTGCTTGTTTTAGCTTCATTTGAATCTTCCAAGGGCTTGGTGGAGTCCTCTCTTGATATATATTCAAGCTCTCTTTCCATTCCAAGGTAAAACAATCATTTTAATACCTTAAGATAATATATGTAACTAGGGTTTATAATGAGATGAAGCATAATGCTTGAATACTCATTCTACTATTTGTACATTGTATAGAAGTTGGCAAACAACTAAACACCCCACCGGTTTTACAAGGAAACAAGAAGAAGTTTGTGAGGAAAAAGAGGTAAACAAACTATCTCAATGTAGTTTAATGCCTTAGGAGAAATAAGCTTATAATGCTTGTTAAAACTACCTAAAGAGCAAATGGTGAATGACCTAGTAAAGTGTTCTCAAGGAGACTAGTAAAGAACATATGTATTGTTGGGTGTATTTGCAGGTCAAAGGCATTACTTATGTGGGAAATTCAGTGTTTAAGGTTTATGCAGTTTAAGGGCCTAAGAGCCATGTTGTTTAAGGGCCTAAGTGCCAAGCAATTTAATTATGCACTATATTTTGATGTAGTGTAAATTTGGTGAAGTTTTGTGAGTGGTAATGTTTTGATGGATCTAGGTGTTCTTGAATGTTTAATGGAAAACTATGAGCTTTGGAATGATGATGTGCTAAGAGAACCATGGCAAAATTTGTAAAATGTATAAGGAGTTTTAAGTGCTTGAATGAACTTGGGTGAATTAGGAATTGGTAGGAATGAGTAAATGTCTCACTAAGGAAGAAAATGTGCATTAAGGTGTTCTAAGGTGCTATAAGGATTTAGGCATTGTCTTGGAAGTTCTAGAAACCCAATGAGTGTTATTAGGATGTATTTGAGTCTTGGAGAAGTTTGTTTAAGGTTTGGGTAATGTTGATGAATAAGGAGAGTGATGTTTAAGTAAGGTTTTGAGAAAAGAATTCAAAAAGTTGTAAAAGGAGATTTAGTTAGTAAGAAGAGAAGTTGAGAGATGATGATAAGGTGTAGAGGAAACACCTTGGTGTAGTGGTCATTATTGGTGAATTACCACTTAGAAATCTTAGGAAAAAAATCCCAAGTGCTAGGAATTTTGTAAGAAATTTGTGAATGATAGATGGTTTTGGTGAGTGATTTAAAGAGTTTAGCACATGGCTAAAGGTGTGTTTGATGTGCCAAATGATGTTAGGAAACATTATGAGCTTTAGGAAAGTTTGGTGAAATTGGTTAAGTGTTTAAAGACTTGGAAATTGAATGTTTTGCCGTGTCCGAACTTCCGTCCGGACATGGAAGTTCGGACAGGCTCTGTTGGGTAAAGGATTTTCTCATTCTCGAACTGTGTCCGAACTTGGGAAGTCCGGACACAAGTTCGGACGTGACTGTTTCTATCTGGGATTACTCTCGAACTGTGTCCGAACTTGGGAAGTCCGGGCACAAGTTCGGACGTGTGTAAGGTTTTCAGTATAAGGTCGCGGCTTGTGTCCGAACTTGGGAAGTCCGGACACAAGTTCGGACAAGGTGTTGTATGGACCAAAAACATTGTTTAAGGTATGGAAAGGATGTGTAATGATGGGGATTGATGGTTAATGATGTTATGAGGTTGTTAAGGACATGTTAGGTGAGTTTTAATGGCAATTAAGTGGGTGAAAAGTTGTATTAAAATGTGAGAGTAAAACAAGTTAAAAATGTTAAGTTTGTAACTAAGTTAACGGGGAGAAGTATAAGCATTAGACATTAAATAATCATGCTACCCCGATGTTAATAAAAACACATGTGATGTTAACAGTTGTTCGAGAATCGCTCGAGGAACATAAGTGGACGTGGTAAAGTGGACTCCGGTGACAGGTATGGTTTTCTTGCAACCTGTGTCCTACCGGATTACACCGGCTTGTATGCCAATATGTTTTCTTGAGTGTTTGCCACCTTGTAAGATTAAAACATGTAATGAGTTTATAGTAATTCATTTATGTGGCGAATTTGGCCTCCGATACCATTTAACCTCAAGTATGTGTTAAACCTTAGCTAACCAAAACTAAGAACACATGAGTGATCGGTATACGGAGTTGACGGCCCAAACCTTGGGAACGTGCTAACCACGGCTATGTGTGAGTTAGTTGGACATTGTTGTTATATGCAAGTGTGTGAACCTCCCTTGTGTGCTTAACTCGGTTATGAAACCGTATGGTGTGTGGATGTGGTAGGCTCCATAATGGATCTCTAACTACTTATCTATAAGTGTATATGTACTAATGGGGGGTGAGGAGTCCGGTTGTTCCGGCCACGCGTGTGATGGACGGGAGTCGATATCATATCCGGTTCGGCTCTCTTGGTGTATGTATAGGTGGTATTCCAATTTGGTTTCTACCTTCCCTTAGCTTATCCAAAGCTAGTTACTGACTCACGTCGGGCCACAGGGGCATACGTATGTTATTTCGGTGTGCTTGGGATTACTATATCCGACACACCTTGGGTATAAGTTAACCGTTCTATATAACCGGACGGTAACGAGGATGGTAACGAGCTTAACATGGGATTGGCAAAAATCCCTAGGCTCACATGGTATACTAACTATGGTGGAAGGTTCCTTGTGAGAACCGATTTTATGGTGTTATGTAATGTTATGGTGCTATACAAATTCCCTTGCTATGCTATAGTATATATATATACATATTGGATGTTTAAAATGATGGTGATGTTATCATGTGTACGTCGAAACAAGAAAGGTTTGTTATGTTTTGTTATATGAGGAATGAGATATGTTGTAGGATATGGAGTGTGTGGATCATGGAAATGAATCCCAGTTGTGACAAGAGGCGTTTAAGGATAACCCGATTAATGGTACATGTCGTTCGTTAAGGAGGTAGCTCCGTTTTAGAGGAGAGCCACTCTAGGGTTTAAGGAATCATTGGATGGTTGGTTAAGTGTGGATGTGTTGGTTATTGGTTGAGCCCATTGAGGCGAAATATTATGTGTTGTATGTTTTTGGCTTGTATGCATGATTTAAATATAATCAACTGCATGCTAAGACGACAATTAGTTGTGCGTGGCCCGGTAGCATGCGGGCTGCGGGATTACCATACCAGCAAAGGTGCTGAGCCCCTTGGGGGCCACCCTTTCTCTTCTTTTCCTATTTCAGGTACGGAGAGCTGGAAGCCGTTCGAGAGTAGGACGGGGTAGTCATTGTACTTGGGTATTCATTTAAGTGTATATATACAGTAGGTGTAGTAAGACCGATATTGTTGTCGGCATCAGTTTATAAATACTCGGTACCGTGGGAATGCATGTAATCTATAAATGTTGAAAATGGAATGAGGATTGTATTGTGTAGTAGCTCGGGAATCTAGTCCATCAGACCGATACAAAGTACATGTATTAGCCTTGTTAGCCACGTGGGTGGTTAACGGCGTGTAACACCATTGAAATAAGTAATGCGATGAGTTGAGTTTCCGCTGCAGATTGTTGTTATGTGTTTGTTGTTGGATGGGGTGTTACAAAAAGTGGTATCAGAGCGAAGTATCGCTCTGATGACTGAATTACCGAGCTTAGGAAGTACCGAGTTAGGATTTAAGTACTTTGGGTTAAGGGTTGAGTGATAGCGTGAGAGATACGCTAGATAGGAACTACCAGTGAATACTGGAAACCTACAGTATCCTTCCCACCCTCCACAATCCCTGTTTTATAACTTGGGAAAGGACGCCAGAGAGATGGAAGTCCACTCTTACTCGGGAATACCCGATCTGGCTGCTATTAAATACCTTTAAAGTACGGAAGACCTGTCATACGGTAGATCCCGAAAACTGAGAATCCCGGAGACGGTTCCCATCTAAACAATGTTAACCTCATTAATAGCGAAGAATGAAGGATTTTGTGTATAAGAGAATAGAATTTCCAGCAACCTGGGTCGACATGCCGAGCAGTCGAGGATAACCAGCTTGCAACGCACCAACCGTGCAACAGGCAAGAATGGATTAATAAAACCCGAGACGAGTGTCTACGGGACCATAGTTGATAAATAATACACCAACGGTATACCAACCGACAAAGGAACTACAACGTAGTGCCCAAACAAGAGACAAGTCTCAGTAACCACGACAAATACGTGGAACGGGCTATCAAAGTGAATACAATACTAAGAAAAGGGGTCTCCCAGAATGGGAAACACCCTAGTTAATGATTATCGTATGAAGACAGTGAGAAGTGAAGTTACCCGGAGAGTTATTATCGAGACAGTAAGATCAGTAAGGGCCAACAAGGCCACCGAGGACAGTGCGGATAAAAACAATACCACAACCGGTATGTGTTGAACCGATAGCCAGTTAGCATGGCGCACTTGCCATGGCAAGTGCTGCTATAACAGGGCTGTTCGGGAAATTTATAACCACTACAAGTACTTGGTAAAGTACCATAAGGTTAAATGTGATCGTTATAACAGTGGAAGGGCCTGTTAGCCTAACCTCTGTAATTGGAAACACACCAGTCAGCAAGAAGCTAGACTTGGCTAAGGTAAGAAGATGTTGTGAAACCATGAAAATTTTCTTTCAAACCCAAATTTATTCAAACCCTTTCTTTTCAAAACCAAATTTTCTTTCAAACCAACACTTCTTTCCAACCTTCTTTCAAACCAAACCAGTGAAACCAGGGGCAATTGACAAGGATACAACAGTGGATAAACCTTCCCTCGATTAAGTTCGGGAAGCAAGGAATGAATATTGTCACGGGACAATATAAGGGAGTTGACAACAGAATACTTCACCTAGGCGTGTGACGGACACTACAAGTGTACCAACTGTGTTGTGGGACGACCGCACTCCGATAGGAGCATGTGGGCCTGACAGACCTACTTATAGGTTAGTTGGGTAAGTAGTAATGTATCAGTATGATACCCCATATATGTATACGAGTAGAGTCCGAAACACGGGAAGTAGACGACTCCGTCTACGGTCAGCAGTATAAATCAAACGAGAGCTAGAGATTACAAGGAATGGTTGAAGTTAAGGAACTCAGTTAAATTAACGAAACTAAAGGAATTAGTGAATTCCTTTCAAGGAAATGTTTAAGAGTCAGGAGGTGCGAAGTGCACTAACTGAATGTAAAGACAGCTTATATGACTTAAGGATCCCCAGAGATAAACGTGATAGCTGGAATGGTGACCCAGCCTAATGTGGACACATTAATGTGCAATGGACGGGATGAAACTCCCAAAATGAATACCTACATTATTAGGAAATGTTGACCTTCACAGAAGAAGATAATAACCAGTTAAGGATGCAAAAAGGCGTAGCTAACTGAATGTACCAATAACTGTGAACCAGATGTAAAGGCATAACTTAACAACACCCAGGAGAAATCCTTGAAGGGTGTTTGCATCAACAACTGTTGAACGAAATACATGACAGAAACACAAGGGTTGAAATTAACACCCAGTTTAGACATAAGTTGTCAGGAGACGGACTGGCAATCCTAAGGGACATCCCATGAAAGAAAATGTGATGCAACAACCTTGTCATGGATGCCAATACAACCTCTAACCAGGTAACATGGTATAGAGAAGTACATGTGTGTGGACAGCCTACAATGAGCGGAGCTCAAGGCAGTAAGGCTTATAAGCCACAAATAAGATGTGTTATGTAAATTTGAGTTAATTGTAGAAATTTATGTGGTACAGGGAAATAGAGCGGAGAACGAACCACTGCATTAAGAGTG
Organism: Limonium bicolor; assembly: GCA_023374045.1. Taxonomy (NCBI): domain Eukaryota; kingdom Viridiplantae; phylum Streptophyta; class Magnoliopsida; order Caryophyllales; family Plumbaginaceae; genus Limonium; species Limonium bicolor. Next base: position 254,012,459 of record CM041780.1, read on the forward strand.
GGGATACCTCTCGATAGTGTGAAACCGCAGGAGCGGTAGATAGGTGGACCAAGTTCAAGAAATATGTGGAGGATGGACCACGTTGTTATTACCCCAGAATGATTTGAATAAATAATACGAAAAGAAGTGCTCGTACCAGTTGTGTACACAGGAAGAGTAATAAATCCGATAGCAATCACCATAGGTGTGTGAAGCTAAATGGTAGCGAACAACGCTCAAGAAACATAAAGGCTCAAGAAAAATAGTATATTCAAAATCAGCCAAATAAGTGGCCACATAAACCCAGGGTAATGGCGGAAGCTAATATAATAGCGGATGCAGTATAAGTTGATGTTGTATAATGAGTAAGGATACGGTGCGCAATAAGCGACCGTTGAGTGAGTATTGTTATATGATAAAATGGGGAGTGAGCAGAGTTATGAGTTAACCCCAGTGGAGGTACAACAGTAAGTGATAGCAAACGAACCGAGCAGTAAGCCGGTGGCAAGTGTTAGATGATAAGGATTTCAGTGAAAATCCTATCGCAATCGCATGAGAGAGTTGCTGTCAAGGGTTTACGCCTCTGCACTCTGTATGACTGAGTGTTTTGGTATTGCTCTTGCACAGTAATGATCGAGTGGGATAGCTAGGAATCAGAAGCATGGTAATTGTGGAGGAATAATGTTATAATGGCCGATGCATAGGTAATGCAAGGCCGCAGGAATGAAAGAATACTTGTACAAAACCAAAGGTGGAGACATGATTAACAGTAAATAACTACAGTAACACTAAATACCAAAGGTCGGTATGAGATATACCCCAGGTGTGGGAAATAACTGAGAGAGCACTACACATTAGGTAGTAGCTCAATCTCAACCGACAGTAAGTCGGTAGAAGCAAGTCAATCATTGTGAATTACATAGTAGTTTACGCTGTAAGCTATTGGAGAAGTGGATGGAAAGTTTTGAAACTCACCGAATTCGCTCAGGGTAAGAGATACCATGCGTCGGTTGAGAAACCATTATTACCAAGATAAGGGTAATACATTGGAGATGTACAATACAGTAACAGTAACGAATGGGGCAAACTGGCTCTATAATTATCAGTTGCGCAACAGAGGCCAGTGAGCCCATGCGTCAGATACCGGATATACATTGTGAATATGAATAAATGGCTAGTTATCAATGCCTAAAAGCCTCACAGGCCAGGACCGAAACCGTTATGAGTTAGAACTCCAATGCGAATTCTTGGTTTAGGGACTAAACCGCCAATATGCTTAAGATCCTCTAATCAGAATCCATTGTGTAATAGACCGCGTGGAAGTCAAAACACTTCACGACGGCAGAACATTTTTTAAGCCAAGGTCTAGTGATTGATTACGTGGGCGTAATCCCTTTTAAGGGGGGTAGAGCGCAGAACCACTTAGTGTGTTTTACCGTACAAGTGTACGTGAACGGGGTTGTGCATAGCACAAAATGATTTGTTATGATGGTTGGCGCGTGTGTTATACAAACATACGCACTCATTTATGGTTAAATTGTGGTAATTGCGCACAGAAGATGCGAATACCATTGTGGGAAGTGTGTTTATTTTGTGTAACAGTGGTGTGTGAGAGTACAAGTGGAAGGGAGTAAAGAAACTCCCGGGGAACTAAAACCCCGATGGTGCATAAATGTAAACCATGTATTGTATTTTGATAAAAAAAATATATATGTATATATATACAATGTTGTGATTTATGAAGGAGTATTAGACCGACATAGAACCTAGTGAGAATTAAATTTCCTAGGTAACTTGAATTAAGTTGGATTTGGGTGATGATTGATAGACGGAGTTCTATCCCTTGGAGATGTTGATTATGACTAGAAGGATTCAAAGATAGAAAATGTGATATGCTTGAATAAATTGTTTGAAAGAGAAGTGGGAGGTGAAACTTGATTATCATGAGATCAAGGGAAGCCGAACACAAATTGGGGTGGAAAGATAGTTCAACACTGATGCTGATCACATCAGGGTTGGATGACTCTTGAAGCTCCCTGTAAGTGGTCACAAACAACCACGTTAAGAAAGATGCAAAGAGCATAAACTGGACTTGGAGTTGTGTTGTGTTTTCAAAAAGGATTTTCAATGAGTATTTCCAAAACAGACGAGTAATATTTTGAATAAGGATTCTCTTATATACTTAACCTAGTAAAGAATATTTTTGTAGTACTTGCTCACGAGCTGAGGACGTATGAGCCTTTGTCTTCGGACCGGTGACATGAGAAGTACATATGTTAAAATTAAGTGAATGTTTTGACCTCCCAAAGGAACGGGGACCAGAAGGTGTCCATCGCGACCGGGTTCTGCGGGATCACAGTGTATATGTACTCAACATGGGACTCGAGCCCATGGAGAGATGGAAAAGGTATTTCTGTTTGTTATACATACTATGACATGTTGTTTGGTATGTGTGATAAAGGTTATTTTGACTTTGATCTCCTAAAGTGTATGCTGTCAAGACCTATGAGTCTAAATGTGTTGTGTTACCGGGCCTACGAGTCCAAATGTGGTTATGTCACCCAGACCTAAGAGTCTGAGGGATATTGTGTTAGTGCAAGTGTGGTGAAGGTACCCGGACCATTAAGTCCGAGGTTACCATGTGAGTATGATATTTTATGTATAATGTGGATATGTTGCCCGGACCATTAAGTCCGAGGTTGGATGTAAAGGATGGTTGGTAATGGAAGTTTTATGGCTATAAGTAATTCCCGTATTCTAATCCAATGATGCGAGGAAATGTGAACTTCGAGGACGAAGTTCTTTTAAGGGGGGTAGATTGAAATACCCCAAACCTTGGTATGTTGTGTAAATGTCAAACTATGGTATTTAAAGGCTAAAAAGTGCCTTAGAAACATAAATGAACCATTTAAACCATGGTAAAACACAATAACACTAAGACACGGTTTGAGCAAAACATGCTCTAAGCTTGGAGTGAACTTGGTTAGGACCCAAAGAGCCTACCAAGACTTGATAAGGTTTAATTGAATGACTTTATAAGGCTAACTAAGTCCTTAGGAACCTTGGTAGACAATGAAACCAAACAAAACACAAATAAATACCTTAAGGTCAATATGGGCTAAAATGTGCTCTAAGTTGGGGATAAGTATGTATAAGGCCTAATGGTCATACCTATGCCTTATTTATATGTTATGAACATATTAAGTCAATTACCAAAAAGAAAACCAAGCTTGAAAACAAGTTAAAACGCAAAATGTGCTTTAAGGAGTCTTAAAGCACGTTTTTGAAAAATTGTCTTGTAAATGAGTTTTGAATGGCTAAATGTCCATCATTACTCTTTAATTAACATGTGTACTATATAGTATCACATTTGGGTGGCTATATCAATGGGAAATCAAAATTTCACTTCTATGTGCCTTGTTTTGGTGAATAGTGATTTTTATAAGCTAGTTTGTAACATATAATGTTATAAGTGATTAAGTTGGTCAACAAAGACCAAAACACCCTTCTAACTAAATGGTGGCCGGTTTTTATGAAGGTGAGTCACCACCATGTAAAAAGCAATTAAGGAAGGAAGGGTAGGAAGGTAAAAAGGAGAAAGTTACCTTTTAATATAATAAATATCTTGTTAAAGCAAGTTCTATCTTCATTTCTCCTTTCCTCCTTCATTTCACACGTCCCCAGCCTCCCTTCTTGCTCTCTTTTACGAGCTGATACAGCAACACCAACACCACCATTGTTTTCCATCTTTGAATGCTTGTAACTCCTAGCTCCATGGTCCAAATTCAATTCCAAGACCACCATTCTTCTAGTTGGAGCAAGCTCTACACTTCTACCTTTTTAAATCCTCAAGAACTCAGTTCTGGTGCCAAGGAGATTCACCCATTGATGGAGCTTGAGCTCACCTTTTCACATATTATTGTTCTCCTTTGCTTCTAGGTAAGGAATCTCAAAGAAAATCAAGTTTCCTCCTCTCCTTTTAGTACATGGCCGAAAATTAACCTCACCATGGTGTCATTACCTTGCTTGTTTTAGCTTCATTTGAATCTTCCAAGGGCTTGGTGGAGTCCTCTCTTGATATATATTCAAGCTCTCTTTCCATTCCAAGGTAAAACAATCATTTTAATACCTTAAGATAATATATGTAACTAGGGTTTATAATGAGATGAAGCATAATGCTTGAATACTCATTCTACTATTGTACATTGTATAGAAGTTGGCAAACAACTAAACACCCCACCGGTTTTACAAGGAAACAAGAAAGAAGTTTGTGAGGAAAAAGAGGTAAACAAACTATCTCAATGTAGTTTAATGCCTTAGGAGAAATAAGCTTATAATGCTTGTTAAAACTACCTAAAGAGCAAATGGTGAATGACCTAGTAAAGTGTTCTCAAGGAGACTAGTAAAAGAACATATGTATTGTTGGGTGTATTTGCAGGTCAAAGGCATTACTTATGTGGGAAATTCAGTGTTTAAGGTTTATGCAGTTTAAGGGCCTAAGAGCCATGTTGTTTAAGGGCCTAAGTGCCAAGCAAATTTAATTATGCACTATATTTTGATGTAGTGTAAATTTGGTGAAGTTTTGTGAGTGGTAATGTTTTGATGGATCTAGGTGTTCTTGAATGTTTAATGGTGAAAACTATGAGCTTTGGAATGATGATGTGCTAAGAGAACCCATGGCAAAATTTGTAAAATGTATAAGGAGTTTTAAGTGCTTGAATGAACTTGGGTGAATTAGGAATTGGTTAGGAATGAGTAAATGTCTCACTAAGGAAGAAAATGTGCATTAAGGTGTTCTAAGGTGCTATAAGGATTTAGGCATTGTCTTGGAAGTTCTAGAAACCCAATGAGTGTTATTAGGATGTATTTGAGTCTTGGAGAAGTTTGTTTAAGGTTTGGGTAATGTTGATGAATAAGGAGAGTGATGTTTAAGTAAGGTTTTGAGAAAAGAATTCAAAAAGTTGTAAAGGAGATTTAGTTAGTAAGAAGAGAAGTTGAGAGATGATGATAAGGTGTAGAGGAAACACCTTGGTGTAGTGGTCATTATTGGTGAATTACCACTTAGAAATCTTAAGGAAAAAAACATCCCAAGTGCTAGGAATTTTGTAAGAAATTTGTGAATGATAAGATGGTTTGGTGAGTGATTTAAAGAGTTTAGCACATGGCTAAAGGTGTGTTTGATGTGCCAAATGATTAGGAAACATTATGAGGCTTTAGGAGAAGTTTGGTGAAATTGGTTAAGTGTTTAAAGACTTGGAATTGAATGTTTTGCCGTGTCCGAACTTCCGTCCGGACATGGAAGTTCGGACAGGCTCTGTTGGGTAAAGGATTTTCTCATTCTCGAACTGTGTCCGAACTTGGGAAGTCCGGACACAAGTTCGGACGTGACTGTTTCTATCTGGGATTACTCTCGAACTGTGTCCGAACTTGGGAAGTCCGGGCACAAGTTCGGACGTGTGTAAGGTTTTCAGTATAAGGTCGCGGCTGTGTCCGAACTTGGGAAGTCCGGACACAAGTTCGGACAAGGTGTTGTATGGACCAAAAACATTGTTTAAGGTATGGAAAGGATGTGTAATGATGGGGATTGATGGTTAATGATGTTATGAGGTTGTTAAGGACATGTTAGGTGAGTTTTAATGGCAATTAAGTGGGTGAAAAGTTGTATTAAAATGTGAGAGTAAAACAAGTTAAAAATGTTAAGTTTGTAACTAAGTTAACGGGGAGAAGTATAGCATTAGACATTAAATAATCATGCTACCCCGATGTTAATAAAACACATGTGATGTTAACAGTTGTTCGAGAATCGCTCGAGGAACATAAGTGGACGTGGTAAAGTGGACTCCGGTGACAGGTATGGTTTTCTTGCAACCTGTGTCCTACCGGATTACACCGGCTTGTATGCCAATATGTTTTCTTGAGTGTTTGCCACCTTGTAAGATTAAAACATGTAATGAGTTTATAGTAATTCATTTATGTGGCGAATTTGGCCTCCGATACCATTTAACCTCAAGTATGTGTTAAACCTTAGCTAACCAAAACTAAGAACACATGAGTGATCGGTATACGGAGTTGACGGCCCAAACCTTGGGAACGTGCTAACCACGGCTATGTGAGTTAGTTGGACATTGTTGTTATATGCAAGTGTGTGAACCTCCCTTGTGTGCTTAACTCGGTTATGAACCGTATGGTGTGTGGATGTGGTAGGCTCCATAATGGATCTCTAACTACTTATCTATAAGTGTATATGTACTAATGGGGGGTGAGGAGTCCGGTTGTTCCGGCCACGCGTGTGATGGACGGGAGTCGATATCATATCCGGTTCGGCTCTCTTGGTGTATGTATAGGTGGTATTCCAATTTGGTTTCTACCTTCCCTTAGCTTATCCAAAGCTAGTTACTGACTCACGTCGGGCCACAGGGGCATACGTATGTTATTTCGGTGTGCTTGGGATTACTATATCCGACACACCTTGGGTATAAGTTAACCGTTCTATATAACCGGACGGTAACGAGGATGGTAACGAGCTTAACATGGGATTGGCAAAATCCCTAGGCTCACATGGTATACTAACTATGGTGGAAGGTTCCTTGTGAGAACCGATTTTATGGTGTTATGTAATGTTATGGTGCTATACAATTCCCTTGCTATGCTATAGTATATATATATACATATTGGATGTTTAAAATGATGGTGATGTTATCATGTGTACGTCGAAACAAGAAAGGTTTGTTATGTTTTGTTATATGAGGAATGAGATATGTTGTAGGATATGGAGTGTGTGGATCATGGAAATGAATCCCAGTTGTGACAAGAGGCGTTAAGGATAACCCGATTAATGGGTACATGTCGTTCGTTAAGGAGGTAGCTCCGTTTTAGAGGAGAGCCACTCTAGGGTTTAAGGAATCATTGGATGGTTGGTTAAGTGTGGATGTGTTGGTTATTGGTTGAGCCCATTGAGGCGAATATTATGTGTTGTATGTGTTTGGCTTGTATGCATGATTTAAATATAATCAACTGCATGCTAAGACGACGAAATTAGTTGTGCGTGGCCCGGTAGCATGCGGGCTGCGGGATTACCATACCAGCAAAGTGCTGAGCCCCTTGGGGGGCCACCCTTCCTCTTCTTTTCCTATTTCAGGTTGCGGAGAGCTGGAAGCCGTTCGAGAGTAGGACGGGGTAGTCATTGTACTTGGGTATTCATTTAAGTGTATATATACAGTAGGTGTAGTAAGACCGATATTGTTGTCGGCATCAGTTTATAAATACTCGGTACCGTGGGAATGCATGTAATCTATAAATGTTGAAAATGGAATGAGGATTGTATTGTGTAGTAGCTCGGGAATCTAGTCCATCAGACCGATACAAAGTACATGTATTAGCCTTGTTAGCCACGTGGGTGGTTAACGGCGTGTAACACCATTGAAATAAGTAATGCGATGAGTTGAGTTTCCGCTGCAGATTGTTGTTATGTGTTTGTTGTTGGATGGGGTGTTACAAAAAGTGGTATCAGAGCGAAGTATCGCTCTGATGACTGAATTACCGAGCTTAGGAAGTACCGAGTTAGGATTTAAGTACTTTGGGTTAAGGGTTGAGTGATAGCGTGAGAGATACGCTAGATAGGAACTACCAGTGAATACTGGAAACCTACAGTATCCTTCCCACCCTCCACAATCCCTGTTTATAACTTGGGAAAGGACGCCAGAGAGATGGAAGTCCACTCTTACTCGGGAATACCCGATCTGGCTGCTATTAAATACCTTTAAAGTACGGAGACCTGTCATACGGTAGATCCCGAAAACTGAGAATCCCGGAGACGGTTCCCATCTAAACAATGTTAACCTCATTAAATAGCGAAGAATGAAGGATTTTGTGTATAAGAGAATAGAATTTCCAGCAACCTGGGTCGACATGCCGAGCAGTCGAGGATAACCAGCTTGCAACGCACCACCGTGCAACAGGCAAGAAATGGATTAATAAAACCCGAGACGAGTGTCTACGGGACCATAGTTGATAAATAATACACCAACGGTATACCAACCGACAAAGGAACTACAACGTAGTGCCCAAACAAGAGACAAGTCTCAGTAACCACGACAAATACGTGGAACGGGCTATCAAAGTGAATACAATACTAAGAAAAAGGGGTCTCCCAGAATGGGAAACACCCTAGTTAATGATTATCGTATGAAGACAGTGAGAAGTTGAAGTTACCCGAGAGTTTATATCGAGACAGTAAGATCAGTAAGGGCCAACAAGGCCACCGAGGACAGTGCGGATAAAAACAATACCACAACCGGTATGTGTTGAACCGATAGCCAGTTAGCATGGCGCACTTGCCATGGCAAGTGCTGCTATAACAGGGCTGTTCGGGAAATTTATAACCACTACAAGTACTTGGTAAAGTACCATAAGGTTAAATGTGATCGTTATAACAGTGGAAGGGCCTGTTAGCCTAACCTCTGTAATTGGAAACACACCAGTCAGCAAGAAGCTAGACTTGGCTAAGGTAAGAAGATGTTGTGAAACCATGAAAATTTTCTTTCAAACCCAATTTATTCAAACCCTTTCTTTTCAAAACCAAATTTTCTTTCAAACCAACACTTCTTTCCAACCTTCTTTCAAACCAACCAGTGAAACCAGGGGCAATTGACAAGGATACAACAGTGGATAAACCTTCCCTCGATTAAGTTCGGGAAGCAAGGAATGAATATTGTCACGGGACAATATAAGGGAGTTGACAACAGAATACTTCACCTAGGCGTGTGACGGACACTACAAGTGTACCAACTGTGTTGTGGGACGACCGCACTCCGATAGGAGCATGTGGGCCTGACAGACCTACTTATAGGTTAGTTGGGTAAGTAGTAATGTATCAGTATGATACCCCATATATGTATACGAGTAGAGTCCGAAACACGGGAAGTAGTCGACTCCGTCTACGGTCAGCAGTATAAATCAAACGAGAGCTAGAGATTACAAGAATGGTTGAAGTTAAGGACTCAGTTAAATTAACGAAACTAAAGGAATTAGTGAATTCCTTTCAAGGAAATGTTTAAGAGTCAGGAGGTGCGAAGTGCACTAACTGAATGTAAAGACAGCTTATATGACTTAAGGATCCCCAGAGATAAACGTGATAGCTGGAATGGTGACCCAGCCTAATGTGGACACATTAATGTGCAATGGACGGGATGAAACTCCCAAATGAATACCTACATTATTAGGAAATGTTGACCTTCACAGAAGAAGATAATAACCAGTTAAGGATGCAAAAAGGCGTAGCTAACTGAATGTACCAATAACTGTGAACCAGATGTAAAGGCATAACTTAACAACACCCAGGAGAAATCCTTGAAGGGTTTGCATCAACAACTTGTTGAACGAAATACATGACAGAAACACAAGGGTTGAAATTAACACCCAGTTTAGACATAAGTTGTCAGGAGACGGACTGGCAATCCTAAGGGACATCCCATGAAAGGAAATGTGATGCAACAACCTTGTCATGGATGCCAATACAACCTCTAACCAGGTAACATTGTATAGAGAAGTACATGTGTGTGGACAGCCTACAATGAGCGGAGCTCAAGGCAGTAAGGCTTATAAGCACAAAAGATGTGTTATGTAAATTTGAGTTAATTGTAGAAATTTATGTGGTACAGGGAAATAGAGCGGAGAACGAACCACTGCATTAAGAGTGGGGATACCTCTCGATAGTGTGAAACCGCAGGAGCGGTAGATAGGTGGACCAAGTTCAAGAAATATGTGGAGGATGGACCACGTTGTTATTACCCAGAATGATTTGAATAAATAATACGAAAAGGTGCTCGTACCAGTTGTGTACACAGGAAGAGTAATAAATCCGATAGCAATCACCATAGGTGTGTGAAGCTAAATGGGTAGCGAACAACGCTCAAGAACATAAAGGCTCAAGAAAAATAGTATATTCAAAATCAGCCAAATAAGTGGCCACATAAACCCAGGGTAATGGCGGAAGCTAATATAATAGCGGATGCAGTATAAGTTGATGTTGTATAATGAGTAAGGATACGGTGCGCAATAAGCGACCGTTGAGTGAGTATTGTTATATGATAAAATGGGGAGTGAGCAGAGTTATGAGTTAACCCCAGTGGAGGTACAACAGTAAGTGATAGCAAACGAACCGAGCAGTAAGCCGGTGGCAAGTGTTAGATGATAAGGATTTCAGTGAAATTCCTATCGCAATCGCATGAAGAGTTTGCTGTCAAGGGTTTTTACGCCTCTGCACTCTGTATGACTGTGTGTTTTGGTATTGCTCTTGCACAGTAATGATCGAGTGGGATAGCTAGGAATCAGAAGCATGGTAATTGTGGAGGAATAATGTTATAATGGCCGATGCATAGGTAATGCAAGGCCGCAGGAATGAAAGAATACTTGTACAAAACCAAAGGTGGAGACATGATTAACAGTAATAACTACAGTAACACTAAATACCAAAGGTCGGTATGAGATATACCCCAGGTGTGGGAAATAACTGAGAGAGCACTACACATTAGGTAGTAGCTCAATCTCAACCGACAGTAAGTCGGTAGAAGCAAGTCAATCATTGTGAATTACATAGTAGTTTACGCTGTAAGCTATTGGAGAAGTGGATGGAAAGTTTTGAAACTCACCGAATTCGCTCAGGGTAAGAGATACCATGCGTCGGTTGAGAAACCATTATTACCAAGATAAGGGTAATACATTGGAGATGTACAATACAGTAACAGTAACGAATGGGGCAAACTGGCTCTATAATTATCAGAGTTGCGCAACAGAGGCCAGTGAGCCCATGCGTCAGATACCGGATATACATTGTGAATATGAATAAATGGCTAGTTATCAATGCCTAAAAGCCTCACAGGCCAGGACCGAAACCGGTTATGAGTTAGAACTCCAATGCGAATTCTTGGTTTAGGGACTAAACCGCCAATATGCTTAAGATCCTCTAATCAGAATCCATTGTGTAATAGACCGCGTGGAAGTCAAAACACTTCACGACGGCAGAACATTTTTTAAGCCAAGGTCTAGTGATTGATTACGTGGGCGTAATCCCTTTTAAGGGGGGTAGAGCGCAGAACCACTTAGTGTGTTTTACCGTACAAGTGTACGTGAACGGGGTGTGCATAGCACAAAATGATTTGTTATGATGGTTGGCGCGTGTGTTATACAAACATACGCACTCATTTATGGTTAAATTGTGGTAATTGCGCACAGAAGATGCGAATACCATTGTGGGAAGTGTGTTATTTTGTTAACAGTGGTGTGTGAGAGTACAAGTGGAAGGGAGTAAAGAAACTCCGGGGAACTAAAACCCCGATGGTGCATAAATGTAAACCATGTATTGTATTTTGATAAAAAAAAAATATATGTATATATATACAATGTTGTGATTTATGAAGGAGTATTAGACCGACATAGAACCTAGTGAGAATTAAATTTCCTAGGTAACTTGAATTAAGTTGGATTTGGGTGATGATTGATAGACGGAGTTCTATCCCTTGGAGATGTTATGATTATGACTAGAAGGATTCAAAGATAGAAAATGTGATATGCTTGAATTAATGTTGGTTGAAAGAGAAGTGGGAGGTGAAACTTGATTATCATGAGATCAAGGGAAGCCGAACACAAATTGGGGTGGAAAGATAGTTCAACACTGATGCTGATCACATCAGGGTTGGATGACTCTTGAAGCTCCCTGTAAGTGGTCACAAACAACCACGTTAAGAAAGATGCAAAGAGCATAAACTGGACTTGGAGTTGTGTTGTGTTTTCAAAAAGGATTTTCAATGAGTATTTCCAAAACAGACGAGTAATATTTTGAATAAGGATTCTCTTATATACTTAACCTAGTAAAGAATTTTTTGTAGTACTTGCTCACGAGCTGAGGACGTATGAGCCTTTGTCTTCGGACCGGTGACATGAGAAGTACATATGTTGAAAATTAAGTGAATGTTTTGACCTCCCAAAGGAACGGGGACCAGAAGGTGTCCATCGCGACCGGGTTCTGCGGGATCACAGTGTATATGTACTCAACATGGACTCGAGCCCATGGAGAGATGGAAAAGGTATTTCTGTTTGATATACATACTATGACATGTTGTTTGGTATGTGTGATAAAGGTTATTTTGACTTTGATCTCCTAAAGTGTATGCTGTCAAGACCTATGAGTCTAAATGTGTTGTGTTACCGGGCCTACGAGTCCAAATGTGGTTATGTCACCCAGACCTAAGAGTCTGAGGGATATTGTGTTAGTGCAAGTGTGGTGAAGGTACCCGGACCATTAAGTCCGAGGTTACCATGTGAGTATGATATTTTATGTATAATGTGGATATGTTGCCCGGACCATTAAGTCCGAGGTTGGATGTAAAGGATGGTTGGTAATGGAAGTTTTATGGCTATAAGTAATTCCCGTATTCTAATCCAATGATGCGAGGAAATGTGAACTTCGAGGACGAAGTTCTTTTAAGGGGGGTAGATTGAAATACCCCAAACCTTGGTATGTTGTGTAAATGTCAAACTATGGTATTTAAAGGCTAAAAAGTGCCTTAGAAACATAAATGAACCATTTAAACCATGGTAAAACACAAAAAAAACACTAAGACACGGTTTGAGCAAAAACATGCTCTAAGCTTGGAGTGAACTTGGTTAGGACCCAAAGAGCCTACCAAGACTTGATAAGGTTTAATTATGACTTTATAAGGCTAACTAAGTCCTTAGGAAACCTTGGTAGACAATGAAACCAAACAAAACACAAATAAATACCTTAAGGTCAATATGGGCTAAAATGTGCTCTAAGTTTGGGATAAGTATGTATAAGGCCTAATGGTCATACCTATGCCTTATTTATATGTTAATGAACATATTAAGTCAATTACCAAAGAAAACCAAGCTTGAAAACAAGTTAAAACGCAAAATGTGCTTTAAGGAGTCTTAAAGCACGTTTTTGAAAAATTGTCTTGTAAATGAGTTTTGAATGGCTAAATGTCCATCATTACTCTTTAATTAACATGTGTACTATATAGTATCACATTTGGGTGGCTATATCAATGGGAAATCAAAAATTTCACTTCTATGTGCCTTGTTTTGGTGAATAGTGATTTTTATAAGCTAGTTTGTAACATATAATGTTATAAGTGATTAAGTTGGTCAACAAAGACCAAACACCCTTCTAACTAAATGGTGGCCGGTTTTATGAAGGTGAGTCACCACCATGTAAAAAGCAATTAAGGAAAGGAAGGGTAGGAAGGTAAAAAGGAGAAAGTTACCTTTTAATACAAATATCTTGTTAAAGCAAGTTCTATCTTCATTTCTCCTTTCCTCCTTCATTTCACACGTCCCCAGCCTCCCTTCTTGCTCTCTTTTACGAGCTGATACAGCAACACCAACACCACCATGTTTTCCATCTTTGAATGCTTGTAACTCCTAGCTCCATGGTCCAAATTCAATTCCAAGACCACCATTCTTCTAGTTGGAGCAAGCTCTACACTTCTACCTTTTAAATCCTCAAGAACTCAGTTCTGGTGCCAAGGAGATTCACCATTGATGGAGCTTGAGCTCACCTTTTCACATATTATTGTTCTCCTTTGCTTCTAGGTAAGGAATCTCAAAGAAAAATCAAGTTTCCTCTCTTTTAGTACATGGCCGAAAATTAACCTCACCATGGTGTCATTACCTTGCTTGTTTTAGCTTCATTTGAATCTTCCAAGGGCTTGGTGGAGTCTCTCTTGATATATATTCAAGCTCTCTTTCCATTCCAAGGTAAAACAATCATTTTAATACCTTAAGATAATATATGTAACTAGGGTTATAATGAGATGAAGCATAATGCTTGAATACTCATTCTACTATTTGTACATTGTATAGAAGTTGGCAAACAACTAAAACCCCACCGGTTTTACAAGGAAACAAGAAAGAAGTTTGTGAGGAAAAAGAGGTAAACAAACTATCTCAATGTAGTTTAATGCCTTAGGAGAAATAAGCTTATAATGCTTGTTAAAACTACCTAAAGAGCAAATGGTGAATGACCTAGTAAAGTGTTCTCAAGGAGACTAGTAAAAGAACATATGTATTGTTGGGTGTATTTGCAGGTCAAAGGCATTACTTATGTGGGAAATTCAGTGTTTAAGGTTTATGCAGTTTAAGGGCCTAAGAGCCATGTTGTTTAAGGGCCTAAGTGCCAAGCAAATTTAATTATGCACTATATTTTGATGTAGTGTAAATTTGGTGAAGTTTTGTGAGTGGTAATGTTTTGATGGATCTAGGTGTTCTTGAATGTTTAATGGTGAAAACTATGAGCTTTGGAATGATGATGTGCTAAGAGAACCCATGGCAAAATTTGTAAAATGTATAAGGAGTTTTAAGTGCTTGAATGAACTTGGGTGAATTAGGAATTGGTAGGAATGAGTAAATGTCTCACTAAGGAAGAAAATGTGCATTAAGGTGTTCTAAGGTGCTATAAGGATTTAGGCATTGTCTTGGAAGTTCTAGAAACCCAATGAGTGTTATTAGGATGTATTTGAGTCTTGGAGAAGTTTGTTTAAGGTTTGGGTAATGTTGATGAATAAGGAGAGTGATGTTTAAGTAAGGTTTTGAGAAAAGATTCAAAAAGTTGTAAAAGGAGATTTAGTTAGTAAGAAGAGAAGTTGAGAGATGATGATAAGGTGTAGAGGAAACACCTTGGTGTAGTGGTCATTATTGGTGAATTACCACTTAGAAATCTTAAGGAAAAAAACATCCCAAGTGCTAGGAATTTTGTAAGAAATTTGTGAATGATAAGATGGTTTTGGTGAGTGATTTAAAGAGTTTAGCACATGGCTAAAGGTGTGTTTGATGTGCCAAATGATGTTAGGAAACATTATGAGGCTTTAGGAGAAGTTTGGTGAAATTGGTTAAGTGTTTAAAGACTTGGAAATTGAATGTTTTGCCGTGTCCGAACTTCCGTCCGGACATGGAAGTTCGGACAGGCTCTGTTGGGTAAAGGATTTTCTCATTCTCGAACTGTGTCCGAACTTGGGAAGTCCGGACACAAGTTCGGACGTGACTGTTTCTATCTGGGATTACTCTCGAACTGTGTCCGAACTTGGGAAGTCCGGGCACAAGTTCGGACGTGTGTAAGGTTTTCAGTATAAGGTCGCGGCTTGTGTCCGAACTTGGGAAGTCCGGACACAAGTTCGGACAAGGTGTTGTATGGACCAAAAACATTGTTTAAGGTATGGAAAGGATGTGTAATGATGGGGATTGATGGTTAATGATGTTATGAGGTTGTTAAGGACATGTTAGGTGAGTTTTAATGGCAATTAAGTGGGTGAAAAGTTGTATTAAAATGTGAGAGTAAAACAAGTTAAAAATTTAAGTTTGTAACTAAGTTAACGGGGAGAAGTATAAGCATTAGACATTAAATAATCATGCTACCCCGATGTTAATAAAAACACATGTGATGTTAACAGTTGTTCGAGAATCGCTCGAGGAACATAAGTGGACGTGGTAAAGTGGACTCCGGTGACAGGTATGGTTTTCTTGCAACCTGTGTCCTACCGGATTACACCGGCTTGTATGCCAATATGTTTTCTTGAGTGTTTGCCACCTTGTAAGATTAAAACATGTAATGAGTTTATAGTAATTCATTTATGTGGCGAATTTGGCCTCCGATACCATTTAACCTCAAGTATGTGTTAAACCTTAGCTAACCAAAACTAGAACACATGAGTGATCGGTATACGGAGTTGACGGCCCAAACCTTGGGAACGTGCTAACCACGGCTATGTGTGAGTTAGTTGGACATTGTTGTTATATGCAAGTGTGTGAACCTCCCTTGTGTGCTTAACTCGGTTATGAAACCGTATGGTGTGTGGATGTGGTAGGCTCCATAATGGATCTCTAACTACTTATCTATAAGTGTATATGTACTAATGGGGGGTGAGGAGTCCGGTTGTTCCGGCCACGCGTGTGATGGACGGGAGTCGATATCATATCCGGTTCGGCTCTCTTGGTGTGTATAGGTGGTATTCCAATTTGGTTTCTACCTTCCCTTAGCTTATCCAAAGCTAGTTACTGACTCACGTCGGGCCACAGGGGCATACGTATGTTATTTCGGTGTGCTTGGGATTACTATATCCGACACACCTTGGGTATAAGTTAACCGTTCTATATAACCGGACGGTAACGAGGATGGTAACGAGCTTAACATGGGATTGGCAAAAATCCCTAGGCTCACATGGTATACTAACTATGGTGGAAGGTTCCTTGTGAGAACCGATTTTATGGTGTTATGTAATGTTATGGTGCTATACAAATTCCCTTGCTATGCTATAGTATATATATATACATATTGGATGTTTAAAATGATGGTGATGTTATCATGTGTACGTCGAAACAAGAAAGGTTTGTTATGTTTTGTTATATGAGGAATGAGATGTTGTAGGATATGGAGTGTGTGGATCATGGAAATGAATCCCAGTTGTGACAAGAGGCGTTTAAGGATAACCCGATTAATGGGTACATGTCGTTCGTTAAGGAGGTAGCTCCGTTTTAGAGGAGAGCCACTCTAGGGTTTAAGGAATCATTGGATGGTTGGTTAAGTGTGGATGTGTTGGTTATTGGTTGAGCCCATTGAGGCGAAATATTATGTGTTGTATGTTTTTGGCTTGTATGCATGATTTAAATATAATCAACTGCATGCTAAGACGACAATTATTGTGTGCGTGGCCCGGTAGCATGCGGGCTGCGGGATTACCATACCAGCAAAGGTGCTGAGCCCCTTGGGGGCCACCCTTTCTCTTCTTTTCTATTTCAGGTACGGAGAGCTGGAAGCCGTTCGAGAGTAGGACGGGGTAGTCATTGTACTTGGGTATTCATTTAAGTGTATATATACAGTAGGTGTAGTAAGACCGATATTGTTGTCGGCATCAGTTTATAAATACTCGGTACCGTGGGAATGCATGTAATCTATAAATGTTGAAAATGGAATGAGGATTGTATTGTGTAGTAGCTCGGGAATCTAGTCCATCAGACCGATACAAAGTACATGTATTAGCCTTGTTAGCCACGTGGGTGGTTAACGGCGTGTAACACCATTGAAATAAGTAATGCGATGAGTTGAGTTTCCGCTGCAGATTGTTGTTATGTGTTTGTTGTTGGATGGGGTGTTAGAAAAGTGGTATCAGAGCGAAGTATCGCTCTGATGACTGAATTACCGAGCTTAGGAAGTACCGAGTTAGGATTTAAGTACTTTGGGTTAAGGGTTGAGTGATAGCGTGAGAGATACGCTAGATAGGAACTACCAGTGAATACTGGAAACCTACAGTATCCTTCCCACCCTCCACAATCCCTGTTTATAACTTGGGAAAGGACGCCAGAGAGATGGAAGTCCACTCTTACTCGGGAATACCCGATCTGGCTGCTATTAAATACCTTTAAAGTACGGAAGACCTGTCATACGGTAGATCCCGAAAACTGAGAATCCCGGAGACGGTTCCCATCTAAACAATGTTAACCTCATTAAATAGCGAAGAATGAAGGATTTTGTGTATAAGAGAATAGAATTTCCAGCAACCTGGGTCGACATGCCGAGCAGTCGAGGATAACCAGCTTGCAACGCACCAACCGTGCAACAGGCAAGAAATGGATTAATAAAACCCGAGACGAGTGTCTACGGGACCATAGTTGATAAATAATACACCAACGGTATACCAACCGACAAAGGAACTACAACGTAGTGCCCAAACAAGAGACAAGTCTCAGTAACCACGACAAATACGTGGAACGGGCTATCAAAGTGAATACAATACTAAGAAAAAGGGGTCTCCCAGAATGGGAAACACCCTAGTTAATGATTATCGTATGAAGACAGTGAGAAGTTGAAGTTACCCGGAGAGTTATTATCGAGACAGTAAGATCAGTAAGGGCCAACAAGGCCACCGAGGACAGTGCGGATAAAAACAATACCACAACCGGTATGTGTTGAACCGATAGCCAGTTAGCATGGCGCACTTGCCATGGCAAGTGCTGCTATAACAGGGCTGTTCGGGAAATTTATAACCACTACAAGTACTTGGTAAAGTACCATAAGGTAAATGTGATCGTTATAACAGTGGAAGGGCCTGTTAGCCTAACCTCTGTAATTGGAAACACACCAGTCAGCAAGAAGCTAGACTTGGCTAAGGTAAGAAGATGTTGTGAAACCATGAAAATTTTCTTTCAAACCCAAATTTATTCAAACCCTTCTTTTCAAAACCAAATTTTCTTTCAAACCAACACTTCTTTCCAACCTTCTTTCAAACCAAACCAGTGAAACCAGGGGCAATTGACAAGGATACAACAGTGGATAAACCTTCCCTCGATTAAGTTCGGGAAGCAAGGAATGAATATTGTCACGGGACAATATAAGGGAGTTGACAACAGAATACTTCACCTAGGCGTGTGACGGACACTACAAGTGTACCAACTGTGTTGTGGGACGACCGCACTCCGATAGGAGCATGTGGGCCTGACAGACCTACTTATAGGTTAGTTGGGTAAGTAGTAATGTATCAGTATGATACCCCATATATGTATACGAGTAGAGTCCGAAACACGGGAAGTAGTCGACTCCGTCTACGGTCAGCAGTATAAATCAAACGAGAGCTAGAGATTACAAGGAATGGTTGAAGTTAAGGAACTCAGTTAAATTAACGAAACTAAAGGAATTAGTGAATTCCTTTCAAGGAAATGTTTAAGAGTCAGGAGGTGCGAAGTGCACTAACTGAATGTAAAGACAGCTTATATGACTTAAGGATCCCCAGAGATAAACGTGATAGCTGGAATGGTGACCCAGCCTAATGTGGACACATTAATGTGCAATGGACGGGATGAAACTCCCAAAATGAATACCTACATTATTAGGAAATGTTGACCTTCACAGAAGAAGATAATAACCAGTTAAGGATGCAAAAAGGCGTAGCTAACTGAATGTACCAATAACTGTGAACCAGATGTAAAGGCATAACTTAACAACACCCAGGAGAAATCCTTGAAGGGTGTTTGCATCAACAACTGTTGAACGAAATACATGACAGAGAAACACAAGGGTTGAAATTAACACCCAGTTTAGACATAAGTTGTCAGGAGACGGACTGGCAATCCTAAGGGACATCCCATGAAAGGAAATGTGATGCAACAACCTTGTCATGGATGCCAATACAACCTCTAACCAGGTAACATGGTATAGAGAAGTACATGTGTGTGGACAGCCTACAATGAGCGGAGCTCAAGGCAGTAAGGCTTATAAGCCACAAATAAGATGTGTTATGTAAATTTGAGTTAATTGTAGAAATTTATGTGGTACAGGGAAATAGAGCGGAGAACGAACCACTGCATTAAGAGTGGGGATACCTCTCGATAGTGTGAAACCGCAGGAGCGGTAGATAGGTGGACCAAGTTCAAGAAATATGTGGAGGATGGACCACGTGTTATTACCCCAGAATGATTTGAATAAATAATACGAAAAGAAGTGCTCGTACCAGTTGTGTACACAGGAAGAGTAATAAATCCGATAGCAATCACCATAGGTGTGTGAAGCTAAATGGGTAGCGAACAACGCTCAAGAAACATAAAGGCTCAAGAAAAATAGTATATTCAAAATCAGCCAAATAAGTGGCCACATAAACCCAGGGTAATGGCGGAAGCTAATATAATAGCGGATGCAGTATAAGTTGATGTTGTATAATGAGTAAGGATACGGTGCGCAATAAGCGACCGTTGAGTGAGTATTGTTATATGATAAAATGGGGAGTGAGCAGAGTTATGAGTTAACCCCAGTGGAGGTACAACAGTAAGTGATAGCAAACGAACCGAGCAGTAAGCCGGTGGCAAGTGTTAGATGATAAGGATTTCAGTGAAATTCCTATCGCAATCGCATGAGAGAGTTGCTGTCAAGGGTTTACGCCTCTGCACTCTGTATGACTGAGTGTTTTGGTATTGCTCTTGCACAGTAATGATCGAGTGGGATAGCTAGGAATCAGAAGCATGGTAATTGTGGAGGAATAATGTTATAATGGCCGATGCATAGGTAATGCAAGGCCGCAGGAATGAAAGAATACTTGTACAAAACCAAAGGTGGAGACATGATTAACAGTAAATAACTACAGTAACACTAAATACCAAAGGTCGGTATGAGATACCCCAGGTGTGGGAAATAACTGAGAGAGCACTACACATTAGGTAGTAGCTCAATCTCAACCGACAGTAAGTCGGTAGAAGCAAGTCAATCATTGTGAATTACATAGTAGTTTACGCTGTAAGCTATTGGAGAAGTGGATGGAAAGTTTTGAAACTCACCGAATTCGCTCAGGGTAAGAGATACCATGCGTCGGTTGAGAAACCATTATTACCAAGATAAGGGTAATACATTGGAGATGTACAATACAGTAACAGTAACGAATGGGGCAAACTGGCTCTATAATTATCAGAGTTGCGCAACAGAGGCCAGTGAGCCCATGCGTCAGATACCGGATATACATTGTGAATATGAATAAATGGCTAGTTATCAATGCCTAAAAGCCTCACAGGCCAGGACCGAAACCGGTTATGAGTTAGAACTCCAATGCGAATTCTTGGTTTAGGGACTAAACCGCCAATATGCTTAAGATCCTCTAATCAGAATCCATTGTGTAATAGACCGCGTGGAAGTCAAAACACTTCACGACGGCAGAACATTTTTAAGCCAAGGTCTAGTGATTGATTACGTGGGCGTAATCCCTTTTAAGGGGGGTAGAGCGCAGAACCACTTAGTGTGTTTTACCGTACAAGTGTACGTGAACGGGGTTGTGCATAGCACAAAATGATTTGTTATGATGGTTGGCGCGTGTGTTATACAAACATACGCACTCATTTATGGTTAAATTGTGGTAATTGCGCACAGAAGATGCGAATACCATTGTGGGAAGTGTGTTTATTTTGTTAACAGTGGTGTGTGAGAGTACAAGTGGAAGGGAGTAAAGAAACTCCCGGGGAACTAAAACCCCGATGGTGCATAAATGTAAACCATGTATTGTATTTTGATAAAAAAAATATATATGTATATATATACAATGTTGTGATTTATGAAGGAGTATTAAGACCGACATAGAACCTAGTGAGAATTAAATTTCCTAGGTAACTTGAATTAAGTTGGATTTGGGTGATGATTGATAGACGGAGTTCTATCCCTTGGAGATGTTATGATTATGACTAGAAGGATTCAAAGATAGAAAATGTGATATGCTTGAATTAAATGTTGGTTGAAAGAGAAGTGGGAGGTGAAACTTGATTATCATGAGATCAAGGGAAGCCGAACAAAATTGGGGTGGAAAGATAGTTCAACACTGATGCTGATCACATCAGGGTTGGATGACTCTTGAAGCCCTGTAAGTGGTCACAAACAACCACGTTAAGAAAGATGCAAAGAGCATAAACTGGACTTGGAGTTGTGTTGTGTTTTCAAAAAGGATTTTCAATGAGTTTTCAAAACAGACGAGTAATATTTTGAATAAGGATTCTCTTATACTTAACCTAGTAAAGAATATTTTTGTAGTACTTGCTCACGAGCTGAGGACGTATGAGCCTTTGTCTTCGGACCGGTGACATGAGAAGTACATATGTTGAAAATTAAGTGAATGTTTTGACCTCCCAAAGGAACGGGGACCAGAAGGTGTCCATCGCGACCGGGTTCTGCGGGATCACAGTGTATATGTACTCAACATGGGACTCGAGCCCATGGAGAGATGGAAAAGGTATTTCTGTTTGATATACATACTATGACATGTTGTTTGGTATGTGTGATAAAGGTTATTTTGACTTTGATCTCCTAAAGTGTATGCTGTCAAGACCTATGAGTCTAAATGTGTTGTGTTACCGGGCCTACGAGTCCAAATGTGGTTATGTCACCCAGACCTAAGAGTCTGAGGGATATTGTGTTAGTGCAAGTGTGGTGAAGGTACCCGGACCATTAAGTCCGAGGTTACCATGTGAGTATGATATTTTATGTATAATGTGGATATGTTGCCCGGACCATTAAGTCGAGGTTGGATGTAAAGGATGGTTGGTAATGGAAGTTTTATGGCTATAAGTAATTCCCGTATTCTAATCCAATGATGCGAGGAAATGTGAACTTCGAGGACGAAGTTCTTTTAAGGGGGGTAGATTGAAATACCCCAAACCTTGGTATGTTGTGTAAATGTCAAACTATGGTATTTAAAGGCTAAAAAGTGCCTTAGAAACATAAATGAACCATTTAAACCATGGTAAAACACAATAAAACACTAAGACACGGTTTGAGCAAAAACATGCTCTAAGCTTGGAGTGAACTTGGTTAGGACCCAAAGAGCCTACCAAGACTTGATAAGGTTAATTATGACTTTATAAGGCTAACTAAGTCCTTAGGAAACCTTGGTAGACAATGAAACCAAACAAAACACAAATAAATACCTTAAGGTCAATATGGGCTAAAATGTGCTCTAAGTTTGGGATAAGTATGTATAAGGCCTAATGGTCATACCTATGCCTTATTTATATGTTAATGAACATATTAAGTCAATTACCAAAGAAAACCAAGCTTGAAAAACAAGTTAAACGCAAAATGTGCTTTAAGGAGTCTTAAAGCACGTTTTTGAAAATTGTCTTGTAAATGAGTTTTGAATGGCTAAATGTCCATCATTACTCTTTAATTAACATGTGTACTATATAGTATCACATTTGGGTGGCTATATCAATGGGAAATCAAAAATTTCACTTCTATGTGCCTTGTTTTGGTGAATAGTGATTTTATAAGCTAGTTTGTAACATATAATGTTATAAGTGATTAAGTTGGTCAACAAAGACCAAAACACCTTCTAACTAAATGGTGGCCGGTTTTTATGAAGGTGAGTCACCACCATGTAAAAAGCAATTAAGGAAAGGAAGGGTAGGAAGGTAAAAAGGAGAAAGTTACCTTTTAATACAAATATCTTGTTAAAGCAAGTTCTATCTTCATTTCTCCTTTCCTCCTTCATTTCACACGTCCCAGCCTCCCTTCTTGCTCTCTTTTACGAGCTGATACAGCAACACCAACACCACCATGTTTTCCATCTTTGAATGCTTGTAACTCCTAGCTCATGGTCCAAATTCAATTCCAAGACCACCATTCTTCTAGTTGGAGCAAGCTCTACACTTCTACCTTTTTAAATCCTCAAGAACTCAGTTCTGGTGCCAAGGAGATTCACCATTGATGGAGCTTGAGCTCACCTTTTCACATATTATTGTTCTCCTTTGCTCTAGGTAAGGAATCTCAAAGAAAAATCAAGTTTCCTCTCCTTTTAGTACATGGCCGAAAATAAACCTCACCATGGTGTCATTACCTTGCTTGTTTTAGCTTCATTTGAAATTCCAAGGGCTTGGTGGAGTCCTCTTGATATATATTCAAGCTCTCTTTCCATTCCAAGGTAAAACAATCATTTTATACCGGTATATTAGGAGGGAAAATGAAATAATGCTTGAATACTCATTCTACTATTTGTACATGTATAGAAGTTGGCAAACAACTAAACACCCCACCGGTTTTTACAAAAAACAAGAAAGAGTTGTGAGGAAAAAGAGGTAAACAAACTATCTCAATGTAGTTTAATGCCTTAGGAGAAATAAGCTTATAATGCTTTAAAAACTACCTAAAGAGCAAATGGTGAATGACCTAGTAAAGTGTTCTCAAGGAGACTAGTAAAGAACATATGTATTGTTGGGTGTATTTGCAGGTCAAAGGCATTACTTATGTGGGAAATTCAGTGTTTAAGGTTTATGCAGTTTAAGGGCCTAAGAGCCATGTTGTTTAAGGGCCTAAGTGCCAAGCAAATTTAATTATGCACTATATTTGATGTAGTGTAAATTTGGTGAAGTTTTGTGAGTGGTAATGTTTTGATGGATCTAGGTGTTCTTGAATGTTTAATGGTGAAAACTATAGAGCTTTGGAATGATGATGTGCTAAGAGAACCCATGGCAAAATTTGTAAAATGTATAAGGAGTTTTAAGTGCTTGAATGACTTGGGTGAATTAGGAATTGGTAGGAATGAGTAAATGTCTCACTAAGGGAAGAAAAGAATGTGCATTAAGGGTTCTAAGTGCTATAAGGTTTAGGCATTGTCTTGGAAGTTCTAGAAACCCAATGAGTGTTATTAGGATGTATTTGAGTCTTGGAGAAGTTTGTTTAAGGTTTGGGTAATGTTGATGAATAAGGAGAGTGATGTTTAAGTAAGGTTTTGAGAAAAGAATTCAAAAAGTTGTAAAAGGAGATTTTAGTTAGTAAGAAGAGAAGTTGAGAGATGATGATAAGGTGTAGAGGAAACACCTTGGTGTAGTGGTCATTATGGTGGTGAATTACACTTAGAAATTTAAGGAAAAAAAAATCCCAAGTGCTAGGAATTTTGTAAGAAATTTGTGAATGATAAGATGGTTTGGTGAGTGATTTAAAGAGTTTAGCACATGGCTAAAGGTGTGTTTGATGGCCAAATGATGTAGGAAACATTATGAGGTTTAGGAGAAGTTTGGTGAAATTGGTTAAGTGTTTAAAGACTTGGAATTGAAGTTTTTACGTGTCCGAACTTCCGTCCGGACATGGAAGTTCGGACAGGCTCTGTTGGGTAAAGGATTTTCTCATTCTCGAACTGTGTCCGAACTTGGGAAGTCCGGACACAAGTTCGGACGTGACTGTTGTTCTATCTGGGATTACTCTCGAACTGTGTCCGAACTTGGGAAGTGGGACAAGTTCGGACGTGTGTAGGTTTCAGTTAAGTCGCGGCTTGTGTCCGAACTTGGAAGTCCGGACACAAGTCGGACAAGGTGTTGTATGGACCAAAAACATTGTTTAAGGTATGGAAAGGATGGTAATGATGGGGATTGATGGTTAATGATGTTATGAGGTTGTTTAAGGACATGTTAGGTGAGTTTTAATGGCAATTAAGTGGGTGAAAAGTTGTATAAAATGTGAGAGTAAAACAAGTTAAAAATGTTAAGTTTGTAACTAAGTTAACGGGGAGAAGTATAGCATTAGACATTAAATAATCATGCTACCCCGATGTTAATAAAAAAACATGTGATGTTAACAGTTGTTCGAGAATCGCTCGAGGAACATAAGTGGACGTGGTAAAGTGGACTCCGGTGACAGGTATGGTTTTCTTGCAACCTGTGTCCTACCGGATTACACCGGCTTGTATGCCAATATGTTTCTGAGTGTTTGCCACCTTGTAAGATTAAAACATGTAATGAGTTTATAGTAATCATTTATGTGGCGAATTTGGCCTCCGATACCATTAACCTCAAGTTGTGTTAACCCTTAGCTAACCAAAACTAAGAACACATGAGTGATCGGTATACGGGAGTTGACGGCCAAACCTTGGGAACGTGCTAACCACGGCTATGTGTGAGTTAGTTGGACATGTTGTTATATGCAAGTGTGTGAACCTCCTTGTGTGCTTTAACTCGGTTATGAAACGTTGGTGTGTGGATGTGGTAGGCTCCATAATGGATCTCTAACTACTATATATAAGTGTATATGTACTAATGGGGGGTGAGGAGTCCGGTTGTTACGGCCACGCGTGTGATGGACGGGAGTCGATATCATATCCGGTTCGGCTCTATTGGTGATGTATAGGTGGTATTCCAATTTGGTTTACCTTCCCTTAGCTTATCAAGCTAGTTACTGACTCACGTCGGGCCACAGGGGCATACGTATGTTATTTCGGTGTGCTTGGGATTAATATATCAGACACACTTGGGTATAAATTAACCGTTCTATATAACACGGCGTGTAACGGGGCTGGTAAGAGCTTAACATGGGATGGTGCAAAATCCCTAGGCTCACATGGTATACTAACTATGGTGGAAGGTTCCTTGTGAGAACCGATTTTATGGTGTTATGTAATGTTATGGTGCTATACAAATTCCCTTGCTATGCTATAGTATATATATATACATTTGGATGTTTAAATGATGATTGATGTTATCATGTGTACGTCGAAACAAGAAAGGTTTGTTATGTTTTGTTATATGAGGAATGAGATATGTTGTAGGATATGGAGTGTGTGGATCATGGAAATGAATCCCAGTTGTGACAAGAGGCGTTTAAGGATAACCCGATTAATGGGTACATGTCGTTCGTTAAGGAGGTAGCTCCGTTTTAGAGGAGAGCCACTCTAGGGTTTAAGGAATCATTGGATGGTTGGTTAAGTGTGGATGTGTTGGTTATTGGTTGAGCCCATTGAGGCGAAATATTATGTGTTGTATGTTTTGGCTTGTATGCATGATTTAAATATAATCAACTGCATGCTAAGACGACAATTAGTTGTGCGTGGCCCGGTAGCATGCGGGCTGCGGGATTACCATACCAGCAAAGGTGCTGAGCCCCTTGGGGGCCACCCTTTCTCTTCTTTTCCTATTTCAGGTACAAGAGCTGGAAGCCGTTCGAGAGTAGGACGGGGTAGTCATTGTACTTGGTATTCATTTAAGTGTATATATACAGTAGGTGTAGTAAGACCGATATTTTTGTCGGCATCAGTTTATAAATACTCGGTACGTGGGAATGCATGTAATCTATAAATGTTGAAAATGGAATGAGGATTGTATTGTGTAGTTGCTCGGGAATCTAGTCCATCAGACCGATACAAGTACATGTATTAGCCTTGTTAGCCACGTGGGTGGTTAACGGCGTGTAACACCATTGAATAAGTAATGCGATGAGTTGAGTTTCCGCAGATTGTTGTTATGTGTTTGTTGTTGGATGGGGTGTTACAAAAAGTGGTATCAGAGCGAAGTATCGCTCTGATGACTGAATTACCGAGCTTAGGAAGTACCGAGTTAGGATTTAAGTACTTTGGGTTAGGGTTGAGTGATAGCGTGAGAGATACGCTAGATAGGAACTACCAGTGAATACTGGAAACCTACAGTATCCTTCCACCCTCCACAATCCCTGTTTTATAACTTGGGAAAGGACGCCAGAGAGATGGAAGTCCACTCTTACTCGGAATACCCGATCTGGCTGCTATTAAATACCTTTAAAGTACGGAAGACCTGTCATACGGTAGATCCCGAAAACTGAGAATCCCGGAGACGGTTCCCATCTAAACAATGTTAACCTCATTAAATAGCGAGAATGAAGGATTTTGTGTATAGAGAATAGAATTTCCAGCAACCTGGGTCGACATGCCGAGCAGTCGAGGATAACCAGCTTGCAACGCACCAACGTGCAACAGGCAAGAAATGGATTAATAAAACCCGAGACGAGTGTCTACGGGACCATAGTTGATAAATAATACACCAACGGTATACCAACCGACAAAGGAACTACAACGTAGTGCCCAAACAAGAGACAAGTCTCAGTAACCACGACAAATACGTGGAACGGGCTATCAAAGTGAATACAATACTAAGAAAAGGAAAGGGTCTCCCAGAATGGGAAACACCCTAGTTAATGATTATCGTATGAGACAGTGAGAAGTTGAAGTTACCCGGAGTTATTATCGAGACAGTAAGATCAGTAAGGGCCAACAAGGCCACCGAGGACAGTGCGGATAAAAACAATACCACAACCGGTATGTGTTGAACCGATAGCCAGTTAGCATGGCGCACTTGCCATGGCAAGTGCTGCTATAACAGGGCTGTTCGGGAAATTTATAACCACTACAAGTACTTGGTAAAGTACCATAAGTTAAATGTGATCGTTATAACAGTGGAAGGGCCTGTTAGCCTAACCTCTGTAATTGGAACACACCAGTCAGCAAGAAGCTAGACTTGGCTAAGGTAAGAAGATGTTGTGAAACCATGAAAATTTTCTTTCAAACACCCAAATATTCAAACCCTTTCTTTTCAAAACCAAATTTCTTTCAAACCAACACTTCTTTCCAACCTTCTTTCAAACCAACCAGTGAAACCAGGGGCAATTGACAAGGATACAACAGTGATAAACCTTCCCTCGATTAAGTTCGGGAAGCAAGGAATGAATATTGTCACGGACAATATAAGGGAGTTGACAACAGAATACTTCACCTAGGCGTGTGACGGACACTACAAGTGTACCAACTGTGTTTTGGGACGACCGCACTCCGATAGGAGCATGTGGGCCTGACAGACCTACTTATAGGTTAGTTGGGTAAGTAGTAATGTATCAGTATGATACCCCATATATGTATACGAGTAGAGTCCGAAACACGGGAAGTAGTCGACTCCGTCTACGGTCAGCAGTAAAATCAAACGAGAGCTAGAGATTACAAGGAATGGTTGAAGTTAAGGAACTCAGTTAAATTAACGAAACTAAAGGAATTAGTGAATTCCTTTCAAGGAAATGTTTAAGAGTCAGGAGGTGCGAAGTGCGTAACTGAATGTAAAGACATGGCTTATATGACTTAATCCCCGAGATAAACGTGATAGCTTGAATGTTGACCCAGCCCTAATGTGGACACATTAATGGTGCAATGGACGGGATGAAAACTCCCAAATGAATACCTACATATTATTAGGAAATGTTGACCTTCACAGAAGAAGATAATAACCAGTTAAGGATGCAAAAAGGCGTAGCTAACTGAATGTACCAATAACTGTGAACCAGATGTAAAGGCATAACTTAACAACACCCAGGAGAAATCCTTGAAGGGTGTTTGCATCAACAACTGTTGAACGAAATACATGACAGAAACACAAGGGTTGAAATTAACACCCAGTTTAGACATAAGTTGTCAGGAGACGGACTGGCAATCCTAAGGGACATCCCATGAAAGGAAATGTGATGCAACAACCTTGTCATGGATGCCAATACAACCTCTAACCAGGTAACATGGTATAGAGAAGTACATGTGTGGACAGCCTACAATGAGCGGAGCTCAAGGCAGTAAGGCTTATAAGCCACAAATAAGATGTGTTGTAAATTTGAGTTAATTGTAGAATTTATGTGGTACAGGGAAATAGAGCGGAGAACGAACCACTGCATTAAGAGTGGGGATACCTCTCGATAGTGTGAAACCGCAGGAGCGGTAGTAGGTGGACCAAGTTCAAGAAATATGTGGAGGATGGACCACGTTGTTATTACCCCAGAATGATTTGAATAAATAATACGAAAAGAAGTGCTCGTACCAGTTGTGTACACAGGAAGAGTAATAATCCGATAGCAATCACCATAGGTGTGTGAAGCTAAATGGTAGCGAACAACGCTCAAGAAACATAAAGGCTCAAGAAAAATAGTATATTCAAAATCAGCCAAATAAGTGGCCACATAAACCCAGGGTAATGGCGGAAGCTAATATAATAGCGGATGCAGTATAAGTTGATGTTGTATAATGAGTAAGGATACGGTGCGCAATAAGCGACCGTTGAGTGAGTATTGTTATATGATAAAATGGGGAGTGAGCAGAGTTATGAGTTAACCCCAGTGGAGGTACAACAGTAAGTGATAGCAAACGAACCGAGCAGTAAGCCGGTGGCAAGTGTTAGATGATAAGGATTTCAGTGAAAATTCCTATCGCAATCGCATGAGAGAGTTGCTGTCAAGGGTTTACGCCTCTGCACTCTGTATGACTGAGTGTTTGGTATTGCTCTTGCACAGTAATGATCGAGTGGGATAGCTAGGAATCAGAAGCATGGTAATTGTGGAGGAATAATGTTATAATGGCCGATGCATAGGTAATGCAAGGCCGCAGGAATGAATGAAAGAATACTTGTACAAAACCAAAGGTGGGAGACATGATTAACAGTAAATAACTACAGTAACACTAAATACCAAAGGTCGGTATGAGATATACCCCAGGTGTGGGAAATAACTGAGAGAGCACTACACATTAGGTAGTAGCTCAATCTCAACCGACAGTAAGTCGGTGGTAGAAGCAAGTCAATCATTGTGAATTACATAGTAGTTTACGCTGTAAGCTATTGGAGAAGTGGATGGAAAGTTTTGAAACTCACCGAATTCGCTCAGGGTAAGAGATACCATGCGTCGGTTGAGAAACCATTATTACCAAGATAAGGGTAATACATTGGAGATGTACAATACAGTAACAGTAACGAATGGGGCAAACTGGCTCTATAATTATCAGAGTTGCGCAACAGAGGCCAGTGAGCCCATGCGTCAGATACCGGATATACATTGTGAATATGAATAAATGGCTAGTTATCAATGCCTAAAAGCCTCACAGGCCAGGACCGAAACCGGTTATGAGTTAGAACTCCAATGCGAATTCTTGGTTTAGGGACTAAACCGCCAATATGCTTAAGATCCTCTAATCAGAATCCATTGTGTAATAGACCGCGTGGAAGTCAAAACACTTCACGACGGCAGAACATTTTTAAGCCAAGGTCTAGTGATTGATTACGTGGGCGTAATCCCTTTTAAGGGGGGTAGAGCGCAGAACCACTTAGTGTGTTTTACCGTACAAGTGTACGTGAACGGGGTTGTGCATAGCACAAAATGATTTGTTATGATGGTTGGCGCGTGTGTTATACAAACATACGCACTCATTTATGGTTAAATTGTGGTAATTGCGCACAAGAAGATGCGAATACCATTGTGGGAAGGTGTTTATTTTGTTAACAGTGGTGTGTGAGAGTACAAGTGGAAGGGAGTAAAGAAACTCCCGGGGAACTAAAACCCCGATGGTGCATAAATGTAAACCATGTATTGTATTTTGATAAAAAAAATATATAGTATATATATACAATGTTGTGATTTATGAAGGAGTATAGACCGACATAGAACCTAGTGAGAATTAAATTTCCTAGGTAACTTGAATTAAGTTGGATTTGGGTGATGATTGATAGACGGAGTTCTATCCTTGGAGATGTTATGATTATGACTAGAAGGATTCAAAGATAGAAAATGTGATATGCTTGAATTAAATGTTGTTGAAAGAGAAGTGGGAGGTGAAACTTGATTATCATGAGATCAAGGGAAGCCGAACACAAATTGGGGTGGAAAGATAGTTCAACACTGATGCTGATCACATCAGGGTTGGATGACTCTTGAAGCTCCCTGTAAGTGGTCACAACAACAACCGTTAAGAAAGATGCAAAGAGCATAAACTGGACTTGGAGTTGTGTTGTGTTTTCAAAAAGGATTTTCAATGAGTATTTCCAAAACAGACGAGTAATATTTTGAATAAGGATTCTCTTATATACTTAACCTAGTAAAGAATATTTTTGTAGTACTTGCTCACGAGCTGAGGACGTATGAGCCTTTGTCTTCGGACCGGTGACATGAGAAGTACATATGTTGAAAATTAAGTGAATGTTTTGACCTCCCAAAGGAACGGGGACCAGAAGGTGTCCATCGCGACCGGGTTCTGCGGGATCACAGTGTATATGTACTCAACATGGGACTCGAGCCCATGGAGAGATGGAAAAGGTATTTCTGTTTGATATACATACTATGACATGTTGTTTGGTATGTGTGATAAAGGTTATTTTGACTTTGATCTCCTAAAGTGTATGCTGTCAAGACCTATGAGTCTAAATGTGTTGTGTTACCGGGCCTACGAGTCCAAATGTGGTTATGTCACCCAGACCTAAGAGTCTGAGGGATATTGTGTTAGTGCAAGTGTGGTGAAGGTACCCGGACCATTAAGTCCGAGGTTACCATGTGAGTATGATATTTTATGTATAATGTGGATATGTTGCCCGGACCATTAAGTCCGAGGTTGGATGTAAAGGATGGTTGGTAATGGAAGTTTTATGGCTATAAGTAATTCCCGTATTCTAATCCAATGATGCGAGGAAATGTGAACTTCGAGGACGAAGTTCTTTAAGGGGGGTAGAGAGGGGGTAGATGAAATACCCCAACCTTGGTATGTTTGTGTAAATGTCAAACTATGGTATTTAAAGGCTAAAAAGTGCCTTAGAAACATAAATGAACCATTTAAACC
This sequence comes from Limonium bicolor, assembly GCA_023374045.1. NCBI lineage: Eukaryota > Viridiplantae > Streptophyta > Magnoliopsida > Caryophyllales > Plumbaginaceae > Limonium > Limonium bicolor. The sequence goes on from CM041780.1 coordinate 254,044,333, forward strand.
ATGGTAAAACACAATAAAACACTAAGACACGGTTTGAGCAAAAACATGCTCTAAGCTTGGAGTGAACTTGGTTAGGACCCAAAGAGCCTACCAAGACTTGATAAGGTTTAATTATGACTTTATAAGGCTAACTAAGTCCTTAGGAAACCTTGGTAGACAATGAAACCAAACAAAACACAAATAAATACCTTAAGGTCAATATGGGCTAAAATGTGCTCTAAGTTTGGGATAAGTAGTATAAGGCCTAATGGTCATACCTATGCCTTATTTATATGTTAATGAACATATTAAGTCAATTACCAAAGAAAACCAAGCTTGAAAACAAGTTAAAACGCAAAATGTGCTTTAAGGAGTCTTAAAGCACGTTTTGATGAAAATTGTCTTGTAAATGAGTTTTGAATGGCTAAATGTCCATCATTACTCTTTAATTAACATGTGTACTATATAGTATCACATTTGGTGGCTATATCAATGGGAAATCAAAAATTTCACTTCTATGTGCCTTGTTTTGGTGAATAGTGATTTTTATAAGCTAGTTTGTAACATATAATGTTATAAGTGATTAAGTTGGTCAACAAAGACCAAAACACCCTTCTAACTAAATGGTGGCCGGTTTTTATGAAGGTGAGTCACCACCATGTTAAAAGCAATTAAGGAAGGAAGGAAGGGTAGGAAGGTAAAAAGGAGAAAGTTCCTTTTAATACAAATATCTTGTTAAAGCAAGTCTATCTTCATTTCTCCTTTCCTCCTTCATTTCACACGTCCCCAGCCTCCCTTCTTGCTCTCTTTTACGAGCTGATACAGCAACACCAACACCACCATTGTTTTCCATCTTTGAATGCTTGTAACTCCTAGCTCCATGGTCCAAATTCAATTCCAAGACCACCATTTCTTCTAGTTGGAGCAAGCTCTACACTTCTACCTTTTAAATCCTCAAGAACTCAGTTCTGGGCCAAGGAGATTCACCATTGATGGAGCTTGAGCTCACCTTTTCACATATTATTGTTCTCCTTGCTTCTAGGTAAGGAATCTCAAAGAAAAATCAAGGTTCCTCTCCTTTTAGTACATGGCCGAAAATTAACCTCACCATGGTGTGTCATTACCTTGCTTGTTTTAGCTTCATTTGAATCTTCCAAGGGCTTGGTGGAGTCCTCTCTTGATATATATTCAAGCTCTCTTTCCATTCCAAGGTAAAACAATCATTTTAATACCTTAAGATAATATATGTAACTAGGGTTTATAATGAGATGAATGCATAATGCTTGAATACTCATTCTACTATTTGTACATTGTATAGAAGTTGGCAAACAACTAAACACCCCACCGGTTTTACAAGGAAACAAGAAAGAAGTTGTGAGGAAAAAGAGGTAAACAAACTATCTCAATGTAGTTTAATGCCTTAGGAGAAATAAGCTTATAATGCTTGTTAAAACTACCTAAAGAGCAAATGGTGAATGACCTAGTAAAGTGTTCTCAAGGAGACTAGTAAAAGAACATATGTATTGTTGGGTGTATTTGCAGGTCAAAGGCATTACTTATGGGAAATTCAGTGTTTAAGGTTTATGCAGTTTAAGGGCCTAAGAGCCATGTTGTTTAAGGGCCTAAGTGCCAAGCAAATTTAATTATGCACTATATTTTGATGTAGTGTAAATTTGGTGAAGTTTTGTGAGTGGTAATGTTTTGATGGATCTAGGTGTTCTTGAATGTTTAATGGTGAAAACTATGAGCTTTGGAATGATGATGTGCTAAGAGAACCCATGGCAAAATTTGTAAAATGTATAAGGAGTTTTAAGTGCTTGAATGAACTTGGGTGAATTAGGAATTGGTAGGAATGAGTAAATGTCTCACTAAGGAAGAAAATGTGCATTAAGGTGTTCTAAGGTGCTATAAGGATTTAGGCATTGTCTTGGAAGTTCTAGAAACCCAATGAGTGTTATTAGGATGTATTTGAGTCTTGGAGAAGTTGTTTAAGGTTTAGGTTTGGGTAATGTTGATGAATAAGGAGAGTGATGTTTAAGTAAGGTTTTGAGAAAAGAATTCAAAAAGTTGTAAAAGGAGATTTAGTTAGTAAGAAGAGAAGTTGAGAGATGATGATAAGGTGTAGAGGAAACACCTTGGTGTAGTGGTCATTATTGGTGAATTACCACTTAGAAATCTTAAGGAAAAAAACATCCCAGTGCTAGGAATTTTGTAAGAAATTTGTGAATGATAAGATGGTTTTGGTGAGTGATTTAAAGAGTTTAGCACATGGCTAAAGGTGTGTTTGATGTGCCAAATGATGTTAGGAAACATTATGAGGCTTTAGGAGAAGTTTGGTGAAATTGGTTAAGTGTTTAAAGACTTGGAAATTGAATGTTTTGCCGTGTCCGAACTTCCGTCCGGACATGGAAGTTCGGACAGGCTCTGTTGGGTAAAGGATTTTCTCATTCTCGAACTGTGTCCGAACTTGGGAAGTCCGGACACAAGTTCGGACGTGACTGTTTCTATCTGGGATTACTCTCGAACTGTGTCCGAACTTGGGAAGTCCGGGCACAAGTTCGGACGTGTGTAAGGTTTTCAGTATAAGGTCGCGGCTTGTGTCCGAACTTGGGAAGTCCGGACACAAGTTCGGACAAGGTGTTGTATGGACCAAAAACATGTTTAAGGTATGGAAAGGATGTGTAATGATGGGGATTGATGGTTAATGATGTATGAGGTTGTTAAGGACATGTTAGGTGAGTTTTAATGGCAATTAAGTGGGTGAAAAGTTGTATTAAAATGTGAGAGTAAAACAAGTTAAAAATGTTAAGTTTGTAACTAAGTTAACGGGGAGAAGTATAAGCATTAGACATTAAATAATCATGCTACCCCCGATGTTAATAAAAACACATGTGATGTTAACAGTTGTTCGAGAATCGCTCGAGGAACATAAGTGGACGTGGTAAAGTGGACTCCGGTGACAGGTATGGTTTTCTTGCAACCTGTGTCCTACCGGATTACACCGGCTTGTATGCCAATATGTTTTCTTGAGTGTTTGCCACCTTGTAAGATTAAAACATGTAATGAGTTTATAGTAATTCATTTATGTGGCGAATTTGGCCTCCGATACCATTTAACCTCAAGTATGTGTTAAACCTTAGCTAACCAAAACTAAGAACACATGAGTGATCGGTATACGGAGTTGACGGCCCAAACCTTGGGAACGTGCTAACCACGGCTATGTGTGAGTTAGTTGGACATTGTTGTTATATGCAAGTGTGTGAACCTCCCTTGTGTGCTTAACTCGGTTATGAAACCGTATGGTGTGTGGATGTGGTAGGCTCCATAATGGATCTCTAACTACTTATCTATAAGTGTATATGTACTAATGGGGGGTGAGGAGTCCGGTTGTTCCGGCCACGCGTGTGATGGACGGGAGTCGATATCATATCCGGTTCGGCTCTCTTGGTGTATGTATAGGTGGTATTCCAATTTGGTTTCTACCTTCCCTTAGCTTATCCAAAGCTAGTTACTGACTCACGTCGGGCCACAGGGGCATACGTATGTTATTTCGGTGTGCTTGGGATTACTATATCCGACACACCTTGGGTATAAGTTAACCGTTCTATATAACCGGACGGTAACGAGGATGGTAACGAGCTTAACATGGGATTGGCAAAAATCCCTAGGCTCACATGGTATACTAACTATGGTGGAAGGTTCCTTGTGAGAACCGATTTTATGGTGTTATGTAATGTTATGGTGCTATACAAATTCCCTTGCTATGCTATAGTATATATATATACATATTGGATGTTTAAAATGATGGTGATGTATCATGTGTACGTCGAAACAAGAAAGGTTTGTTATGTTTTGTTATATGAGGAATGAGATATGTTGTAGGATATGGAGTGTGTGGATCATGGAAATGAAATCCCAGTTGTGACAAGAGGCGTTTAAGGATAACCCGATTAATGGGTACATGTCGTTCGTTAAGGAGGTAGCTCCGTTTTAGAGGAGAGCCACTCTAGGGTTTAAGGAATCATTGGATGGTTGGTTAAGTGTGGATGTGTTGGTTATTGGTTGAGCCATTGAGGCGAAATATTATGTGTTGTATGTTTTTGGCTTGTATGCATGATTTAATATAATCAACTGCATGCTAAGACGACAATTAGTTGTGCGTGGCCCGGTAGCATGCGGGCTGCGGGATTACCATACCAGCAAAGGTGCTGAGCCCCTTGGGGGCCACCCTTTCTCTTCTTTTCCTATTTCAGGTACGGAGAGCTGGAAGCCGTTCGAGAGTAGGACGGGGTAGTCATTGTACTTGGGTATTCATTTAAGTGTATATATACAGTAGGTGTAGTAAGACCGATATTGTTGTCGGCATCAGTTTATAAATACTCGGTACCGTGGGAATGCATGTAATCTATAAATGTTGAAAATGGAATGAGGATTGTATTGTGTAGTAGCTCGGGAATCTAGTCCATCAGACCGATACAAAGTACATGTATTAGCCTTGTTAGCCACGTGGGTGGTTAACGGCGTGTAACACCATTGAAATAAGTAATGCGATGAGTTGAGTTTCCGCTGCAGATTGTTGTTATGTGTTTGTTGTTGGATGGGGGTTACAAAAGTGACTATAGTTAACGCCGGAGCGACTGAAATACCGGTACAGGTTTAACGGGTTTCTCTTCCATTGGAGCTTAACTGGGGTCACCCACCAAATTTTCATTACAGACTCACCTAACACGTCCTTAACATCCTTATAACATCATTACTGATCAATCCCCATCATTACACATCATTTTCACACCTTAAACAACATTTTTAGGTGGTCCGGGACTTGGTCCTTACCTTAAGTCCCGGACCAACACATAAGGAAAACCTCGGCGTATTTAGCAGGGTGGTCCGGGACCTTGTACTTCCCTTAAGTCCCGGACCACAACATATTACCACTCTCGGCCATTTTTAAATGCTTGGTCCGGGTCCTTAACCTTAACCCAGGTCCCGGACTAAAATTATGTATAAACTCACGGTCTTTTTTTGATATATGGTCCGGGACATGACCCATGACCTAGGTCCCGGAACCCAACCTACAGAATTTGACGTACTGCAATTTTTCTAGTCCTGCTGCTTAAGCTCTTTACACCATCATAAGTATAGCTTCCCAAATGATTTACGTACACTCTTATACTCAAAAACTTCACCAAATATACCCACATAACAACATAGTGTACAATTTAAATTGCATAGCACTTAGGCTCTTAAAATGCATAAATCTTAAACACTGAATTTCCACAATATATTTGCCTTTCACCTGCAAATACAAACAGCAATACGTATGTCCTTTACTAGTCTTTTGAGAACATTTTTCTAAGTCATTACCATTGGCTCTTTAGGTAGTTTCAATACACAACGTACGTTCATTTTCCCAAGGATTTAAGCTATTTTTGCTTAACATTAAACAGGGAGGAGGAAACACCATTTTTTTCTTTGAGTTTCCTTACCTTGAAGCAAAGGAGAACAATAATAACGTGAAAAGATGAACTCAAGCTCCTTCCATGGAGATCCTCTTGGCACCAAAATGGAGCTCTCGAAGATTTGAAAGGACTAAGTGAAGAGCTTGCTCCAACTAGAAGAACGTGTGGTCTCGAAATTGAATTTGGACCATGGAGCTAGGAGTTACATGTGGTCAAAGCTTGAAGATGATGCTGGAGCTGTAGCATATCCGATGGAGAAGGAAGAAGAAGATAGAAGAGAGGATGCAGCCGTGTGAATGAAGGAGGAAAGGAGAATGAAGATAGAATTTGCTTTTGGGGATATTTAATACATAAAGCAAATAGTGTTTTTTCAATACTCACTGATTTGCTCACTTATTTGTTCAATCACAGCAAGGTGAGTCTCACACATGCAAACCGGCCCCCATCTAAATTTAAGGGGTTTACTTAGTCTTTATTGCCCAATTAAATTACATATGTTAAATACATATGTTACAAACTAGCTTATTTTAGTTACTATTCACTATAACAAAACACATAAAAGTGAAATATTAATTTCTTATTATTTAAACTTCCAAATGTGATACTAAATAGTACACATATTAATAAAAGAATATTGATGGTCATTTAGCCATTCAAAACTCATTTATACGACAGTTTTTCAAAAACGTGCTTTATGACTCCTTTAAGCACATTTTGTGTTTTAACTTGTTTCCAAGCTCAGTTTTCTTTGGTAATTGATTTAATAGACTCATTAATATATAAGTAAGGTCTTGGTAAGTTCATTCAGCCTTAATCCAAGATTATCCCAAGCTTAGAGCATACTTTGTCCTTATTGCCTTTTAGGCAATTAATTGTATTTACTATTCATTAAATTGTTTACTAATGTTTCTAAGACTCTTTTTAGTCTTAATTATTTATTAGTAAATGTTTAAACAACATACCAAGGTTTGGGGTATTTCAGTCTACCCCCCTAAAAAGAACTTCGTCCCCGAAGTTCACACTTCCCACATATCATTGGTTTAGAATACAGGAATTACTTGTATAAAGAAACACTTCCATAATCAACACACCTTACACCACAACCTCGGACTTGAAGGTCCGGGTACACATACACATCCATCCATAACATATCATTCTCACATGATTACCTCGGACTCAATGGTCCGGGTACTTTAACAGTATTGTACTCACATAACAACCCTCAGACTCTCAGGTCTGGGTAACATGACCACCTTTGGACTCATAGGCCAAGTAACATAATCAATTCAGAACTGAACCACATCAAGACTCATGGTCAAGTAACATTTATTACACCTATCACACAACATGCCTTAGCACGTAAAACAAATAGAAGTACCTTTTCCATCTCTTCATGGGCTCGAGTCCCACGTTGAGTACATATACACTGTGATCCCCGCAGAACCCGGGCGATGGACACCTGCTGGTCCCCGTTCCCTTGGGAGATCAAAACATTCACTTAATTTTTAACATATGTACTTCTCATGTCACCGGTCGAAGACAAAGGCTCATACGTCCTCAGCTCGTGAGCAAGTACTACAAAAATATTCTTTACCAGGTTAAGTAACGAGAGAATCCTTTATTCAAAATACCGATCCACTGTTTTGGAAATACCAATTGAAGACTTGAAACCACCAATTTAAAATTCTTTTGAAAACTCAATACAACTCCAGGTCCAACTTATGCTCTTTGCATCCTTTCTTAATGGTGTTATTTGTGACCACTTATAGGGAGCTTCAAGAGTCATCCAACCCTGATGTGATCAGCATCAGTGTTGAACTATCCTTCCACTCCAATTTGTGTTCGGCTCCCCTTGATCTCATGATAACCAAGTTTCACCTCCCACTTCATTTTCAACCAACAATTAATTCAAGCATATTCCATATTCTACCTTTTGATCCTTCTAGTCATAATCATTACATCTCCAAGGGATAGAACTTAGTCTATCAATTACCTCCATTCGCTTTTACTCAAGTTACCTAAGGAATCTAATACTTACTAGGTTCCATGCCAGTTTCATACCCTTCATAAATCACCACACTATATATATATATATACACATGTTTTTAATCAAAATACAATACATCGTGTTACATTTGGTATTATGCGAACACACACCATTGGGGCTTTAGTTCCCCAGGAGTTTATTTACTCCTTAGTACTTGTACTTACCCACAACCATTACCAAGGTAGTCACACCTACCACAATAGTATTTCGCATCTTCTGTGCGCAATTACCACCATTTAACCAAACCAACCATCATAACCAATTATTAACCATGCCAACCATCATAACAAATTATTTTTGTGCTATGCACAACATAGTTCACGTACACTTGTACGGTAAAACACACTAAGCGGCTTTACGCTCTACCCCCCTAAAAAGGGATTACGCCCACGTAATCAACCACTGAACATTGGCTTAGAATGTTCTGCCGTCGTGAAGTATTTTAACTTCCACGCGGCTGGTACACAATGCGCTTTGGTTAGAGGATTTTAACCATATTGGCGGTTTAATCCCTAAACCAAGAATTCTCATTGGAGTTTATCTAACTCATTACCGGTTTCGTTCCTGGCCTATAAGGCTTCTAGGCATTGATTACTAGCCACTTATTCATATTCACAAAGTATATTCATTATTCGATGCATGGGCTCGCTGGCCTCTGTTGCACAACTCTGGTACTCATAGAGCTAGTTTTCCCCACTCTTTACTGTTACTGTACTGTACATCTCTAATGTATACCCTTATCCTGGTAACCATGGTTTCTCAACCGAAGCGTGGTATCTCTTACCGTGAGCGAATTCGGTGAGTTACAAACCTTTCATCTACCTCCATAACAATTTACAGTGTATACTGCTATGTTTCTCAATTATTGCCTCAATTCCTTTCGACTTACTGCCGGTTGAGGTTGAGCTACTACCTAATGTGTAGTGCTCTCTCAGTTATTTCCTACACCTGAGGTATATTTCATACCGATATTTGATACTTAGTGCTACTGTAGTCTCTTATTGCCAGTCCTGCTTCCATATTTAGTTCTGTACCAGTATCATTTCATTGATATGACCTTGCATTTCATATGCCTCGGTCTTATAGTGTTATAATTCTCTTTGTTCGCCTTCCACAATTATCATCTTCCAAATCCTAGCTATCCCACTCGATCGTTACTGCACAAACGCAATACCAAAACACTCAGTCATACAGAGTGCAGAGGCGTAACTCTTGGCAGTAAATCTCTCATGCGATTGCAATAGGAATTCACACTGTGTTTTACTGAGATTCTTATCTCATAATACCGGCTACTGGTTTACTGTCCAGCTTATTCGTTAGAACTTACTGTTGTATCTCCACTGGGTTAATTCACAACTCTGCTTATTTGTCATACCATCCCTTAATAATATTTATACAACGGTCGTTTAGTACACACCGTATCCTCTTTCATTAAACAACATCAACTTACACTGCATCCGTTATTATATTAGCTTCCGCCGTTACACTGGGTTTGGCCACCTGTTTGGCTGATTTCCGAATACACCATTTCTCGAGCCTTTATTTCTTAAGCGTTGTTCGCTACACATTTAGCATCACGCACCTATGGTGGTTGCTATCAGACTTAGTACTCTTCCTGTCTACACCACTGTTACAAACACTTCTTTTCGTATTATTTTTATTCAAATCATTCTAGGGTAATAACGACATGGTACATCCTCCACATATTTCTTGAACTTGGTTCACCTAACTACCGCTCTCGCGGTTCACAATATCGAGAGGTATCCCCACTCTTAAAGCAGTGGTTCGTTCTCCGCTCTATTTACTTGTATGACACATATACTGCAATCAGTCATATTTACATAACACACATTTTTTTTTGTGGCTTATAAGCCTACTGCCTCAAGCTCTGCTCACTGCAGGCTGTTCACATACCTTTACTTCTTTATACAATACTGCACGGTTTACGGTTGTACTGGGCTCCATGACCAGGTCGTCATGCCTTTCATGGGATGTCCCTTCAAGGATGTCAGAGTCCCTCCTGACGCCTTAAGATTGAACTGGGTGTTAGTTTCGACCCTTGCGTTTCTGTCACGTTATTCCGTTCAACCACTGTTGATCCAAACACTCCTTTCAGGGTAGCTCCTGGGTGTTACTAGGTCATGCCATTACATCTGGCTCGCACTTATGAGTGCATTCAGTAAACTTCGCCTTCATACTTTCTTAGCTGGGTATTCGTTCCAGCTACCATGTCCCATTCCTTCAGCTTCCTAAGACATATGTGATGTCTTTACTTAACCATCCGTGCTCTTCGCACGTCTTGACTTTTAAATATTTCCTTAAACAAATTCACCATTTCCTTTAATCTCCTCAACTAGGTTCCTTTACTTCAACCATTTATGGTAATCCATGGCTTCGTTTGACCTTTACTGCTGACCGTAAGATGGAGTCGACTACTCCCCGTGTTTCGGACTCCACTTGTATACATATATGGGGTACCATACTGATACATTACTACTTACCCGACTAACCCATAAGTGGGTCTGTCAGGCCCACATGCTCCTATCGGAGTGTGGTCGTCCCACAACACAGTTGGTACACTCGTAGTGTCCGTCACGCGCCTAGGTGAAGTATTCTGTTGTCAACTCCCTTATATTGTCCTCTGACAATATACATTCCGTGCTTCCCGAACTCATTCCAGGGAAGGTTTATCCATCGTTATATTATTCTGAACTCCATCCATACCGTCGGGTTGCTACCCTCGGGTTCACCGGTTTCCGTCCGGTTATTCAAAGGTAAACTGGTTTGAAAGAAGGGTAAAAGAAGTATTGGTTTAAAAGAGAATTTGGTTTTGAAAGATAAGAGTTTGAAATAAATCTGAGTTTGAAAGAAAAATTCTCCTGGTTTCACAACACCTTCTTGCCTTAACCAAGTCTAGCTTCTTGCTGACTGGTGTATTCCCATTTACAAAGGTTAGGCTGTTAAGCCCTTCCACGGTTACGATGATCACATTAAATTCCTGGGTACTTTGCTAAGTAGTTTGTAGGCGGTCAATTTTTTTCTTCTTCGAACAGCCCTGTTATAGCTGCACTTGCCACGGCAAGTGCGCCCTGTTAACTGGCTGTCGGTTCAACAATGTACGGCTGCGGTACTGTTTCTGTCCGCACAGTATACAGTGGCCTCATGGGCCCTTACTTGGATACTCTAATTGGTAACTAATCTCCTGCACACTTCTCATTGTCCTCCTCTAATAATCATTTACTAGGGTGTTTCCCATTCTGGGATACCCCTTTTTAGTTATTATGTATCCTCTTCGTAGCCCATTCCACGCATTTGTCGTGATTACTGAGACTTGTCTCTTGTTTGGGTACTACGTTGTAGTTCCTTTGTCGGTTGGTATACCGTTGGTGCCATTACCTAACATTTGCCATCCCGTAGACTCTCGTCTCGGGTTTCATTATTTTACTTCTTGTCTGCTACAAGTTGGTAGTTTTCGACTGCTCGACATGTCGACCCAGGTTGTTGGAAATTTCATTCTTCCTTACACCAGATTCTCCATTCTTTGCTATCAAGTGCGGTTACAGTTGTTCACCTGGGAACCGTCTCCGGGATTTCTAATTTTCAGAATCTACCGTATGACAGGTTCCCCATACTTACAAGATAGTTAATAACAGCCAGACCGGGTCTTCCCGGGTAAGAGAGGGCTTTCATCTCTCTGGCGTTCCTTCCCAAGTCACAAAATAGGGACTGTGGAGGGCGGGAAGGAGATTGTAGGTTTCCAGTATTCACTGGTAGTTCCTAACGAGCGTATCTCTCACGCTATCACTCAACCCCTAACCCAAAGTACTAAAATCTTAACTCGGTACTTCCTAAGCTCGGTAATTCAGTCATCAGAGCGATACTTCGCTCTGATACCACTTTTTGTAACACCCATCCACAACGTCGCACTTTATAACCATCTGCAGCGGAAACATAAACCATCACATTACTTAATCCGTTGGTGTTACACGCCGTTAACCACCCACGTGGCTAACAAGGCTAATACATACATATTATATCGGTCTGATGGACTAGATCCCCGAGCAACTACACCATACAATCCTGATTCCATTTCCAACAATTATTTACATATACATCCCCCACTGTACCGAGTATTCATTAACCAATGACGATAACAAATTCGGTCTTACTACACCTATAATACATACACCATTAAAGGGCTACCAATGTACAAACATCTACCCCGTCCTACTCTCGAACGGCTTCCAGCTCCTTGTACCTGAAATAGAAAAAGGAGAAAAGGGTGGCCCCCAAGGGGCTCAGCACCTTTGCTGGTATGGTAATCCCACAGCCCGCATGCTACCGGGCCACACACAACTAATTGTCGTCTTAGCATGCTGTTGATTATATTTAAATCCTGCATGTAAACCATAAACACACAACACATTGCATACGCCCAGCTATAGGGCTCAACAAACATCCCACATTAACACATCCACACATAACAAATCAACATTGTTTCCTTAACCCTAGAGTGGCTCTCCTCTTAATGAGTTACTTCCTTAACAGACGACATTTACCCACCGATCGCACTATCCTTAAACACCTCCTATTATAAACCGGAATTCACATCCATAGCCCATGACAACATTAACACACGACACCATAATATGGTTCGCACTAGGAACCTTCCACCATTTACCATAGTTAATATACATCATGAGCCTGGTGGTTGTAGCCAACCACATACTAAGCTCGTTACATAACACTCGCTACCGTCCTTATAGCCGTGCGAGTAACCTTCCTAAAGGTGGATCGGATTTGGTGATCCGAACACACCACACAAAACACAAGTACAACCATTGTATGCCCCTGTGGCCCGACGTGAGTCAGTAATATAGCTTTGGTTAAGCTAAAGGGAAGATTGGAAACCCAATGAGTAAACAACCATAACATACACCAAGAGAGTCGAACCGGGTATGACATCGACTCCCGTCCATCACACGCGTGGCCGGAACATGACCGGACTCCTCACCCCCCATTAGTACACATATACTTATAATTAAGTAGTTAAGGCTCGATTATGGAACCTATCACATCCACACAACCATTCGGTATCCCAACCGTGTTAAGCATGTAAGGGAGGTTCACACACTTGCAAACAATAACCATACACAACTAACTCACACATAGCCGTGGTTAGAACGTTCCAAGGTTTGGGTCGTTAACACCGAATACCGATCTCTCATGTGTTTCCTAGTTCTGGTTAGTTAAGGTTTAACACTTATTTGAGGTTAAACGGTATCGGAGGCCAGATTCGCCACATAAATGAATTACTATAAACTCATTTCATGTTTTATCTTACAAGGTGGCAAACACACAGAAAAAAACATTGGCATACAAGCCGGTGTAATCCGGTAGGACACAGGTTGCAAGAAAACCATACCTGTCGCCGGAGTCCACTCTACCATGTCCATTTAGGTTCCTCGAACAATTCTCGAACAACTGGTACATTAAAGTTACCTTCATTAACATGGGGGTGGTAACATGGGGAGTGTAACGTAGAATGACTATAGTTAACTCCGTTAGCTAGTTAAATATCTTTACATTTTTAACTTTTTTTTTCTCTTCCATTATATCTTAACTTTTTCACCCACCAAATTTTCATTACAACTCACCTAACACGTCCTTAACATCCTTATAACATCATTACTATCAATCCCCATCATTACACATCATTTTCACACCTTAAACAACATTTTAGAGTGGTCCGGACTTGGTCCTTACCTTAAGTCCCGGACCAACACATAAGGAAAACTTCGGCGTATTTAGCAGGGTGGTCCGGGCCTTGTACTTCCCTTCGTCCCGGACCACAACATATTTACCACTCTCGGCCATTTTTAAATGCTTGGTCCGGGTCCTTAACCTTAACCCAGGTCCCGGACCTAAAATTATGTATAACTCACGGTCTAATTTTGATATATGGTCCGGGATGTAATACAGACCCTAAGTCCCGGACCGAAGCTACAGAGATTGACGTACTGCATTTTTCATGTCCTGCTGTAAGTTATTTACACCCATCAAAGTATAAACTTCCCAGTACACTCTTATACTCAAAACTTCACCAAATATACACCACAAACAACATAGTGCACAATTTAAACTGCATAAATCTTAAACACTGAATTTCCCACAATATATTTGCCTTTGACCTGCAAAAACACAAAACAATACGTATGTCTTTTACTAGTCTCTTTGAGAACATTTTCTAAGTCATTTACCTTTGGCTCTTTAGGTAGTTTCAACAGACAACATACGTTCATTTCCAAAGGAATTTTAAGCTACCTTTGGTTAACATAAAACATAGAGGAAACACCATTTTTCTTTGAGTTCCATACCTTGAAGCAAAGGAGAAGAATAATACGTGAAAGGATGAACTCAAGCTCCTTCCATGGAGATTCCTCTTGGCACCAAAATGGAGCTCTTGAAGATTTGAAGGGACTAAGTCGAAGAGCTTGATGAAACTAAGAGATCGGTGGTCTCGGTTTTAAATTTGGACAAGTGAGCAAGAAGTTACAAGGATTTGAAGTGTGTTGGTACTGGTGCTGTTCGATCGTGAAGGAGAGAAAGGAAGGGAATGGCTACGTGAAACAGCAAGAGGAATGAGAGAATGAATGATTGTAGTGCTTTTGAAGATATTTAATTATGTAAAGCAAATAGTGCTTTTTCAATTACTCACTTATCTACTCAATTAGCTAGTACGGGTGGTGATTCACCACATGCAAACCGCCCCCATCTAATATAAGGGGTTACCTAGTCATTATTGATCAATAAAATTACTTATATTGACATAAGTTACAAACTAGCTTATTTTAGTTACTATTCACTAAACAAGACACGTAGAAACGCAATTCTTACTTCCCATTAATTTAAACTTCCAATGTGATACTAAATAGTACACATATTAATTAAAGAGTAATGATGGACATTTAGCCATTCAAAACTCATTTACAAGACAATTTTTCAAAAACGTGCTTTATGACTCCTTTAAGCACATTTTGTGTTTTAACTTCTTTTCAAGCTCGGTTTTCTTTGGTAATTGATTTAATAGACTCATTAATATATAAGTAAGGTCTTGGTAAGTTCATTCAGCCTTAATCCAAGAATCCCAAGCTATAGAGCATACTTTGTCCTTATGCCTTTAGGCAAAATTGTATTTACTATTCATTAAATTGTTTACTAATGTTTCTAAGACTCTTTTAGTCTTAATATTTATTAGTAAATGTTTTTTAAACACATACCAAGGTTTGGGGTATTTCAAAGCGTGTTGGATTTACAAGTAATGTGAACCATCAATTGATGAGTGTCCAATTGAGCATGATTTAGGGGGTATTTCATATGCTTTATCAACATTTTTCATGCTCATTTCTTCACTTTAGCTAGTTGTCCTCTAGTTTGTATTTTATTGGTATTTTTTATAAATTATTGCGGAAAAAGAAGGAATAACATAGCTATGAGAAATTAGAAGAAGAGAGGAACGTTGTGGGCGCAAACAGATCCAAAATCGGAGCAAAAATAAAGAAGATAGAACGTTTTGGAGACTGACCTACCCACATGACCGACCTCGTGTGTTGGTTAGACTTTTTCTGGAATCTACTGGATTTGACCTCCCCAGCCGACTACTCCAGGTAGGTCGGTTGGAAGCTACTGGAATCGGAAGACCCAGGTGGGTCGGTCAACACACAAATTCACGCACGTGATGACGTCTTCTCCTAGAGGCGACCGACCCACATGGGTCGCCAGGCTTAAAATTTGTCCAGAATCGTGCGTGGGTCGGTCGGGCTTAAAACTTGCCCAAAATCATGCTTTTCAAAGGGGTAAAGAAG